>JAVJGI010000050.1:70107181-70129097 GCA_035590275.1 Ibycter americanus | reverse complement strand
AAAAGGACCTGGGGCTGTTGGTCAACAGCTGGCTGAACATGAGCCAGCAGTGTGCCCAGGTGGCCAAGAAGGCCAACGGCATCCTGGCTTGTATCAGGAACAGTGTGTCCAGCAGGACCAGGGAAGTGCTCGTCCCCCTGTACTCAGCACTGGTGAGGCCGCACCTTGAATACCGTGTTCAGTTTTGGGCCCCTCACTACAAGGCAGACATTGAGGTTCTGGAGCACGTCCAGAGAAGGACAACGAAGCTGGTGAAGGGTCTGGGGCACAAGGCTTATGAGGAGCAGCTGAGGGAATGGGGGTTGTTTAGCCTGGAGAAAAGGAGGCTCAGAGGGGACCTTATTGCTCTTTACAATACAAACCTGAAAGGAGGCTGCAGGCAGGTGAGTGTTGGTCTCTTCTCCCAAGTAACAAGTGATAGGGCAAGAGGAAACTGCCTCAAGTTGCACCAGGGGATGTTTAGATTGGATATTACGAAAAATTTCTTCACCAAAAGAGTTGTCAAGTGTTCAACAGGCTGCCCAGGGAAGTGGTGGAGTCACCCCCCCGGAAGTACTTAAAAGACGTGTAGATGTGGTGCTTAGGGACATGGTTTAGTGGTGAACTTGGGCAGTGCCAGGTTAATGGTTGGACTCTATGATCCTGAAGGTCCTTTCCAACCTAAATGACTCTATGACACTTGATGCATTTAAAAATACAGACAGCATAAGCAGTAAGAAATTCTGACTTAAAAAGAATTAACGGCTGTTACACTAAGAGAATGAAACAACTAGTGCCCTTTTTATCATGCTTCTTTCATTACAATTCAGGCTAGACAAAAGAAGAAGTGGAAACTAGTCAGATTCAAATAGAAATGAATAAATTTAGTCATATTTTAAATCAACTGGAGGAAACCTTGTGAAGTCACGGATTTTTTACTGATTCTTGTTTTTTCCAGCAATAGCTTTTTTCTAATGGAAATGGATTCTGCCTGATTGCTAACTACAATAACAAGTTAATTTGCAAATACAACTACTGCACTGAAAACGTTGCTAACAAGAGAATACAATATATCTGTAGATAATTTAGCACACACACTTTACTGTTTCTTAATGTTTTACTGGGTTAGAAATGGTGATGCATCTATTTTTTAGTAGACAGCTATTTTATTACTAGTTATCTATATCAACCTTAATTAAGAATGCATACAGCTATCATTTTACATGCACATTAATTTGTTAGAACAAACCAACCCATTTTATGCTAAGCAGCACCTTTCCATACATGCACAGGTAACCCAAATGCCCTCTGAACAATACTCTGACTCCAGCAATAAATTAATGCTTAGGATCAGATGTTTAAACATTAAACACCTTTAAGATAAAAACAACCTCTAATTAAACAACCTCTTTAACACTTTTTTTACTCTGTCAATGTAATGCTCTCTTCAGATACAGAATGTAGCTTCTTTGAACTTTGAAAGAAGGTAGAACACAGACGACATTGTTAATATTACCATTTACTGTGTTTTCTTTTGATACTTGCAAAAGTTTATTAAATAAGTACAGTTTAAAAAGCTGAAAAAATAAATCTAATTACATCATATTGTGCTGATTACTAGCAATTGTATTACCACTTTCTCGTGCTGATAAATGCATGGCTGAGTTTTGCCTGTGGACAGTTTTATTTGTCATGGTTAACTCCCACTTCTGTGAACAGAGAAAAGTTCAAATTCCTTCCAAAGTAAAGCTTCCAGGTACCATGCAAAATACCTTACCTTTCAACTATACTAGTTATATTTGTTTATAGTTAGAGATCAGTCTTCCCTAAAATACATATATTGTTGCTTGATCATGACAACAATGAACCTTTAAGTAAAGGGATGACAAGAATTGGCCTGCACTGGTAAGTCATCATTAGCAAGTAAGTTCAAGGCACAGCTTCACTGAAAGGATCAAACTAGAAGAATTTAGGGGCTTCAAAGAGAAAACAATATGGCTATTTAAAACCAACTAAGATCCTTCCCTTTTGATGCAGGTAAAATTAACTTACCTGTTTGACCCAGACTGTCAAATAGAAATGAAAGTATTTTGTGCCCCACTCAACCCCGTCAAATACTAATAAATTAATAGTACATATATTAGAAGTGAAGGATTCCTTGTTGGAAAATGTCTGTCTTGTAAGTTAAGACACAAAATGGCCAAGAAGGTCCTGCACTTAAGTCACTTGAAGCACAGCCACTAGTAAACCTACAATTGGTAAGAAATCTCAGCCAAAAATATCAGTAACATCCACGTGATGTCCAATATGCACTTTATACCACAGAGACTGTGGAAAGTATGTGGGGTTTTCTCTTAAAATTAGACTTTGCACATATCTAGGTAAGTAAAAGAGTTTACCTTATTCTGGGGTTATCCAACTCAAGTTTTTAAGTCAATCATCTTAACGCAGACAATAAGAAAGTTACGTAGTGCTGCTCAGACCAACTGAAAATACACATTTATTTGAATTGCACTGCTCTGTAGTTCAGACTGCTATCAGGTGCACTGTATAGACTTGTCTCTGTCAAATGCAATTTTGTGAGACAGCACATGGTTAAACACTCCTGTGATCCAGCTGACTTTTGCCACAACATAGATAACTTTCAGTGATGATTTACACAAAGTGAGTAAAAGGAATTGTACGATAGATATCTGTGCACAAATGCCTTGGAAGAAAAGCTGATTGAACCTGCCTAAAGAGAGCAGTGTGGGGCTTTTCCTCTGCTTCCTTGTTCAGCACTAAACTCAGCCACAGGAGACCCATCGCTGCCCCCAGCAACAAGATCTCCTTCTTAGGTAGGGCATCTATACTGGACTGGGAAGGAATTAAAGAGTGAAACTCAAGCACCTCCCTTTTCCAAAAGCAGTGTTGAGGAAGGGGGAAAGGAGAGACAGATCATGGCAAATACCAGATTGAATTCCCTCTGGCTCTGCTTCTTAATTAGGGGAAGACTAAGTGGAATATGAACAGATGGGAAACGAGCCACTCCTCACTTAGCACAGATCTGTGAGTCACAAAGCCAAAACAGGGAGGATGTCCTTCAGATATAGACAAAAAAATGCACAACTCTACCCTCCAAAAGATACAGGTTTGATGACCTAACAACCCCTTTTACCATCACTTACTGCTACTACATAGCACTTCCATATTGTGTCAGGAACCACTGGAGCATGTATCTAGCTGTACAACTTTGGAGCATTAGTCATAATAACTTAATAAAAATCACCTGCTTATATTACAGCATTAAGGAGCACAAAACTCAAAGAAAAGAGGGTCACACTGCCCTGTCCCCTTCAGATTTTCCCAGCCTTCTCCAGCTCTGCCACAGTGTGCCTCGGTCCTCTGGCACAATTAAAACATCTGTCAGCCACACATACCCTGTTCCACTTAACAGCTTCACTTAGCAACTCACTTCAAGTCTCCTGCTCCAAGTGTGTGTGTTCTGCCAATTCCCCATTCACTTCTCATTTGTGAAGTTTTAATCTTGTGCCTGCTGGTTTTTTGGTCTCAGGAGAAAGAAAAGGTTTTGTACTTTTAAAGTGTGAATACTTTTATGAGGTCATTTAAAGACTATGCTAAATTACTTGTGTAATTACTTATACAACTGAAGACACATTTAACATGCCAAGCTCAGAGACACCTCTACTAGATAAATTTCTCTTTCACATACCTCCCCCTCTCTCCCAAACAGTTTCCCTCTGAGAAATCACTGGCTGGAAGTCTCACTGCCCTTACATAAATCAGTATTGAAAATATCACCTATATGGTACTGAGTAGCAGGCAACCAGAAATAATCATCTGGTCTTCAGTGCCGAAAGGCTACAAATTACAAAGAATTTGTCCCATACCACAGAATTATTTTCTGAAAAAATAATAAAAATACAGCTTTAAATATAAATGGGTAAAAACACCACTTACTAGTACTTCCTTTCCCAAAGAGTTCTTGATAGAAAAGTTAATCAGGACACCCAAATTACATATCATCATTTCATACAGGAACAGCATATTCTTTAGCAAATTAACTGAAAGGTTATGCAGTTTTACTATAGACCCACTCTCTTCCTTCAGTATCTCCTTCCCAAACTTAACAATCTGTGCAGGGTTTTATTTCCTACAGTAAATCTATATTAGGTAAGAAAGTTTTTTTCCACAAGTGCTTTTTGGAATCCACAATTCTTTGAAGTTCACAGGAGCTTTTCTGCAGCCTTCAACAAAATTTCATAAACTAAAATCCAACAAAACTGCTACCCATCAGAAGCCACTTCATTTCACCCAGCCATTCCTCAACTGAACTGCAATGTCTGCTTTTGGTCGAGGTACAACTTCCAGAAAGGCATTCTTAGTTTTTCCAACTTCAAAAGACCAAGATTCGGCACTGTAGTTTTTCCAATATTTAATCATTTGTGTGGCTGAAAAGGTGAGTCTAATTTTGAATTTAAATTATTTCCTTTTCCAGTCACTTCTATTTATTCTTTCCTAAAGTATCTAGTGTTGTTTTCCTGCAAGGATGCTCACATACTACTTCTCAATTCTAATTTTTGCAAGTGCAGCAAGTCAAACTCTGTCACTCCCACCACAAGGCATTCTCTATGTCCTTAAATTCCTTTGACACAGTTTTTCTGTATCTTTTTCTAAATTCAAATCTTCAACATCCTTTTTTAAGATGACTAGCACCAAAGCTATATATAGTATTAGCTTCAGGTATAAAATAAACAGATGTTAAAAAAAGTTAGAGCTCTTTCTGGTCTTATTTTATACCTTCCAATTTATCCACCCAAGGGTGCAGTTATGAACTAGTCACGAGCCAGCAGTAGTGCTAAATTCTTGTCCTCTTTCACCTCTTGTTCCTTCTCAGAGCTACTGCCTCCCTGAATGCAGCCTTCACCTCTGTAATTCTGCACTCCTTTTTATCCATATAATTATTCATCTGACTGTATTAAAAGACATCTCATTTGGACAGGCTCAGAATGCCAGGTGATCAAAGTGCTTTTTGTACAAAATCCTTATCTTTATCCCACTTTGCCATTTGGACAGATTTTTGCATCTTCTCTAAGTTTTCATTACGTGAAATGTCAACTGCTCCTTGACAACTAAATTTTTGATTGTTGTCATTTAATCATCTATTATTTACAAAAATTTTATTTTTTATTACAAAGCCCCACAATAATTGGCATTTTAAAAGTCAAAGTCACAAAATATCAAGCCAAATACTTTGTAAGAGGCATCCTCAAGAGTCCTTAGAAGCCAGCTAAAATACCCCCTAATGCTTTATCCTTTGGAAGTCTATTTTTACTTTGCATGTTGGTCAATAAGAATAGCAGCCTACTGCAACTAAGTAACAGTAATGATATTATTGATAGTGCTAGTTATACCAACACCAGATCTCAAAAAAAGTAAACCAATTTGCAGAGAGATTTTGTTTGCTTCTAAGAGCAACAAGTTAAGCTGTTTGGAGCTATTTTTTCCAACTGAAACCATTTTTCTGAGGAACACACATGGAGCAGAGCCACTAAAGTACAGGAAAAGCTTGTCCCCCTGCCCACTCCCTCTGTAACGGCAAGCTATATTTATAACTGGCAAAGTATTGCCCTCCTCTTCAAAGATGAGCTGTTGGTGAGGCTCTTCCTCCTCTGCCCACTTTGCTTAAAATGTTCACAGCACAGATCTTTATCTCCACAGTGGGAGGCCAAGGATTAGCCACAGCCTCCAAGAGGGTGGAGAGATTTAAAGGTCAATTTAATTAGCTCATTCTAATCTCTTACACATCTAATGTAAATGTCATTGTTTTCTAACTGCTACTTTAGCAGACAAGATTATATTTTAGAAACTTTGAACATGTGAACTATGTGTTGGATGTAATACAAATACTTAATGTAACTAATCTAAAAAGGGAGCCTAATAAAAATTGTCATTGAGTCAGAACTTTTCCTAAAAAAAAGAGAAAAAGGGCAATAGGAGAATCCCAGTGATAAAGCATGGAGAGCTTTAAAAGAACAGTAATCTTTCAAACTGACTGGCTTAACAGCTTCTCATTGATTTAAATCTTCCCCATTTCTCGATGTCTGGACAGAGGCAAACAATGGTTTCTGGTACTGTGATCTCATCTGAAAGTCGTGGAATGCTAAAACGAGCTTCACAGGCCCTGCGTACCCTAAAGACAAATCAGATCACATCCCAAGCTATTTAAGAGTGCCTCTGGGCAAGCTTTGCATGAACGAATAGGCAAAAACAAGTGCACAGATGATGCTCTGTGATGACTGAAATCATAGGTCAGTGGAAAAGGCTGGCAGCAGTTCATCACTGTTTGAGAATTACATACACATGGTCTGGCTGTTCTTCTGTGACAGCAGTCACAGCAGCGCTGCCTGGCCTGTGCACAGCTTCTCATGAAGACAAGCTTGCAGCTCCTCCCAATGTTTTTTTCTTTTTACAAAACCTCAGGAATCATGGACATGGATGAATTGGACATGGATTACTGATTAAGAAGCATATCACAGAGACAGTGTCATACAACTGACATAGCTGCTCCAAATTTTTTTTGCTATGATTTGAAACAAGCAGCCCACTTCTGGCACAGTGTTCAGGATAGCGTTTTGCTAGTGATTTCTAGACATAAGGCGGCAAAGCACTAGTGTTTTAATTAACAACAGAAGCACCAAACCCAGAGATGTCTGGTTTTGCCATATAGGGATGGGTAGGGAAGACTTTTGGGTTTACTTTGTATGATGGCACCGTGCATTCTACCACTGCCATTGAGCAGCTTCATGTCTAGAAACACTGATGAGGAAATGTGACCACAAAACGCTGATCTGCGATACTGATACACGTTTAAGAAGTCTGGCACATAGCAAAGCATACCTGACTGGTAACACACGCTACAAGCACATTCAGGGGTATGACCTCCCCTCATCTTTGGCAGCTGTATGGACAATACTGCACAATGATTTCTTGTCAGCTCAAAAGCAGGGCTCCCAAGAGACCTATGGTGAGTCATGGGACCTCCAAAAGGCAAAAATGGGACACCACTGCTCCTGTGCTGTACCTGTCAGAAATATTATCCTTTCTATGATCTTGTTAAGGTGTGGATGTACACACTGTGAACACCTATGAACATTTATAAGCAAGTTGTATTCAAGGAGTGATTACTGTGATTAAAGACACAAAAAACTTTGACAGAGAAAGGTGAAACACTAACATTTTCTTTTTTTGTACTGAGCTATCCTTCCAGGAGAAAGGTTATGGGTTCATTGACTTGGTTGAATGAGAGTTTAATGAATAAAACACTTGATTCTTTCCTAAATCAAGTTATCCTATTGAGACTGTAGGTCTGGATTTGGAGCTGTCAGCTTAGGGCACGCACTTGCTTTGGAAAGAGTTAGGGCTCTTTTTCTGGGACCCTTTCCCCTTCAGCTCTGCAAAGCTTGGCTTAATGCCTCACTTTCAACAGATATCTCTGTAAGAGCTCAGGGAGCACCTAACAGCTCATTGTTTTGATGTTTCCAGCACATGCTAAATTACTTTTTTCTAGTTTGAATAACCCAATTGTGAATGATGCTCAGTTTAGGCAAGAAACTGCTGAAAGCAAGGCAAATTAAATGTTTTCTCTAGGGAAAACTAAGAGAAACCAGAGGTTAAAATTTCTGTTGCCCTACATACTAAGGGTAAGTCCAACAGCCACCAAATTCTTATTTGGGCTCACACTTAAGGCACCAAATCCTAGAACGTAATACGCAGCTTGCAAACTTCATTTTTTACAGGCTGGAAAGACTAACAAAAACTGTGGCGTTTTTAGTACAGCTGGCTGAACACCTTACTACCAGGTAACTGCTGACTACAATATGTAAGCAGTTCTGAACATCTTGGTGCCAACATCCATTTGGGATCCACAAACTGCATACTCTGCTACAGGAACCTCACCTGCCAGATGAGCTCAAGAATTTTTCATGCGCTGACAGACTTACCATGCTAAAATGACCAGCATAGGAATTGTCTTTTCAAGATAGTTCTTGCTTCCAGGATGTTTTTTGTTTGTTTTTACACATTTTATTAAACATTCAGTGAAAAGATAATGTCTTAGGAAGATGATTGAGCTCCTAATATAGTTGCTGCTGACATATTTACTGTTGACGTTGTTGTCTGTAGTTTGATGCTTGAAGTTGCTCATTCCTTCCCAAACCAAGGGCCAATAAATGGAGGCACGAATTTCAGAGCAGAAGCACCAGCAGAAAGCTTTGATTAATATTTGGTTGTCTTTAGAAACCTGTAATTCAGATTGTAAAATAATTTTTAAGCTCTTCATATGATGTCTTAGGACTGGGTAAGTCACATGAAATGCAAAAAAATATTCATAGGTTGACAAGAATGCTGGTGATCTGAAGTTTAGATACTTAAAAATAAAATGACATTAAAGGCTGACTTCTGAAAAATGAACCTAGAATTTGCATTGTTTTCCTGATGCCATATGATGCCACTACAAATCCTTCTGTATAGAAAGTTGTGAGAGATATAGAAACATAAGGAGACACCCATATGAGGAGAAGTAAAAGATACTGAGTTCATATGATGTTACCAGGGAGAGTGCTTAAAAGCAGGAATTTTCAACTTTCATTTTAGATTTCAATCTTTTCTATGGAAAAATGCACATCGAGAAATAATAAGCATCTCTAAATTAAAAAGTGCTTATAGATCATCTGCTAAAAGTTCTTTATGAATTCTTTATCCTGTACAGAAACCTCTACAAACTGCTCCTGCAGACAGGCAAAATCAGATCTGAGCATTTCTCCTATTACACTAAGTATTAAAACTTAAAGGGAAATCAGTTGTGCTCTCCCCTGTCCCCAGTAGAAGGTTCATTAGGTACACTGGGACACTGGTGCCCTCCGGTATGAGCAATTGTATTTTATTGGGCAAGAACCCAGTCTCCCTCTTTTGCCTAGCAGAATCCAGATGTAGGATTCAGCAATAATTTTAAGCAAGAACAGATGTGTTGGAGCATAGTAAAGTTTCCCTTTCCAGAGCAACAGCAGCAGAAGCATTTTAACAGTAGTAGATGCCATTTTGCTAGAGTTTGTTGGGGGGTGTTAAGCTAGCTGCTTGTCAATCTCATAATTTTGCAGTTTGCAGAAACTAGTCCTGTAATTCTTCTGACAGAATTGTCCTCTGATTTTTTAAAGATAATAAATTATGTCAACTAAGTGAAAAGAAACTCTAAAGTTACAACAGCTACCCCATGTATTCTGGAAAAAGAGAGACTTTTCTACAGAACAATCTTTGCAAAACCAATGTCTGAAGCTGAAATTAAACACAGAAATTAAAAATTAATTTAGAACTGTAGTGAGAGATTTACTTTACATCTGTTTTCTAATAATTTTTTTTCTTTTCTGCTAGGAACAGCTAATGCTCTCAAGTATTTTCCTGTCAATGTTAAAAAGATCTTAAGAGTTAAGGGTTCCTTTTCAGTGAAAGAAGATGACACTAACAAAAATACAAGATCAAGATAATTTACCTTGTCAAGGCAAAAATCTGTCTTTATTTAATGCTCTGGCTTGTAGAATTAGTTTGACACTTCTAAAAATTACCTTCAGTCTGAGATCCATATGTACTTGTAACATCCAACAGCACAAAACAAAATAATCTCCTTCCCTTTGATAATTTATAGTCTATGTAAATGGTTAAAATGGTTTTAAAGTTTTTCCATTATTCAAATGCAATTGCGATTCATACTGACTAATCATCACTTGTGTTTCCCTTTAAGAAAAACCAGACAGACCATTTTTTAATTTGATACAATAAATATCCTAGCAATATGTGATCACCAAGATCCATTACTTGCCATTACTAAAAATTGCTTCCTGTAAGGCATGAACCATATACAATTTAAGGAATTCCCCCGATTCTGAAGTCAGACTACTTGTAGAAAAAAACCCTGTCCTTTGAGATTTAAATCTGTCTTCAGGTGTAAGAGATCTCTGTAAGAGAAGATCCCTATATAAAGCATTCCAACTGTGAACTAAGCCTACGTTAAGCAGTCCACAATTACTGTACAAAGTGAATAACACAATGTCAAGAATTAAAATGAGATAGCCCAGTAATTAGGAGTGTACAATACCAAATTCTTTTCAGGAGGTAGGGTTTTTTTTATTCCTTCCTTATGATTAAGCACTATCTGCCCTCTGGAACAACTCATCAAGGATATCTGCAGAACATTCTGAAAACAAAAACATTTAAAATTTGTGTTCTTCCTGATTTAAACTGATGTATCTGACTAATGAACAAGGTAATTTGGTTTATCTATCTAAACCAATCCTATTTTGCTCAATAATGGAAATAACATTGTTCACAATTGATTACGACTCCCTTTCTGAAAATCATTATATAAGAAAAACTATCCACAGAAAGTTATTTGCTATCTCTTCCATAAGCTTTCCCTCAGTTCAATACTGCACAGGCTTTTTGCAATTCATGTTTGGCTCCGAGTGTAAGACAATCATTTTAACCAACGTCCATTGGAATAATTTCCTTGAAGACAAAGATTATCCAAGAAAAGTACATACAGTGAGTCTCCCTTTGTCAAATTAGATTTCCTTTTTAAATCATAGGGAATGTAACATTAAAATGAAAGCAACTTCTACTTTTAATAGGGATAATCCCTATCTTACACATGGCTTGAATTTTTTGCTTATGTGTATTTCTGTAAAAACTTAATTTTGAAAGTATGTTCAAAATACTTTGAGCATTTAAAAAAAAATAATTATCAGAACAGTCCAGAAGAATAAGAATTCAGAGGGATAAACTGCTTGGGTTGAGGAAAAGAATAATAGTGAATGCAGACATTGCCTTCCCTTAGGTTGAAATCAATACTAACTATCTTCTGGTTTTCACTAAATATACTTGAGATACTAAATAGCAGTGAAGATTTTTTTCCTAAGTACAACATAATTTTGTTGAATCAAAGGATGTGATTGCGTTTTCTTCTTTTGGATTGTTGTTCAGTTACATTGTCAAAAAAACCCAAACATACAGCTACAAACAAGTAATTTTGTTTTTAACCTGAAAATACAGACATTTTATTTAGCTACAGTCCTTTAACATAATTTTATCATTGTTATAATTAATAAATCCAAGCAGCAGTGTAACATAGTTACAACAGGGATTTCTGTTGTAGAACAGCAGTGCAGATGGAAACATCTCACAGTGCTGTTGAATGAAGCATTTTTTATTATTTTTTTATCATGCTAAGTTTGCCAGTTTTAACTAGTGACAGCATCTTAAGTCTTCTAATAGATATTTACTGAAATATAACTTTGATTGCCTAGTAATATCATCACCCCATCTTCTAAAAGATAAAAGCATGAGCTGACACCATAATTTTAAGTTTAGGAGCAATCACAATGTCCTTCCTCTTTGACATGCTATCCTTTTCCTTTGACAAGAAAAAGGAAATCTTCATATTAAGGGATCAAGTAGCTTCCCAAACAATAGGTTTCTCTTTGGTCCACGAGGAAAATTGAACCCAGGAATGCAATTTCATATAACTGTTTTAACTGTTAGCCTGAGTCTTGGTGTATTTCCTCTTAAAAAGCTCTTCAGTAAACAGGATAATGAAAAATCATGCGACAGGATCACGACAGCTCTCCCAAAAGAAACCAACCCAACCCCCTTCTTCCCCTACTGGCAAGATGTCTTGCCAAACTTACAGTGGCCACATACAGAGATCCATAACCTAATTTTCATCTACATTCCTGCAAGCACATTTTAAACCATCTATGCATGTCTAATACATTGCTTGATACTGAAAAGGGAAAATTAGTAAAGAGGATAGTTAAAGGACTTAGATGTAGATTTCAGCTGCAGTATTCAGTCTGCTCTATGTAGCAAGAATGGGACTGTTCTTGTACAAATGCATTTCATACAATTTGTTTAGCTACTTGAGACCATTTATTAAACGTCTCTTAATATATCCTAGTGACAGGTTACAAATACAATCGCAGCCCCCACCAAAATAGTTTAAAAAAGCAAAAGAGCATGACAGGAAACAGCACTGGGTGACACAGCAAGTGCTTTTTTGGACAGGACATCTTGCTGTGTGACTGCAGAAGGAATTATCCCTGTGACTGAAACAGTGTGCATTAGGAACAATTAATGGAAAAGGTAATTGTCAGTGAGTGTTGGCAAATCAGACTGAATCAGAGTTCAACAACGTTCTTTTGCAAAGACAGAAAGAAGCCTTGACTACAAGTAACAGCCCTGCCAAATCTAGAGCAATTTCTTGTTATGCTGTATCTGCTCTACACAAGCAATTTGTTTCCAGACCCTCTTAATAACAGGAAAAGGAGACATGACGAAGCAGTATGAAGATGGCAGGCTACAGGTTGCTTCTCTAAACAAAAAGAGCATGAAGAAAGAAAGAGGGGGAAAAGAAAAAAAAAAAGAGGCTGTGGTCATTTCAGAAACCACATCTCGCACAGACATACCACTGAAGCAACTGTTATTTAAGTGACCCTGCTGAATATAGGATCTCTTGTCAGTAGTATCCAAACACTATTCTTTCTTCCTATTATAAGAGGTATCACCCCACAGTTTCAATAACATGGCTTGTGACTGGGAGGTACTCTAACAGGAAGTATGGAGGACTACCGATAGCAGAAGGGTAGGAACCAGAAGACATCCAGGGCAGGCAAAGAGAGAACAGAAATGTTCTGCTTGCAGGTGGGGGAAAGAGTAGAAAGAATATTTTCTTTTTCTCTCAGTTTTCCTCCAACTTATACAAATGAACTTTATTTTCGCACATTGGCTCGCTTGTTCACAACGGCAGCATTACGAACCTTTAAAATCTGTATGTATCACCAGTTCAGACATTCTGAAGGCAAACTTACCTGAAAGTCTTGATCATCAATTCCAAACCTCTCTCTTAGATTACGGAATACCATTGGACAATATTCCTTAAATTTGAAATGACTTGGCATGTTTTCTCTGAAAGAATATAAAACCAAATGAACTTCATTCAACTGCACACGTAATAAGTAACTCTAAAGTATTCCGTCTCAATTCTGTTCATACAAAGCAGAGGATAAGGAGATTTACAATGTCTCTTCTAATGCTTGCTTTTTTAAAATGAGATTTGGTCTCACAGTGTTCTGTCCTTATTCTGTACAATGCTTAATAAATTTATACGTACTTGTCTCTAACAAGCTACAACATAACTGGATGAAATAAACACAAACTATATTTTGATAACTTTGGAACCTGGACTCAAAAGCAGAAAAGAATGCTTTCCCATTGTCCTAAAATCACTTCAAGAGTGAAATCTTGGATTACACAAGAATTACTATACCATCTGTGACATCAGAAAGTACTACAGTGCAAAAGCTTCGAGAAAATTTGACTCACTCATTACAGGACTAATTTTACTATCCTAATGTTGATTTCAGACTTACACATAGAAAAGTTATTTTGACCTTTGCCACAGAACAGAAGACCCAAAGTAACAGAATTCCTCCTTTTTCCAAATATATTCTTGAATAACATTCAGGTTATACACAAGACTGCATTAACAGTTTTGTATGTCTGTCCATACTATTCATGGAGCATTTTATTTTTAAGAGATGCAGATATTACATGAAATTATCTTAATACTTTTGGAGCTTTTATACAATTGGTGTGTGTTTGTATTATAGATTATAAAAAGCTGAACATTATTCAGCTTTGATACACACTTTAAATTCTCATTCTTGTTCAAACATTTCATTTATTAAGGAGTCCATGCACATAAATTTATTTTTTTAAAAATACCCAAATAAAACCTTATATCAGCCATAAATAATCATACCAAGAAAGGATCTCCTTCAATATGCAAGATACTCGTGAGGCAATAATAAACCATATGGAGGAAAAACACTACCCAGCAGCCCTTGCCGTTGCTTTTCAGAACAGCACAGATGGTTACGTTTATCACAGGATTAACTTAATCATCAAAACTTCAGTCCCATGAACTGAAAAATAACAGAATTCATAGTACTTCATAAAAATACCACTGCCACTACCCACTTCTACAAAGAGTTGTTACTTGTACTTACTTGTTGAAAAGGTGATTGTCCACCTTTATCTTTGAGTACGCTTTGAAATCATCTGGCATCAACATAACAGGGATTTGAACATGGCTCAGTTCATTGATCTAGAGAAAACAGAACATATTTAGTTGATGGCGTCTTTGTAAAGGCGCTGTGTGTGTCTTAATTACAGAAGTGTTATTTGGTCTACTATTGCTTCTGTATACATCCTGTGAGCAAACCTAAGTAAAAAGAACGCAAAAGGTGGTTTATTCTTTCCAGACTAAATGCGATCACAAGATTGACACTTTGGAAAAGAAGAAACAGCATTCCATATATATATATATACACACACACTAGTTTCAGGGGAAAAAAAGTGCTTCAAGGCACACCTGGGTGTACTTTCTATGGAAGGTCAATGAGGATGCCAGCAAAATGGTCTTTAATCCCAACACATTGTTCATCCCAACTCAGGTCAATCAACTGAACTATGCTTTCCAAAGATAATTCAAATTCTGTATTTCAAATTACTATTCACCTTTCCAGCTTACAAAGTACTCTTACACATCTGTGTCTTGAACTACTTGTAGAAAATACCATGAAATTTTGCTTACATGTGAATGCATACACTTTGAGCTCGACAAGCAGAGGTTTGTTTCTTACACTAGCGCAGAACTCAACTGAGTTCTTGCAAGTCACAGCATTTCTTTGATTGTTCAAGTCAGACAAACTATTTAAATAGCTAGACTTTTGCTTGGAAATAGATGGAAAAGTTATAAGGTTTTCCTTATTGGAAATAAGGAATATTTATATATTCCTAAGGAATAAATATATTTATTGGGACCATTACTCTTCTATCTTTGAAATGAATGTCAGTCTTCTCAAGATTAGGATTTTTCACATATATTTGAAATCCACTTCTGACCACATCTTTATGATACAATGTAGACAACTTTAATGTTACCTAGTTTGTAGGCATATTTTTATTATCACATGTATTAGTCTTCCCTTACTTTTAAATTTTAACTAAAACAGAAAAAGCATAAGACAAAGGATTGTTAGCTTATACTGGTGCTTTCAAATCATGAATGAGATTTTCAACTTTACAACAACAGTCACTAAATACCCATGACATACGTTTTACGTATGTTCTTAACAGCGCTCTACACCCTGGTCATGCATCTCAATTTACCCGGTCAAATCTTTTTGCTCATGCAGAGCACACTTTGCTTTAGCAGTTTTCTACAGGGTTTAGAGGGAAAACCCACTCTATATGAATACAAATGCACACTAGGGGTGGATACAGCAACACAGGGGTGGCTCTTCTGCTCTTAGCACTGCTTATCCAACACTGTTCTCCAACCAGAAAGCTGTTAGTTGCCTGTAAATGCTATCCTGCTTAAGAGGGGCTTTTGGAGAAACCTTCACTGAAGCAGCTATAGGTTATAAATACTGGAGGAAAAAAAAAAATGTACTCACTGCAAGGATGACCTTCTGCAGAACCGAAGTTAAATAAAACAAGGAAACAGTGAGAAGCCTTTTAGCTCTTAACAGAGGAAAGCAATGTAAGTAGGCAGGTCAGGCGGCCTCATCACTTTTCAATACTTTCAAGTCCCAGTAATGTTCCCTGCCATGTCTCATTTTCATTATTCAGATCCTGCAGCCCACACGAAAACCGATAAAATCTGTTGAATTTACTTTACAGAATGATTCTTCAGAAAGCCCTGAAAACCTCTAGATAGAGGCATGGCAGTTATACAGCAGAGCACAGAAAGGAAATAGAAAGATGTTTGGGACGCGATGAATGTGCACTGCTCCTTGGAGTTGTAGGGAGAATGCTCTTTCCTCCTTCCAAAGGGAGAGAAAGAAGAAACTCCAGTGAATTTTTGAAAAAGCAGCTGTATAAACCTAATAAATCATGCTGACACCTCATTAAATATGACATAAAATAACAAAACATTGATCGAAAATCACTGCATCTAACATACAGGCTCTTTACTGCAGTTGATATTGCCGTACATCAATCTCACCCTGAAACCACAGGGCAGGTTCACGAGTCTGCAAAACTAGACTAGTTGTTGGACAAATAAAACTAAGGACAAGTAGGTATATTACACAGAGATATGAAACTTTATATTTGCTTATACAGAATTACCTACACTTTTACAGTGTCAGATCATACAACAAATTCTGCGCTTGACAGAGGGATAACAAAGACCCATATGCATGTACATTCTAGCCGAAAATGACCTCAAGAACATATTCTGTTAAATACTGTCAATAATGCTGAATTCACACATCTTCAATTACCTACAGTAACAGCAAGTTCGCTTGCAAATTTTGGTTTTAGATTATCAAAATTGCATTGATCAAATTTTCACATGCATTTGCTTTCTTAATTTGCTGATGTGAAGTTTCTCTGGATACATCTATAGATTTTCTTTCATGCTGCAAATATTTACATTTGTGCTACAATGGCACAGTTCTAATTGTACCTGTAAGCCTTACAGATGTGATCTACATAGCAGAATAACACAGCCAAATGTGCTTGTATTTGCATACTCTAGAGATTCTTTTATTCTAGGCAAAAATTCCAGAATACTTCTCCTAGGAAGCACCCTACAAAATGTGAATGTACACTCCCCCAACCCCCCCTAATCAGGCAAAATACCCCCACAGACTAACAGAAGGTTTGGGTTTTCTTGGTTGGAGTTTTTGTTTGGTGTGGTGTTTTTTTGTTTTGTTTTGTTCTTGTTTTTGTTTTTTTTTTTTTTGTTGTTGGGGGTGTTGGTTTCTGGGTTGTGGGGGTCTTTGTGGATTGGGATTTTTGGGTTTTTTTTGTTGTTGTTTTTTTTTTTTTTAAATTCATCCAACTCTGAGGCATGTACAAGTAATTTCTCTAATATTTAGGGAATTCCTCTCTAGTAGAAGAGGAAAATAAAAAAGCAGGTGATGAACACACAATAGAAACGACCTTTGGTATGGCACACCAGCTGAGTAATGGCATGTCCCAGCAGCACAGGCCATTAATTAATTTAAACCTTTCAAGTATAAGGTCTGGTTCTTTGTGCAATAGTACATTTTTCAGATAGATGTGATGAGGCCAGATTGCAAAGTGCACACAAGACAGAAAGGAATACCCGTGTCATTAGATCTTGATGGAAACTGGAACCACATTGTGGGAGGGAGGGAGAAGAAACAATATCCAAAACTCCCCCACAAACAGCTCTCGAAAAGCTAAAAGAAAAGGGAAAGGTCAGAGAGATCAATTCCCTACTTTGCCATCACCATGTAAAGAAACAGTCACATCTGAAAGACACTAAATATCAAACATAAACAAGACATTTTGAGCCTTCCAACTAATCTCAGATGAAATTTTGCTTTTTCTGTGTTTGAAAGTCAAGCATGACAGAAAATAGTAAGATTTGGGCACGTGATACCTTTGCCAAGTATTATGTGCATCTCTTCATGTTACCTTTTAAATACAGCTAGCCCCCTTAGCAATAGCAACTCAAATGTGACTGAGAGGATGAAAGGTCAGTATTCCCAATTACAACAGAAACTGTATTACAATAGCTGTAATGATTACATAAGAAATACCTATTTTCCTCTAAGGAGTGCTTCTGAATGTAACAAAATCATAAGCAAGAAATAGCTTCCCACAAGAGATAATCATGACGCATAAACAAAGCAGAAAGAGCTCAGTGGACAGAAGACTGACTTGTTGCTGAGGTCTCGGGATCAAACATTCATTTAATTACAGTTACTTCTAAGACAACCCACATTTATAGCATCTCTACAACAAATGCATGTGGATCATACCACGAAAGTTCTTTCAGTACTGTCCTGCAACTGACATCCTTTAACTGCCCTGATTCATTGTTGCCAATGCAAAACTTTGCTGCAGTCTTATTTGAAACAGACAATGCTTACTGTATCTTTGAGGAATTTAAATCCCATGTAATAGCCTTAGAGAATGGATTATTTTAAATATGAATGGCTAAGATTTTAGTTGCTCAGTAACCATGCATATTATGTATAAATACCTCATGTCTATTAATAACATTTATAAACTCACGCACACAAGATATTAGTGACCCAGAAACCTCCCTTTTAAGTAATTTATTCAAATACCTTCTGCTATATTGATATAAAACCAGGTGGTTATGTGAGATGGAGGCATCCCCCACAACTGAGGAGCTTTAAGAAACAACAGTTTTAAAAGCCTTACACAGGTGTTGCCCCTTTAAACACATAGTACAAAAAACTGTGGCTGTAGGGGTCTGCTCAGAGCTGTGGCTCAGTCGTGGCAGGTGGGAGGGGGCCAAAGCAAAGGCGGCTTTCAGGCAAAAACCAACTGATTGTAACTCATTTTGCTCCTGCAGGTTTAGGATTGAATTCACACTGTCAGGAAAACAGAGGTTGTAATTAAACTGCAAATAAGGGAATAATAAAAGCCTACTGGACATTGAATAAATAGTAAGACTCAGCTGGTAATGATTCTGAAATTAGCACACAGAGAGGTGTTCCCACAAAGCCATCTTACACTGGTGACATTTCAAATAAGCTTCTCTAATTTATATGATTTGAAATCAAGCAATGAATATATCATAAATTGTTAGGCATTATTAATGGCCCTTATTTAATTCAGATACATTCACCCTAAACACCACATTACTAGGGCAATGCATAATTAAACATTAGTTTTCATTCTGTCAGAACATAAGCAGCAATAAATTGCTTGTATGCAAAGCAGACAATGAGATATTTAAGCAGCATATAATAAAGGCAATTTACAGCATATATTGCATGTTTAACTAGAGAAGCCAGAACAATGATCCTGTTTCTCCAACAGATACAAGCTGATGCCTATCACTACAATGCTGCAGCAAGAAACCCGTGTAACACATCACAGCTGGTATTACTCATTAAAAAACCCTAAACGAAACAACAAAAAACCGGTACAAAATCAAAGCAGCCACGTACATCAATGTCCAAAATTTCATCCCAAGCACATAACACATCACAAATCACATGCACACTACTTAGCAATGCCTAGTGGCTCCTTTTGAAACTCTCTTCCTATTTAAAGCCTTCATTCCATACATAGTTTCTTGTTACTTAATGTCTTAGCTGTAATATACAGCATAGTTTCCTTTAAATTTAACATATCAGCCAGTCAGACTCATTGGTGGAACCTATGGAGGGATGAGGTGTTTTCACACTGAACAGCTTGGTAAAACATCTCAATTGTAGTTACAGCTCTTGGCATTTTCACAGACAGGACAATCCCTGCTCCTCCTCACGCTGGATGTGGCTGGGGTTGTGGAGGCACTGCTTGCTTTTCAGCTGTTTATCTCCCAAACCCTTCTGAACTGAAAGCCAATTCACAGCAGCCTGATCTGCAGAGACAAACAAGCTACAACTGGTTTGGTACTCTGAGAGAACTTCAAGAGCATTTTTCACAGATTTGTGCATTTTTAAACGCAGATTTTTGGAAGTGGGAGTGGAAGAGACTTTGGAAGAAACAAATTATTGAGGTCTAAAAATAGAATTGAACTTTTAACACCACCAGCAATTCTGAGATTTTTATGTTCATGGTTTACTTTCTGCATCTCAGTTTCTTCTTTGGCAAGGAAACTTGCACAGAACTCTGAAGAGGAAAAAAAATATCACAGTACTCTTCATTCAGACATGGAGTCACCATTTTGACAGGGCCACAGACTTCTTCAAAGGCACAGTTAAATCATTTACTGGTAGGTTAATGCTCACAAAAAGAAGCCTACTGGCTTCTAATGGACTACTCTTAACAAAACAAGGCTGCAGAAAGAGAATGCAAGGAAGTAAAACTGTTTGCTGGATAAAAATCTCACATTTAGGAGATTATTATCCTTCATTCTTCCAGCACCTTCTTGGTAACTGAACACTCTACAGGTCTTAACAGAGCACTCTCCTTATTACTAGAGCACAATCATCTAGAAGATAAAGTTTCTTGATCTTATTCATGCTATTCTGTAAAATTTCCACACACACCACCCCCCACCCCCCCCCCAAAAAAGCCATTTCCAAAGCTCTTCCTATTTTGCAGGGAGTAGGGGTTTAGGTTAAAGCACAACGGCCCAGGTGGTGACAGGCAGAGCTATAGGCAGGCATTTACATCCTCTCCTTCCCAGATGTGGAACACGCCACAGTATCGCTACCAGGACAGTAAACGCCTTGTGCTGCAGTATAAACTGAAAGCGAAGTGATTATTTTACAGCTCTTTGAAATCTACCTTGAAGGGTCTGAAAAAGGTGGATGAGGTCAGCAACTAATCAACTTTGTGGAAGACATTTGCCTGTTACAGGGCAAACCCATCATTTGATAAATGTCATTTGACAGTTTAAATTACACTCAAAGCCATTCTTGCAAGAGAAATAAAAGGTTAAGCTAAGTTCTGCTGTAGAGAAATAAATCAGTTCAGCAAGATACTCCTTAATTTGTTTTAAATGAGGTTTTCATTGTTTCAATCACACAAAAATTCATCTCTTCCCCCCACTCCCCTAAAAGCACAAGGTAAAAAATACCTATCCAGCCTTTTTTTTTTTTTTAAACTACACAATGTCCTAGGAGTTTAAACGGCATAGGAGACTTCTCCCATATAAGTAATTTCTGGTTATGTATTCAGAAACAAGTCCTGAAATTAAAGCAATTACATGACTAAGAAAAACACAGGATAAAGTATTTAATTTTCTCTGAGTCTTTAGGTTCATTTTAATTTAAGATATATGGAGAAAAAAACCAACCACCCAAACCAACATAAAAGCCCACTCAGCTGCCAGGGTAATAGGTGTTGAAGTCCTACATGTCTCAAAACATCTACCAGTAATTACCACAGCAGCTTCATGTTTTTACAGTTCAGGTGATACCTGTCACTAGATTGTTGGCTTTCAATGAAATTCAATAATCTAATATTAGAAAAGTAGGCCCAATTGCACCAAATGTTTTTCAAATTGCCTTAACGCAGAAAGACATACTTTTCCCAAAGTACTAACCACAGAATACCTGAAATACTTTGCAAAAATACAAAATACAGTTAATGGATTTAGAAATTCTGAGAAAGTAATACATCATTACAGCCTAATTACTTTTTATCAAAAAAGTACAAGACTTTTCTGAAGTCTTATGGTCTGCCTTTGAATTAAAAAAAAAAAAAACCCAAAAAATTCATAGGAAACCCCAGATGTTTTCATGAGACTTTTTAGTTGCTGTTTTCAACAGTACAAGGATATCTTTGGGGAGGGAAGGTCTGTAGTACATGCATCCACATGGAAAACAGGATATTGTGACATACCCGAGAAAGCCCCGAACAGGATATTGTGACATATCAGATACAGTCCCAAAACAGAGGAAGAAAAATGGTTTTGAAGAGCATTAATTTCTTGGTGTTTGTTTTTAAATTTGGAGTATCAGTGCTCAAAGCAGAAATGGAAGGATTTTGTAGCTTACTTATTACTCCTGTTCAGAGTTCGGAGTGACAGTGTTTAAAGAACCTACAACAAAAGCACCAAAATCATATTCCTTTTACAAATCTTTTGATGCAAGTTTTTAAGTGTTTCAAGTCTCTTGGACATTTGCACAGTCTAGAAAATCCAGAACATCTGCTGTATACTGTCAGACAAGCGTAAAGCCACATTTCTACAGATTTGGTTAAACTTCCTGTGAATCTGCTTACACCTTTCAGCAAGTGCAAAAATTAGCACTACATAATGTGCCAAATAATCAAAGACCAAATATAAATTAAGCAGCTCAGATATAATGCCTGTCCCGATACGGGGGGGGGGGGGGGGGGGGGGGGGGGGGGGGGG
>JAVJGI010000050.1:70052808-70107171 GCA_035590275.1 Ibycter americanus | reverse complement strand
TAATGCGTGTAACGATACACCCCCCCCCCCCCCCCCCGCCGCCTTATAAAAAGTTAGGACAAATGCAATAGTATGTAGAAAGATACTAATGCACATTAATGAAATGGAAAATAGAGTAATAGAAATGTGACTGACTTTGTAGTGGAGATTTTTGACATGCAAAACAGTTTGAGTAGCAAATGACATACAAAAATAAAGTGCAGTCTCAGTCCAAAAGGAAATTGTAAAGCAATGAAAGTCCTTCAGATTTGGATGCGTTGTGATGCACACATACAGATGAGCTCATCACTGTTTGCTAACATAATGGTTAAGAAGAAACCAAGACAAGGCATACAGCTCAGACAACAATTTGCAAGCTACTAGCTAGTGGACTTACCACAAAATTGATAAAAGAAAATTTTATTTTTTGAGCAGAAATATCTCAAATAATCTTTTTTAAACTTCAGTTTGTGTGCTGGGAAGTTGATACACTTTAATACAATGTTTCATAGCCATAGATATCTTCAGTTACTGTTTGAAATACTGATTTAAAATACACGTCACAAGGTCTGATAGCAATCTGGTCTATATTTTTCTCATTAAGGAACAGAATGGCTATCTGGCAACAGATAGACTTTAAGTTCACTTGGCTTTGCCCCAAAATCTTCACAAGAGAATACGCAAAAAAAGGAGGATGCTAGGAGGCACCAAATATTTATTTACAACATAGGGAAAGGTTTAACAGACTTAAAGAAGTCTATTAATGCTTATCTCTTCTAACAGCTTTTAATATTGTATTTTTAAAATATAACTTTTCTGAACAGGAAAATTGAGTCCATGCAGTTAAACATAAAATTCCAGTAAGCAGTCGAACAAATATGGAGATGCTGTAGCCTTACCTGAATGCTGTAACTGCAAAATTGAATTAAATATAAAAAATTCTCTTCAACAAAAAAAGGCAAAGTATAATGGAAAAACAAACCTAAGGAACCATTTCATATACAACACATGCAACTCAGCTGCTTAATAAAGAGGAAGGCTTTTAGAGCATCCTGCCTAAGAATGACAGACTGAGATGGCCACAGAATAAATGCCATAAAGCAACAATTTAAGGCATCAGATGGGCTTCATTATTGTTCAGAAGCAATAACAAATGTAGCAAAGCCGATGTTTTGGTTATTTTTACACTGGCATAATGAAGGTAATGTATTTCAAATTATTATTATTTAAGGAGAAGGAAGACCAACTTGTGACTAGGCTTTTTGGTAACATGCTTTAATGTGCTGTCATACATTTCCCAACCTCACAAATGTTTCTACTTCAGAAATTGTTGACGTGTGAAAAGATGACATTAAAACATGATTCCTTCTGGACATTTCTGACTATGGATTAGGTGAAGGCTGAAGCCATGAAGCAATTTTCTGAAAACAGAAGCAGTACCATTTGCATTATATAAATCTAATTTATGAAGTTAATTAACTGAACACGAGCGGCACCAGAAGCAAGACATGAAGGTCATACTACAAATATTTAACTGTTCTGTAAAGTGGCACAGCAGTTCTTGGTAACATGGACCTTACAGAGTAATCTGAGAGTACAACATACAGAACTTGCTCTGCCAGCACACATCAGCCTTCAGCTAAAACAACGTATTTTTTTTTAGATCTCAACCTATCTTCTCCAGGAGAAGTAATAATTTTCTGTGCAGCACCATGCAAAATATTGTACTAGAAGTACAAACGGGCAAGTATTGCATTACCTTGGTTCCAAGAAATCCCTTCATTTATCTCCCTGATGCATCCTGGTTGCACTGTATTCCTTTTGCATTTACCATGTAATTTTTTACTTCAAAGTCGTGTAATGCCTGAGGTCTGGCTAACAGGTCTGTAGTCACCTGGGAGGTTTACCAGTCTTCCAGATTTTATCAGGATGCCATGCAGACATTTTTTGAGGCACGAAGCCACTGGATGGGCTCTGTTTATGAAAGTGCTGTCAGAGCAAAGGCAGAAGTTGCTGCTAGCCAGGACAGCATGACAGCTGCTGGGAGGAGATGCGAAAGGCCCTAAGTCCCAGGGAAACCAAGAAGAGCCTGAGCTGGGTAGCAACCTCAGAACAGACATCTGGGATTAAGTGTTTCAGCACTTTCCTGTCCACCTCTTCTGTGGTCATCATGGCAGGAATCCTTAGTTGTTCTCCCATATTTAGTTTCTAAACATGCATTACTCTCCCTTTCTCACAGACATTAAAAATACACGTCCATTCATATATATATACTCTGCAGCTTCTGCCTACTGAAGCAATGAGTTTATGTGCCAGTTGTTTGGTGTTTGGGAAAGAACAATATCCCAGTGTGTTTACAATAAGCCAGGTTTTGCTTCTGCTCTGGATATCCTTTTTCCACACAGAATCCCCACTTATTTTGGCAGTAATGCTATACACAAAATTTCATGGATTTATTTTCATTACTTACCAGATATTAACTACTCAGCTATAACAACTGCAATGTTCCACTTTGCTGTAGGCAGAGTATTTAAATTACTGCCTGGTATTTCATAACCCCTGAAAGCCTTCCTGGCCTTGCGGAAGAAGAGGGGTGCGAGGGGAGGGTGCAGTGGAGCTGATGGGGCCTCATCGACTCTCAAGTTCCATCACCCTCCTAGTCCGATTAAACTGGGAGTTGAAATGATTATAGAACTCAAGGTAAACAACTTTTTTATCCCTTGATGCGAAATAAAACATAATTTGTTAAAAGCAACATAATATAACTGCATGACCTTTTTCCTCAGTTTACAGGTCAGCTTTTGTTACCGGAGGATTTCATGAGCTTAGGGAGACAATAGGACATTTTCAATAGGCAAGAGGACATAAATCCGCTTTCTATTTATACTTGTCATAGCCCATAAATAAAAAGCAACTCCAGTGGTTTTAGTGCCATTAATCTGAACATGCACCCACATCACAGTGCCTCTGAAGGGAGATCAAACAAATTACCAAATTTTGTCATTCAGTAAGTACAATGACAACAAAACACTTTTACTGTATGGATAAAGACAAAAACAAACTGTAAAGATAAGAAATTTTCTGTAGTAGTTTCTACTACACTGACCATGGTAACATTGTTCAGAATCCAGTCAAAAAGTGTTTTCCATGACTGGGTGGTGGATGCCAGTATTTGATCAGCTGCCAACTCATTTCCTCTCCTGGACTCCAGAATCGCATTTCCAAGAGTCAGAGAGCAGAGCCCACAGAAATTCTCTCTCATCACTGATGTTTGACTCAGGTAATGTACTGCTGCTGAACAATATAAGAAAGAAAATCTAGTTTTTGATTATTTCCATACTTGAAAATCCAAATTTAAAAAAATTAACAGATGTAATCTACCCCTTGTGCAAGAATTTCGTATACATACTACTTTACACACACACACATCTAAATTAATTAAAAAAAAAAAAAAAAGAAAAAAAAAAGCCCTGAGCTACCCAAACACATTTTCAGCCATTAACGCTAATCTTAATATAGGAAATTTTCCAATGCAAATGAAAATAATAATAAGAGTTCTGAATAATGTACCGACAGCGAGTGCAGCATTGCATTTTTGAAGAGCTGCAGCCACGTAGTATCAAACCAAGCAGTATTTTTGGGACCAGAGGCATAAGCAGACGGCCCGTGCAGCACAAGGGCCAGTTAACTTGACTCACAGCTGCTTTGCATCACTGCACCAGCACAGGCGATCTGGAATGTGCACCCTTACGCCCTCCACATTCCTCTGCGCACACTCATTTTTCCATTTTCAGTCTTACTAAGAAGTATTTTTTGAAAACCAGCACTAAAAAGGAAACACTGCCCTTAGTTTTAATTTGAATATAAACCAAAAGAACTAAAAAACCAGAGGTTTGGTTGGTTTGTTTTCTTTCCAAAGAGACTCTCACAGTAAAAGCTATTGCCATTTTTCTCAAGGAGACTGAGACCAAAAGCTGCCATACCTTCTAAAATGCATTGTAATATGAGAAGTAACAGTAACCTGCAGACTTCCTGCACACAAGACAGCCATTAATTTCTAGTGTTAATTCCTACAATGGCAGAAAGGTGGAGTGGATGAAGGTTAAGGTGGTGGCCCTCCACGCCATGAGGAGTCAGAGGGAAGCACCTGGACAGCAAGTTAAGGAACATGCTTGCTGTTTTTTGACCATCAGGAAAGATACTTTTAACCCATCCTAGTTTGTTTACCTACTGCAAGCTTGTAAGCTCAGGCTTTTTTTCTTGCACTTGATATCCCCACTCCACCTCCACCCCCCCAATATTTATGGAAGCATTTATACAATTTTTGACTGCAAATGCACAGTTAATACTGGGGTATTTCTCCGCAAATCCAGAAGAGACACCTCTGCCTAGTTACAAGAAAGGACTCAAGAGGAAAACAGGTTCAGTGAGCCACAGGTGTTTTCAGAAAAACATATAAAGGCACATGCTTCAAACAAGTCAGCATTGCCAACATCACCCCCAGTAGCAGCACTTCTGACCTTCCCAATTTTTCCTTTTGCACCACCTTTTTTCCTCTTCTGACCTACATGGGTGCGTGGTTGATTCTGTGATGAACCAAAGTTAAAACCCAAATCAAGCCTGCCAAAAAGGCTTTTTGCTCGTTTGAATCATTTGCCAATCCTGCTCACTGTGAGGTCGCAGGAGAGCAGAGGCAGCAGAGAAAGGCTTCCTTCTGCGGCTCCTTAGCTTAAAAGGTTTGGACTATGAGCTAAAACCCCTCAAGGCAGAAGTACTGCATGAAGTCTTAGATGTGATTATTACAAGGTGAATAAAGATTCATCCAAAAATGTGGTTTTGAAATTTAAATGAAGTTTTAACTTCAATACTTTGTAAAAGGTATCATAAAATGAGAAATAACAGTAACCTGCACTAATGACTGAATTTCCTACACACAAAATATTTTTGACATTTGTTTTTGCTGCCAACATTTTAAGTACTTAAAATAAGAAAACAAACCCCAAGTTTGCTGAACTGCAAAACCAGCTTTGGGTAAGTAACTTGTTTTTCAGGTGCAGAGTATTTTCTTCATTTCTGCTAACAGGGTTGAACAGATAGGTCATTCAGAGTTGAAAAACCAATTGGGAGTCAAAAAAGCAGAAAGACTTGTTTTCCTTTTCTGGTCCCCTCATAAAAAAAATGTTATGGAAGATGAGATCTAGTTTTGAAATCTTAAGGTATGTTTGTTAGTTGAACTGGTTATGGTCTTCAGATAATACTTCCTTTGTTTTAAAAAAATAAAATAAAATTATGATGTCAAGTATAAAACTTGGTTTGATTAACTTATTTTCCACTTTGTGTATCCAGGATATTTAAGCTTGTTTTATTTAACTTAGGAAAAAGAATGCCAGTTTAGTGCATTGCTTTGCAATTTATCAAATGGAGCTTGACAAAGAGGATTTAAAAAAGGATTTCTCTGTTAAAAAACAAACTCTTGCCTGCCAGCACACTGTCAAGAATCTTCAGGAGATGGACACGCAGTGGACCTTCCTACTTAGAAAGAGGGTACTCACTTCATTAAATACAAGTGCCAAACAGAATTAAAATTAGTTACACACTAACAAATATCAGCTACCTATCAATTTAAGCTTCATTTAAATTGAAACTTCTGCTTTAAAATTCACTGTAGTCTTCTGCCTCAGCTCTACAGGTTCACTTAAGGAGAGCCTTCTCTGACATGTTTTTGTCTCATACTACCTTTCAAAATCTCAATGGATGAGATTTCTCTCAGTTTCCAAGTAAACAGAATTTTATCTATTCACAGCAAGAATATGTACAACTGCTAAGTAGTGAAGAAAACTAAATAATCTTAAATGCTTGGCTAAGAACTGCCATGCCTAAGCCTCAACAAGACTGAAAAAGTATACATACTTGAAAAGAAAAGCAATTCGATTTCTTTTCAAGTCTTAAAATATTGTCATTCTCTAATTCAAGTCTGTGCAACAAGTTTTCAGTATTTACACATTTTCCCCAGGTAAATTTAGTGTCTCAATATAAATGAAAACTCATACCAAGTTTTGCATTATTCATCAAATGCAAAACAGACGTATCCTATCTTGGATACCCAGATAAAAAAAAAACCCAACCAAAACATTTACTCCAGTGACTCTAAGTAAAAAAAAAGAAAACCTTAAGACTAGGCTTGTAGAACTTCAAAGTTTGAAGTGATTAATAAATTCTGAAGTGCACCCTATCTCTGCCTAGGCTTACAGTTGCAGTTATGTACAGCGTTCAGATCGTCCATAAGCTCTTTATCAGCCAAACTTTGTATCACAGACTCTGAAATTTGAATTCAAACAGCAGTGAAACTAAAAGCTCTACTGAACTTTTGGCTAGGAAGAATATCTTTCCAATGCTCATCTCTGTTTTGTTTCCTTGGACTGAAGACTTCTTTGCAGGCTCCAAACCCAGGAAGGCTGCCAGCAGTGTAATAATGTCTTCCTGTCTTCAGACTTTCTATATTGTCTCCCACTTCTACTGTCTAGTAGTAGATAAGCCCAGAAGGCAAGACAGATCAACTGAAGCCAATTTTCAGGAGAGCTGCATTTGGCAAAACATGAGAAATATGTTGTTTTTCTAGGGTCACAGTCCAGCAAAAAAAAGAAAAAAAAAAAAAAAAAAAAAGAGATAAAAAGAAATGTTTTAGACCACAATGTGTAAACTCAATTGGATGAAGATGACTCACACAGCCCTAGCTGGTTCAAGTGACCTCAAATACTAACACAAATACCACCAAAGAAAACACTAAATACACATTCTAAAAGACCATACCATCTATCTGCCAGTGATAAAAATAGCCTAGTATTAATCTCTGTTAAAGTACTGAATGATGGATGAACAGATGCTGTTGTACTGCGATCACTCTAACCGTAGCAGTGAATGTGCTTACCAGACCCAGGACTGAAAGACCTGGAAGCAAGAACTAGTATTTTGTTCCATGTCTGTATACCATCTAAGAGGAAAGGTCCTCCATTTCCAGCAACACAAGGGCCCCTCAGCATCATCTGCAGTGCAAACAGACCACCACAGCATAAGCTCTAGAGGGACCGATGTATAGGTATTCACAAAGAATTGAGATAACTCATCCCTCTTTGTAGAAGTAGAGCTTTTGTTTCTCAGTGACTCATTAATGAAATAAAACGTGTCAAGAAAAATTGACTATGACTAGCTCAGATGAATGCCACAAGGAAAGCGGCCAGGTTTCCTCAACAGTAAGGTGGAATTAAGGACTAGCACCACCCAGAAAGACATTTTAGTTACTTCTTTTGAGGTTTTAGTACACATGGAAGTTATTTATACAGATTTATTTATACAGAAATATTATTTCACTCTGGTTTACCGTCTGGAAATTAATAGTTTTGTCCAGGTCATAATGAAGTTAGAGCTAGCTCTCCACTTGAAAAGTGTCACCAGTAAACCACAATGTAGGTCTAATTTATGCCAGCAGAAAATTGCACTTTTGCCATTTTAGCTTACTTCATCTCACACGAGCTGGAGATGTTGGTACAAGCTGTTTTGGAAGGAGTATGGTTTCACAAGCGAAATGAAAACACACAGCAAACACACAGCAGCTCCTTTCTATCATCTATCATGTCAGAAACCAGTTCCCGTTAGACACATGGTTGGTACACCTGTGTCTTCAGCACCCAGCCTTCCACAGATTTTTGGGCTGATCTGGTTTACAGGGGTGCCCAACAAACAGTTCCCACTGACTTTTGTTCAATCTGGGGAAGTCTATACTCCCAAGAACTAGCTAGATGATGTTTCTGATTGAGGTTTGAATATGAAGGCAAACCTTACCAGTGGTGATTTGTTTAGGTCAAAGTTTTCAAACTGAAGTACCATTAATTGCTATTGAGATCTCTTTCCCATGAAAACTCTGTAAGTTACAGTCAAAAATCCGCAACAGATATTAGGCATATATTACTAATACTTGTGTAAATAAGTTAACATTAAGTGATGAATTTACTGTTGACTAGTGGTACTGTGCAAGCCACTGTTTTCCTACAAAATATACAGGTCTTACAGCGTAAGGGAAGTATGAAAGAGCCAGTGTCATAAAACAGGAAAAACTTCAACTTTAGGAAGTATTAATTCTGATACTTAAAAAATCTCCTGATAAAGCAAATGTTAGAAAGAATATTATAATTATATTAAAACAATTGTTGTCCAATTTCCCTTTCAGAACCCCTAACCCACAAACTGCCAGCAGCTGTACGGGTTTTTTGTTGTTTTCAAAAAAAGAAACAATTTACTAAAACTAACCTCACTGCAATAATCTCTCTTACAGCTTCTGAGATCATCTCAGCATATGAGACATTTGACCTCTGGTTTAATGAACGCTCTGGAGGAAGCGAAGACCATGAGAAGGACTTACTGCTCCACACAGAGAGAAGTAGTGCATTTGCAGTAAAATTACTGAAATGCTTATGCGGCTCTTTAACAGCATCCATCACATCTTTATACAATTGATCACTTTAATCTTTTTTTGTGGTAGATTCTTTGAAAGGACAGTGCTTAAAGGTAAAATCTTTCCGAATTCATAAATTACTGTATTTGTTTTATAGAACCTAGGGAAAATTACAAGCGTAATTTATCCTTAAAATCCACTTCGTTGTTAATACTCTAAAAGTATATTGAAAGCATTTGGCACAATAAAGAGAAAACTAATATCCAAAACATTAAGTAAATTGCTTCAACAAAGAAATTTATGTAACTTGCTTTTTACCTCACTACCAGTTACAGATTGCCTTCTTTCCTTATACTACAAACGTATCTGAATAGCAGGCTGAATTTAGCAACAAAGTGCTTTTTAACAGTATGCTTAAGTCCCTGCTTACATTAATGTCTCCTGGCAAGCAGTAAAACCAAAAAGCGTATCTGGCATTCACTTGCTGAGGTGGGGGCACTTCCAAAGCAGTTTACTCATGTGTTTTTACTAAAAAAGAAACACCACAACCCCCAAAAAACCATGAGACATTTCTACTTACCTTTCAGACTGGCTGCTGTTTCAGTTGCTATCAAACAGTTCCCATTCACAAGCATAAATAAAATCCAAGATCCAACCTGCCAGAGGCTGTTACCAGCTCACAGTTTGACCAAGAAGCACCTGAAGTGTTCATACTGAGCTGTCACTAGCCTCTTAACTTCCTTTCTTCTGAGTCCACCCCAACAGAAAACAGCCTTTAATAACTCCTGATTTACAGGAAATAAAGCAGATACCCAAGTAATTTCTCACTTGCTTCACTTTCCTTCCTCCATCCTCCTTCAGCAAACTTTGGTCTTCCCCAGACAGAAATTACATTGACTGAAGGATTTAACTGTAGGCTGTCTTAAGATTCAAGGCAATCATTAAAGTTGTAAGTAGTTTTTGCAAATATTAACGAAGCATCACAGCAGCATTCAACTGACTATGGAAACACCATGAGCTGAGGCACAAGGCTCAGCTGCACTTATGATGGAGATCTAGTCAACCGCAAACTGAGCCCAGACTGACCTTGTCATGTTCAAGTGTTTAAAACAGGCCACAAGATAATGCCTTTAAAGCACCTCTTTCTCTGTATTAATTCCAAGCAAAGCCAAGGGTGACTAGTTTGGCTCTAGACATCTGCTACTATAGAGGCAGGGTGAATTTCACTTATCATTTCTTTGCTACTCTGCTAATTAAATATTTGCAAAGCACCTACTTACTGGGAACTATTATGTAGTATGAACAATTTCTGGAGACCAAGGATAAAGATTGTTGACTCATGCAAAACACATTCTACCTCGCAGAGAATATAAATACAGATAGTCACATGAGCAAATAGCACTTGCAAAGGTGTAGGAGAAAAAACCCAAACCATCAATGCTGGAAAGACATGCAACAATCAGGTGGCCTGTGAGCAGCTGATCTTTTTGCAAGAACCAAACCTGTGCAAGCACTTTGAACTAGTACTAATGCTTGCCACAGGCTGAGGTAGAGAAGGAAGGAAGAAAAGAAAAAATACGAAGCCTCAGTTTTGATTTCTTAAACTTAATTCAATGTGACTTTTATACATAAGCACATATCTTGTCAACACACTTCAACATGAAATATGCAGTGTTATCAATAGAAGATATTTTCCTGGCCCTAAGTCTACATCTGAATTATCAGTCGTTCACACTGTAACTAGCTTGAGATTTGTTCTCCTTTTAAATCAGTGTATTATGCCTCCTGAACATTTTCCTGAAGTTTCAAACTTCTATTTTACAACCAGACGCAGATTGTTATCTGTTTCTTGATAAAAGGACAGGTAGGGAAAAGGAAAAAAGTAATTGGACAAAATAATCCTAGATTGGAAAGAGCAACTAGCAAACACATTTATACACTAAAAAGTATTAATTTCTGAAGATTTAGCCATCCCAGAAGACTTTCCACCTCACGTGGAATTAATCTAATTCTTTGATTAGTATATAATTACTACCATACATCATTTCCATGTGAAGTATTTTATACTTCATGCACTAATTCACCCCTACTTTCACAAATTTTAGAAAGGCTCCCAAATATTCTAAATAAGAAATCCTGAGTACACTCTTTAACCTAAAATCACATCAACTTTGATTTAGCAAGCGTTTCATGTTCACTAGTTAGGAAATCAGAGTTACAAAAAATGAAGAGTGCTGCCATACAAAGAGAAGCCATGTTTTTCTTATCTGTCACTGTCAACATGAAAATATTTATTTGTAGCAGAAGCATTACTCATGAAAAACAGTTAATAAACTGGAGAAGCTTAACCATACCTTTCAGAAGTATTTGACAGGACTTAGATCAACTCTCACAAAAAGCAACACACGTATATCCTAAGAGCACAGAGGCAAAAACCTGCTGCCACATTTGTGAGGAGCTGTTTAGCAATGTGGTGATGAACAGCAACCTGGAAAGCAGGCTTGCACTAAAAATAACCACCGTTTTCTTTTCTGGAAAAACCAAAACACACTCACCTTCCAGAACAGAAATCTACACTAACAGAAAAGGAAGTATGCAACAATGATAAAGTGCTAAAGATAGTTTCTATGTGCAATGTAAATAATTAACTGATTACAGGCTGGATTTGCTCTTTGAGAAGACCAGAGCAATCCCAGGAGGAAGCTGTTCACAACACACAGTCACCCACCTCCCAGTGTTACACCTCCGGTAAATATTTCTGTCTTTGAGCAAAGCAGGATTTAAGTTCAAACACCTTGATTTCCTCCTCCTCCTCCCCAAACTGTACTCTGCATGAAGCCCTGGACAGGGTGCGACAAATAGCTGGTTGTGGACATAATCCAGACAAAGTGAGCAATTATTACGAAAAACATGCAAGAGTTTGCAGTCAGAAGAAAGATTCCTCGCAAATGCTTTTTGACATTCAAGAATGGGGACTCATCTCAATGGTGTCTTTTTTTAAATGCTTGTCAGGGGCTCTTTCAAAATAATCTCTTGCTTTTCTGCTGAATCACCAGTAACCAAGGAAAGTGGAACAGATTAAACTAGTGTCACAGCAGGTTTATTTGTGTGTAGCCTTCCCCTCTCTCTGAAATGCCACACCAAGACATTGGATTCAAGACAAACAAGCCAGAGCCTTCAGAACAGAAAGAACAAAACAATGGTTTTATCTAGTAGGGGGAAAAAGTCACTGTTTTTTGCACAATAGAATTAATGCTGATGTCAATATTCAGTTTCAAGACAAACTAATACTGTATGAAAGGTATAATGTAGGACACATATTTTAAAGGCAAGGCATTTGAAGTAAAGGTGCCTTTGACTGGAGTCTGAAGTTAGATGTTCAGGCATGAAACAGTGCTGAAGACACCCTTAGTGTTTCTGAGCTTGATGTAACTATGTTTCTGAGTTCAACATAACTGTACCCATGAGTGTCGCAACCAAAACGCAGCAGACACCAGTGTCTCCCAATACCCAACAGGATGCAGAGTCATCATGTTGTAAGCCCCTGCTGACGTTCACAGGCTTGACTGTCCTTCTGTCACAAAGGCTGTGGATCAAAACTATCTGCAATGACCCTATGGTGTTCCCTCATAAACCCACTGAAATAAAAAGGTGATTCAAACTCGCTGGGTGTTTTTCTTCCTTATATCCAAGCGAGTAACACCTAGGCTGCAGTATTTGAATTACAGTAACTTAATGGCAATTCCCACTGATATTGACAGGTTAACAGGAAGAAAAGCCAAAAATTGTAGAAAAACTGAATGAAGGAAAAACTCTGCAGTAGGAAGAAAGCAAAAAAAAACCCCACCACCAACCCCAAAACCAACTACCAACCAGCAAACAAACAAACAAAAAAACCCCCAACCAGACAAAACCCAAGGTATCAGCATGATGCTCAACCCAAAACATCTATTTTTGGAGTTACAAGTTGTTCCGGGCACATCATCTACCCAAATATCTTTGTAGTTGCACATGTTTCTAAAACCAACAGAAGAAGGTTACCTGGCCTTACATACACAAGAGATTTAGAAAGGAAACAAAAGGAGACTGACCAATAATATGGGTAAAATGGCAATTCTGCATTGTAAGTAAAGCACTGCAAATTCAACAGAGAAAAGCATTATTCTTTTTCCAATCTTTTCTGACCCAAATCATCTTATTGCAAGGAAGACTAAGTCAGCTGCTTTCTGAATTAAATTTAACTGCTTTTCTATAAGCTGAACAACAAAAATTATAAAGCTTCAGTAAGAAGAAATGGCAAAGGGCTCTCCAAATGGCCTTTCATTTTTTCCTGAAAACCACTTTCCATACAAGTCATTTGTTGTAACTAATATCAAGGAAATTTTTTTGGTCCTGTGTTGACTAAGGGGAGGAGCTATACACAGCCCAAGCTGATACTGGTGCATCCCTGCTCTGTGTTTCTCCCCTTCCTCTCCTCCTCGCTCCCAGCCAGGCCCCAGCAGGTGCTTTGCTCTTGCTGAGCCACAGAAAGAACTACTGTGGTTTTCCCTTCTCCTTTCAGTAAGTTAACAGGCTGAAATGGCTCACCACTGTGCCACATCAGCACTGAAGCCAGCACGAGAGCATGGGATGGGATGATACACAGCACGACAGCAAGCAGCGAATTAAGCAGAATATTATACTGCTGTACAGTATTTTATCCTGAGCACTCTACAGCATAACCCCGTGGTAACCCTTCTGTCCGCATCAAGACTTTTCATTCATTTACTTCTGGTGGCAAGTAATCAACTGGATCTAAACAACTAGTGTCTTGCCTCAAATTGAAGGGGACTTTGTCCAGAGACAGATGGGACAGGACTGTGACAGTCTAATTTGTCAAACCACAGTTATAAATAAGCAAATGACACAGCACACACCACAATTTCTGAAGCTTCAGAAGCTTGCTGAGATCTACTTACAGGTTTCAAACACCGAATTCATAAAACTAAGTCTTCTCACACTATCGTGTATTGTTATGCTAGCTATAGGTTCTAGTATCTGATCATTCTGAGATATCTCTGGTTAAACAGGAAACAGAGGGATGCTTCTCCTCTATGTTAAAAAAAAAACAAAACTAAAGAAAAACAAATGTTTGCACAAAATCACTCTATAACCTGCTTAAACAGGGGTATTTAGTGCTCTACGTGGGGTACATTCTGTTTTTTGCTTTACTTCTTTAGATAAGCTATGTTTATTTGAGAAAATGTAAAACAAAAATCTTTATGAACCATCACATCTACTGGTTGGTACTAACTCATGTAGTAACTCCCATTATACTACCTACAGTATAACCATAATGCATGATCAGTACTAGGAAAGGCATGTTTTGCTTAACAGTTATGTTTCACTGCCTATGTCTCACTGCTCAGTGTTTAAAGACAGTGCAACACTGAACAGTATGGAACTGCAGACTCTTTGAGTAGTAAGCTACCCCTATTTTCCTGAAAAATACAGTGAAATCAGAGTCTGATTGCTGAAAATCTGAAAAACCCTATATGTAATTACAAGACTAATCTTTCTGCAAGTTCAAAAATGTGTTTAAAAGTATGCCCCAACATGAAAACATAAAAACACATTAAAAGCCCCCCAGTTGGCTCAGATCCCATAAAACAATCTGAAGCAGGTCTCCAAAAAGATATGGAAACACAAGGCAAGTTTTTCAGGTTTACTCCAGCAGCACTTGGGGGGAAGCAAGATGCAAAGCTGAGAACATACATGTGATTTTGACCTTATCAGACCTGAAATTTTACTTAGGTCTAGACAGATCCAACAGGAGCTCATGCATACACAGCTGTGAAACTCTGCCACTTACAGCCCTGCCCAGGCTACAAAACCCATTCCAGGGGCTATAAAGTTGCACTTCTAGTAAGCACAGAACTATGCATTGCTCCTGCTGTCACACTACTAGCAGTAGCAACAGATCAGTCCAAGTTACTAACACCACTGTCAATGAGAACGCAGACGCAGTTGTCCATAACTGTAGTAGAAATTCCTAACCAAGCAAGAAGTCTTTGGGCTGGATGTGATCTTCCACTGCTGGGGTAATCTCAAAGCAAAAGGAACTAGGACAATAATAGAACAGTAGAGTCTGCCTTCAACTATTGAGATTTCGTTATTTTAGCACATCAACAAAAACAACAACAAATCCCCTGCCCTCCCTCGACTCAAGAACTTGAAACTACACAGTTTTATTCTCACAATAAATACTTGTCACTGCAAACAGATATAAGAAACTTACAGTGAACTTTCCTAGTAAGTTATTTTATTCCCAATTAATTCCCTCTTGTTTTGTCTTTTCAATATACAAGAGTTTCTCTTGTATACAAATGGTATTAAATTTTTTGGAGATCAGTGAGAAAACTAGCATGAATTCAAGGCAAACTTCTTCAGAATTGCTAGAGAAGATAAAAAGCCCATTTGTGCAAGCCTTCTGGAGCATAGTGGCACATACTTCACCAACTCCTGACCTTTACACATCCCTACTGTGGGTTTCAAGAACTATATGGTGCTGCAGCAAAACATCTGCAATGACTGAATTGAAGGTTTAAAGACTTTTTCTTAAAAAGGAACAAATGCCAAGCTTTGCTAATTGTCCCACAAATTTCAAAGTAACATAGATATATCTAAAAATATGAATAGTAAAATCACACCAGAAAATACTCTTCCTGTATCTGCAGATGGGGACTACAGTAGATGTAGTGCAGGACTGTAGAGGCCGACTATATTTCACTCAATATACTCTTTCAAACCAGTGCCTGATAAACAGGAAACAGAAGATCTAGAAATGCTGCCTTTTACAGCTTTTAATACGTTCCTATTGAAGCGCAGTTTATGAAATTCAGAGCAGGCAATATAACAAAATACTGCAGACCTGGTTTTTGTCCTGTCTTACCAAATAGCTGTCAAGTAAAATCAATATAGCTTCTGAAGCTTCTTCACACGATTTCTGTTTTATAAGGAAAACTAGGCACATCAAATATAAGAGGCTGACTGTTCATTGCATGAATCATTTCTTCCACATGGAGGAAATGTCTTTATTCCTTCCTGAAGCCCCATCACCACTGTGGCTGGGTATCCCAGGCTTTTCAGCACTTACCCCAGCCCCACCACCCTTTGGGTGAATTACCAGTGAGCACAATACAACACGGCAGCAGTTAGCCACCGCTCAGAGGAAGCTATGGGCTATTTAGAGTTTGATCAATGTTTTTTTTTCTTCTGGGGAGAAAACAATTTTCCAAACCTCTGAGATTACTACAGATGAGACTGCTATTTTTCCTACAGTACTGATGACAAGGAGAATGCAGTGGCTTGTGCAGCTCACGCGAGGCTGCTGGATGAGGGCAGTTTCAGGAGATTAACTCCCACGCCACTGAGCGCTGCAAGCTGCCGGAATTTTTTTGAAACAGACAGGACCACTGCCACTTGCCTTTCCACTCTCTTGAGACTAGTCCAGGTACAGCAAGGAAATGAATCACGACAAGTACAATGATGATATCCAGAAACTGCCCTTAGAAAGATGCATTTTTTTTTTAAAGCATCGGAGATGAGCGTAGGCTAACAGAAGCAGACTATGCTGCTCTGATCAGTTGCTGCACAGTGTCAGAATGGCAAGGAGCATTTTTCTTCCCCTCTACACAATCCTGAGCTGTAGACATCACACAATACCACAAGAATCCCTGTTCTGTTTCTCACCACCTGTCATCAGCTGACAGCACAGCAGAAATCAAAGGATCCATTTAATTGCTAACCACTTGTTGTCATATCAGCTGTAGATGCTTCTCTGACAAAGATGCACATAGTTTAAAAGAGAAAGATACTGCAACAGGAATGACTCGATATTTCTTAGGAAGATGACTGTGTTTGCATAGGATTTTTCCATTGACACTACTGAATTTGCTATTTTTGTTACATCATTCAACCCATAAAAACAGAGGTGTATTTTGTGTGCTCTGGTGCTTGATCAAGCCATCACATTTTTCCAAACAATTCCATGGAAAAAAGTGCAGAAAATTACCATTTTAAGGAGCATTACCTGTTTTTCTGTGCAACTTTACAGCTCACTAGCAGCCCTCATATGCTTCAGCATTCCACCTTTTGTCTTTGGAGGCTCTACTTATGCTCTGCAACCAAATGACTAAATAAATCTCTTTACTGGTTATTTGTATCATATTAAGAAACCAACTTTTACAGACTGTGACACAAGCATATGGAAGAGTAGCCATTTGTGACAAGAAACCGAGAGGCTTGAAACTCCTGAGGTCTACCTGCACTCAATTTTAACTCCATGTTATCTCAAATATATCTTAGAATATGAAGGGAGAACCTTATGGAGGATTACTCAGATGAAGGTGCAAAGACAGAACTCTCAAGCAATGGAACACCACCTGCTACAATGCAAGCTACGGCTACCGAGCGAGGTCTTTCTCAGGAAAGCAAATTCACTCCTAAAACATCTACTGCCAGTAATGGGAACAATATCCTTTTTCATTTACATCCTCTTTCTCAACATGCATAATTTTCTGCAGAATGTGGCCTACATGGATCTTTGGGAGGTGGCAGTTTTCATGTTGAAGCTCTGAACTATCTTTACTCCTTCAACACAGTAACTGTGTTGCTGATAAATTTTAATTTATTTGGGCTCACAGCACTCTAAGGTTACTTAACTTTTCAATATTTAAAGACAATATAAAAAACCCATCTATCATATACATATGGAAGAAAAACAACCAAAAAGCCCATTGTGTTAAGAAAATAAAAGGGGGGACTGAGGCCACACAAGTGTATGAAAAATGGAGGGAAGGAGAAAAAGGAGGGGAAGCACAGTCAACAAACTTCTCTCTCCTTCATTGTATCCCATATTTTATTATCTAGCAGGAGGCGTGGTAAGCAGGAAGAAAGAAGAAGTATTTACAGAAGGAAAAAGACCCATCAGTTACACTTTTTCTGGTACAAACTATTACATTAACTAACTTCAGGCAAACAGATTAACAGACTGATTTCCCCCCGCCCCCCCGACTTCACACAGAAAAACTTTTAAACCCTTGACTGATAAAGCTTCATGAGGAATGAGCAAGCAGGACAGATATCATCATTACTGTGATTACCATTTGGTTAACTAGCATTTTTTACCCCTAAGGAAACAGTAAAATTGGGAATTGCATGCTGTTTCAAGCACAGAAATTTTGCATTAAGTTTCTCAGGTGTTTGTTGCTAAGCAATCTCTATCTCAGAGATGCTTAAGAAAGGGTAAGAAAACCTTATTGTACATGTAATTCAGAAGTGGCCACAACCAGGTATCAGAACAATTACTAACATCCTTTTCTGAATATAACAGATATTTAGGATATAGAGCGTGAATTCAACCCATAACCAGGACTGCAAACTGACCTACTAACTGTGGTATGTCATGTGAGTAAAAACTGTTTCATTAAGGACAGCCTGGGCAGCAAGCTTTGCATCCAGCAACAGCTCATTCTTTTCTTTCTGGAGGTGTTTGAAGGGGCAGAGTGAGTGTGTGATGTGATCACCTGTCCCATAAATCTGAAATCTTCCACTGCATTCCCACACATGCTGTCCCACATGTGCTGCCATAGCAGCATCAGCGTGGGTTCCTGCAACAGGAATTATTTACTGCGGAAACAAATTCTCTTGAAGGACAGCATCCATTCTCTGAGTAAGCACAGTAACTGATGTTCCATTGCACTTCAAGTATCTATAAGTTATTTAACTCTGAATTTCATATTCCCTGTGTTTTTAAGTTTCCACAGAAACTTGTGAACAAATCATTACGTTCTAAAAAACAATTAACTTATTGAGTAAAGGTTATGCTACAACTGGCTCACTACTGTTTCCTCTGTGGCCTCAATATTTAGGGTTTAAAATGAGATTTCAATAGAAATTATTGTCAGTTTGAATTCTTTCACAAAATGTTCAATTGCCTCCTTACACAAGGATGTTTTTTCCATCATAGTGTATCTGTACTAGCCATTCCCATCTCGGGAGGAACACGGTGTCATTAACTGTCACACAGAGCGCTCTGAGGCTGCATAAACACAGTCAGGCTTTTCCCGTTTCTGCTCTTTTTCCATCACTACAGAAGCAGCTGTAGGAGCTAGACTAATTTGTGTGTTAAAATATTTAAGTGCTGTTCTGTAAGCTAGATTTCTTCCAATTCTCCTGTCACAGAAGGATGTTTTTCTAAACGTTCATCATTTGCAAAAAGCATTTCAAAAAGGAGGCACACTAAAGTTGTTCCAGCTATTATTTATGATCCATTTAAAACTTCTGCAATATTATTTTAATCTAAATTGTCCACTGTAAGAAAAATATGAAAATCAACTTCCTTTTAATGGCTCAAAAACATGCATTATGAACAGTCAGTAACAAAATCTGATTAAAATGCTTTAAGGGCAACCATACAGAACTGTAATCCTCCAGTCCAAAATGGCAAATTCCAGTGTAAAGTGATTGTAATCCTAAATAGAACTACCATACAGTCTGACGTTTTTCTACTTACAGGAAAAAAACCACACAATCCAAACTGAGTCAGATGTTGTCATAAGAACTACCCTGTATGAACAAGAATTTTGCAGTAAAACTCAGCTGAGAAAATAAAATAGAATATGACGCTGGTGTTACAATGTAAAATTTCCATTCAGAAACACCTGGTCAATGAGCACTGCCAACGTAACTCAAACCTTCTACTTTTTAGGTTCTAACACATGTGGAATAAAATGTACATCTTATGGGAATTTAATATATTAAACCCCACCACCACTACCCAGTCTACACCAGTACCTTCCCCCTAGGATACGGTGGCTGAACTTGGGCACATGCAGCAGCACACTGACCTGACCTGCAGTGGTTAGCAGAAGTCCAGCTTCACCTGCAGACCAAACATCTGTACTGAATAATGACCACATGAGTCAACAGAGGTAGAAAAGTAGTGTGATAAACCAGCTCTATGGTCTTTCAGATTTTTTATTAAAAATGCCTTATTAATATGAGGAAACGGAATGTAAAACTTTCCAAGGGTTGTACAGAACAATGTCCAACAATTTTGTTAGAGAATTTTGGTTATTTTTTTTTCTTTTCCTTTCTCAGTCATGGTGATGACAAATAAGTAAGAATTAGGTGTGTTCATCAATCATGAACAATTAGCTATGTTCATAAACCATCTTTACTTACTTATTAAACCACCTTTACATACTTAAAACCTGCTGTAGTAAAAAGAGCTTTTTTGGTTACACAAAAGTATTAAATATTGTTAAGTCTTTGCTTTTAGCTAGAAAAAGAAAATTTATTTTCTAGGAAGAGGTACAGCTTTCCTTTCTCCCTGTCCTTATATTTGGTCATATAAGTGTCTTGGAAACAGAGGTCCACAGTTAGTGTTTGCTCACTGATCCATCAAGAACCACCCCTCCTCCTCTCCTCCACAAATTAGAGCTTTTTTTTTTCTTTTTGAGGATGAAGCTTTAATGATTTTACAGTTTAATGTGGCAGCTTCATATGCCAGTGCATCTGGCATGTCTTTATTATGCCACTTGGTGTTCACCATTGCTTTCAGTAGACTCGTGTAATGCTACAACCACAAGGGCCAAAGTATACCACTTAGAGAAGATGCAAGAGCCCTCAAATGCTTTATTGCAAATTACTCTCCAGAGACCTTTCAGAACTAACATACTCCGGCAACAACTTAGAAGATGCTCTTAACCTCAGTTCATCATCATAAGTGCTGCTAAGACGAATTTTGAAGGTTCAAAAAGATTCACCAGGCACGTTAGAATAGCCCATCCCTAGATGAGGATGGCAGAGAAGACGCAGCATGGACGAGGGTCATGAACACTTCCATGTTATCAGTAGGAGTACCTTAACAAGTCCCAGAGAAGAATCTTAGCCTCTCCCACAGGACACATACCAGCATGACAAAGAACCCAAAATGTAGGATAATTTTCCTTTTTGTCTAATAAAGCCTATGGAGTTCTTAGATACCCTCCTACCCACCACCCTGCTTGCAGAAAGTTGGATTTCACAAGTAAAGATGCTTGATACTGTATTTACCCTTAAAAGGGTGGGGGTATCTCAACCCATTTCTAACAAACGTAAATTTCCCTGACAACTTCAGCTGTCAACAATAATAAAATAGAAGCAAGTTATACATTCACCATCTTCCAGAAAGCTTCTTTAACGAAATTAGCACCATACAGCCCAGTACAAGATTTTACAGGAAAAAAACCCCAAAACCATGCATCACCACACCAGCAAGTTGATTTTACAACTTCACACACTCAGATTTCACTTGCTCACTCCCACATAACTCCAAGTACCAAGACGTTGTGTCTACCACATGGTTTTGCCACAGACAGAAACCGACTAGTCTTGTCCTCCTGACATTTTTGGGGTCCCAAACTGGTGATAAAAACTGAATTTTAGGTTGATTTTTTTATATCCTTTAGGAGTCACTAACTGATACTGGGTGGTCTTTGGCCTCAAAATCACTTTAACTTCAGTTTACATAAGTTAAATCAGGCTGCGTGCCCATTATCTGGTTTTCCTCCCCAGCTAAGAGGAACAGGGAGAGCACGCAGGGTGTGCTACAGCTTCATTAGGGCTCTCCTGGTGCTAGGAGCTGGGCTGCAGCATCATCAGGGCCTTTGTTTTAGCCTTTTGGTCTTGACATAAACACCACATTCCTCACATTTTACAGCTAGGAATGGTGACCTCTGTTATCACCACTGGCCATTTTTTTAACACTTCATTCTGCAGTTTTCCATCGTCTTTACCAGACAGGTATCTATTCATACTGCATTTGTATCAATCTTAATGTTTCTGTTACAAAACTATGATTCCACAGCTTTTTCAAATGACCACAGAGTTCATGCCTAGATGAGCTTAAATTATTATGTCTCTGAGGTATCTTCAAACTTTTCTGCGGTCTGGTTTTGCTACAGGAAGGAGACAGAAAACACAACACACCTTGTTTTTCCTCCTTTTGCCTCTGCATCTAAATCCCCAATACTACATATACACTATTTCCATGTGAAAAACTGTATTTGGGATGTTAGAACTAACCATCTGAAGTTTTGAAGCTTGTTATTCAGCAATAAAACAGTAACAGGTCAGAGGAAGAACCTGTTTCACAACAGAAGACTTCTATTGAAGAAAATAAAATTGAAAAAACCCAAGGACCACAGGTATAACATGAAGGAATGCATCACCTACATCAAAAATCCCTTGATTTATACAATACATATTAATCTTAATACTTGAACTGTAACTATTATTTTCATTTACCAGTGACTTTTTTTTTTTTTTTTTTGCATGGCATAACAGAGTGCATGTAGGCACACAAATAAACCTGTGGAGCAGAGAAACTAAAAGACTTCCTTGGCTTTTCAGAATATTAGAAAATGACAGTTGACAACTACTTACAAAGAAAGCAGCTTTTTAATTCAGAATTTGTATAACATACTGAAAAAGAAAATAGTTTAAAAATGGATACCAGCTAAAGATAACTGCTTAAACAGTCTTAACTATACCTTAATGACTTCAGCAAAGCTGCTTTTTTTAAGTTAACTGTGCTTTGCTATCCACCCTGATTACTTCTAATCACCATCTTTCAAGATTTTTGAAGTAGCATATTTCACTCACATACCTCAGTTTTATTCACATGTGGAGCAAGAAAAAAAACCTCTCAAAACTTTAAATTACTTAGCTAAATAAGCTTAAATTAAAAAAAAAAGTCCTCAACACCTACAAAATAGGTATCTGCCAGGCAAAGCTAATTTTAACAGTCTGAAGTTTGGATCAAGCTACTTACTGTAAATGAGCTCTTATTCCAATTTAGTACTCTGATCTTTAAAATTTGAAGAAATAAGCATATAATACTTTCAAATTTCAACTACTGTAGCTACTGGCACTAACACCTTCAACTTTAGAAAAAGACTATGCCCGTGTCACCTATTAAGACAATTAATCACTAAAAATAACATTTTAAAATAGGTTTTTAACCATATTGTGTAAGTGATGACTGCTTGCTTGAGTAACTGACTGGGGTGAAGGCATTAGGTGATACCTTCATTAGCATCTCCTTCTAAAGAGGCATCTGTTTTCGAAAAATTATTTTTAAAACTCTAGGCAAAATACATTGGGGTTTTTTTTTTAATTCTTCAACCTTACACTTCACCTCCTGAAGTACCAGGAGAAATAGGTGGGGAGGTCTGGTGAGCACTAGGTCTAAAGAGGCTGGAGGGAAGAGCCCACCTTGCCAAGGCAAGTAGCAGCCAAAGGGGATGACCAGCAGGGATGCACCTTCACATCTCTGCTTCAAAGAAAGCAAACACACATCCAAGCTGCTCTTTGCTTCTGCAGTCCAGACAAAGCTGCTAATTGTCCATTTGGCAGCAAAATCAGATCTGGGATGAGAAGGTGCCAGAAATAATTTTTACATTGAGATAGGAGGAAAATCAGGTCCCTTGTGTTCCCAAATGCATCAGCAAATGGGCAGAGCGAGAATCAAAACTCCATTAGGATCAGTTAGTCTTATTGATTTAACTAGAAACTAGATAAAGTCTTAGACAGCTGATTCTACAGCAATGCTTTCTACCACACTTCAATCAAACCATGGCTTTTTCTGTATGAAAGTTGTGGTACACCTTCTCATAGGAATCACTATTTTGCTGCCATTTCAGTTCTCATTGTAATTATATCCAATAATAACTGAACACATATCAAATGGGAGTACAAATTCATTAGAGAAAATAAGCTGTATTTATGCTTACACTGCGCTCTTCATTCTCCTACTCCAGAACGAAGTTACATGAACATTTACATGTTCAAGAATGTTTCTTTAATATTAAAGCTTGGACTCCACTGCTACACCTTTAAGCTCATGGCAACTGTTGCTAGAAAGACAGAGGCAGCACCAGCAATCAGGCAAATGCACACCTTCTGCCAAAACAAATCCCAGGCAAATCCACGATAAACTCACAACCATTGCTTGCTGCATTTTGTTTCCCTGTTGTTTTACCATAACCACTTACCTTCACCATCTGTTTTGCGCAATCATCTCTTGATAGGTGTCTAAAATGGTATAGCTGCAAGATGTTAAGAGGTACTATCTTCAAAAAGTAAGACAATGTCTTTTTTTCCAAGACAACAAAATGGTTTCCACTATTACAAAGATCTAAAGAAAGAACCCACAATAGCTCCTTACTTGCTCCAATGATGTACAAAAATCCATTACTACTGAATTCTGAAGTACAGCAACATTGCTTTGAAGTTACGAACTCCTGCTAATTTATAAAAAGTCTATCATATAGGAAAGTTCCAGTTTCTAGGATTACTGTTGGCATCTGTTTTTATAGAAGAGCAAAATTGAAATGTCTAGCCCACGTGTTTGCAGAAGGAAGCCCAAGTATATAACCCATAGAGGTCTGATGCTAAAGCCAATCTCTGAATGAGTTTTAATTTTTTTCCCAGATCTTATTTTCATCTACCTGGGAACTGACAACGTTGCTCTTATTGATGCTCAGTCTTCACGTTTTCCAGATGGAACTAGCCAGTTGATGCTGCTTTGTAGGCAGTAGGAACCCAAAGTGAATTTGAACAGGATGATGATTTTCTTCCAGGTTTTAAAGCAGCATTTATTTAAAACCCAGGCTGTTTTATTTTTCAAACAATGTCTTTAATCTTTTGCCACCCACTCTCTCCACTAGGAAAAGACCTGAGCCTCTGGCCACATTTGCTGTGTGCATTCAGTAATTAACTGGATGGTTTGCTGCTTGTCTGTTTTTAAATCAGTAGCCGAACAGTTCTGCTGGGCAGCTGCTAGTGCAGCCACAAGTAGGATAGAACAGATGAGTATTTTCTCATTGCATGTTACCGAGATGTTTTGTAAATGTATTTCATACAGCCTCCAAAAACTGAAAGAAACAATCTGAATGCTTCATCACTCCGGAAAACTGGATGGGCACATTCTGTTGAGGTAGGAGGCACAGAGGGCACAGCCTGCCCTGAGAGGCGAGGCTCACCTTTACATCAGCTCCTCAGGGAACCAGTGCTCACCTGGCTCTTACATCTGCCTCTCGGCTGCAGAAGTAGCACTCTAAGAATTAAAGTTCCAAGGTACTACAAAGCCCTTACATTTTCTTTTATTTTTGTAGGTTTTGTTGTTTGTGTTTCCCCTCTAAAAAAGGCATAGGTGTTTATCATTTTGGGTGGCACTTACAGCTGTTACTGCTGTATTGGGACTGCATAACACTAAGGTGAAAGTTTCTAACTCAGCAAAATCTCAAAGTGAAAGTAGTTGTATGCATAATATCAGACAAACCTTAAAACTACACGTGTTTGTACATATGTCAAGGGGAAACAGAAGACAGTAACTCAATTTGCTTTATTATCAAGAAATTAATTTTGCAGTTTTTTCTAAAGATTTGTTGGTACCATTAAATTTAGGACTAATTTGACCTTTCTCATTCACTTCAACTGATGTTTTCAACACACATTTTGAAACAGAGGCATATTTCTCCACATCCCCTCCCACCCCAGCACACAGCAATCAATAACTAATATGTGAGGACATACTCTGATTAATTTTGCACAGGAAGTCTTGAAGAATGCAAGAACTGCTTTCTCCTTCCTTAGACTCAAACACATTTACACTGCTTTTAAGCATCTCAAAATGTTTTTAAGTCCAAAAAATATTTGCTACTTGCTGAGGTCAGTTCTGCTGGGGAATCAGACTGGCAGTATCTCCTCCCTTTTCCTTTAGTTACCATCCAGTGAATATATTCTACCCAATCCAGTACCGCTGAATGAAATTAGGCTTGTGTTCCCTCTAGAGAAGCCATCAGATAAGACTACGTACAAGTTAATTTTCTTTCACCTTTTTTTGATTATGATAAGTAAATCTGCACTAGAATGTTTTCCCTTCAAATTATCAGGATTAAGTCAAGCACAGGAGTTCAACACAGTTTTCAGGGCTGACAGTTACTGAACGACTAGATAAACTTTGCCCAGAAAGGATTCTCTAACCAGAGAAACAGAGCTGGTACTCCTTCTACCACACCATGTCACAACAAAGCTTTATTTTATTCTCCATTTGCCTCTTCCAATCTCTTGCATTTATGCATGGAAAAAGAAGAAAGAAGAGAATTCTTTAGAGATAGGTGTCTTGTTTCAAATTCTAGCAGCAGTTTAAGTTCAGACTTCAGAAGGTGCTGAATTCTTGAAAATCCATAAGGATTTTAAGAGTATGCCTCATTGCATTTTATGAGCCTATATAACAGCTCAAGCAGTGCCAAAAAGGGAAGTTCCTGCTGCCTCCTCCCACACCGCTGCCTTCTGCCCGCTCCTCATGAGCTGCTTAAACATGCATACAGGGAGGAGGAACAGGATACTTTTCTGCTATTCTAAGGAGTTAAAACAGCTTATGGGAGCCTGTCTCTTTTGAAGCACAATCAGGTCAGTTAGCAGTGCAGCTTGACATCCCTCACGCACTCCCATGTAGCAAATGGTATAGATGTATTCTGCCCAGCTAGTTTGCAGATTACTTCCGTGACTCACATATCAAATTTGAAATAAGAAGTATATATGTCTATCTGGAAAGTCCTGACAGATTCTTCTCAGCTCCATGAAAGACTGATCTTGAGAAGCTTAAGAAAAACCTTAAGACAACTTATTAACATCCTCTTATGACTGAGGAATTTTAACAAATTGTAAAATATAAGTATTACAGAATAATTTTGAGTACAAAATTCAGGACAGAAAAACAAAGCTATATGCATTCACGTTTATTGGGATCACTAGAGGAATAGACAAGGACTGAACAGACACAGGCAGTCAAAGGGCAAGAGGTGGTGCACACTAGGCTAAAAAACTTAAAAATATAAGCAGGAGGAAAGGTCAAGGTATTAGGGCTTAGTGGTTTCAGTCTCCCCTCCCACATGTGCTGGCACTTGGGGGTGAAGAAAGTGTAGCTTCCTTTCCTGCTGCTACTGTACAGCTACCTCAAGACAGCCATTTGTTTCACAGTGCATACTTGAAAGATTAACTATCCCATCTCCTGGGAAACATTTTCCTCCTATAGACTTAGTGATATACAGATACCAATAATTTTTTTGAAACTGACAGTTACAGTCTTAATTCAGGAATAACTGAATTAATTTGTGCAACAAAAGCTATCAAAGGGTCTCTTCAGAAACATTACAGATCTTTAACAATCTCTTAAAATGGAACAAGGTCACTTAGCATTCATTTCCCTGATTGCAAGTCAATACAGCTGTCTTCTCACCTTCTTCCAGTAACCCTGGTCAAGAAGTATTGCTCTTATTCATCCCCCTAAAACATATTTATTCTTTTTTAAGTGTAGTGTGGAAACCTACATGTAGATGATTATAAACAATGCTACTGAACCTAACAAGATACTTCAGCATATGAGTAAACTACAGCTGTTAGAACTGTAGCCCAGGTTCTTTGATACACTTGGAAGCCTTAAAGCAATTTACAACAAACAGCAGAAACGTGATCGGCTATCTGACAACATAACAGCAGCCCTCTGTGAGGCAAAGGTGTTGTACGACCATAAATTAACTGCTTTAGAGTAGGAAGTACACAACTAAGGGGCAAGAGAAAGGTACGAGCCTCTTTAAGATACTAACACACACTTTAAATACCCTTAAATAAAACTACAGATTAAAAGTCTGCCAATGCAGACTGCACTTTTTTCAGGACCACTAAATGGAACAGCTTTTAACATTTCGATAATATGCTGTGATGCCATCTCATCAAGGAACAGAACAATGTCCACGTTGGTGAAGCCTGATGCTGAGAAGCTCACAGAAGCAACTGATGTCTTTGATCACCCTGATGTGCCAGGAACAACTCCCTTCACTTACAGATAGTCAAGGAAGATACAAAGTCAATTTTTCCTTTTGTACATTTAGATGATTCAAGTTGACTAAAGACAAGTAAAAGCACTGTCTTGATTTCAATTTGTAGACCCATCAGTACAACTTTTGACACTGAATGCTTGCTCACAGAAACAGCCCCTAAAAAGCAAAATTACAGGGCAAACCAAAGATGACAGAATACAATAGGATTATAGTGCCTCAGTGTGTATGCAACACGTTTGAATTTCAAATAAAGTAACTAAGAAACACAGAAAAAGGGACAAGTTTTCACACAAGGGAAAATTAAGTACATTTTCATCTTCTCTCAGACATAGCAACTAGAGTGACAGACTGCAGAGAATACATGGAGGTTTATTTATAACTGAGACTGTATAAGGTAATATCAGTGAGGCTTAAGAGATTTTATATTGAGAAGTATGTCTGACTTCCAGCAATATCAATTTCTAGTTTTTCAAGTCATTTTTTCCTACAAGCTCCATCTAACTGAGCAACTTTAATGCTAGTCTTACAGAGCACATAAGATGTGCTTTATGATAAGAAGGCAAGAGAATCTGATCACAAACTATCCAGAAACTTCAAGCCTACCACAAACATAAGAAATGTAAGCCATGTAAACTTCACGCTATCACATGAAGCCTCTTTTATTGAAATATGCATATAAATAATAAAAACCCTTTCACATAAATAGCAAGAGTACACTGAACAGAAAGCCTTTAAATACGTATCACACAAGTAGGCAAGTAATCATTAATTACTTTCCTTAAATACTTGGATGTTTTATGTCATAAAAGTCAGGTTAGTAACTCAACTCAGGCCCTATTAAAGCCTAAATAAAAGCATCAAAGCAGTTTTACTGGTTTTGTTAGATATTGTAAAGAGATTACATAGTGTCCATCTCTGACCACTCATTGCAATTCCTTTATTTCACTTCAGCCTTACATTTTTTCATTAAGACTCAGAACAAGTGGCAGCTTTGGACTGATAAAAGGTCAATTCTCATAATTTTGTGCTTTACTCATCTCCTCAGCTAAAAGCTGTAGGAAAAAACTGAAATTGCAACTCATTCTTACACATGTCAACACAAAGTAAACGACAGTATCACTCCATGCAAGACCAGATTTTAGTTATATCTTGAAAAAGGGGAATGAAATGAAACTAACAGCAGCAGAAATATACCAAAGGAAGCCTGGGCTCCATGTAAGGAAGCACTGCTGCTGGCAGATGATGTAACATTTCAGGTACAGTTTTGAAACTCATCAACTATAAAATTCCTGTGTTTGAAAAAAAGCTATTAACCTAGCTACTGATTACACTACTTGAATCAAGGAAACAATCTCTAATTTTAGCTGAGGTGGTGTGCTGAGGACAAGGGCAAGACTTACTTCTTACAATAACCTCTTCAGTAGAGCTTTCCGTCCCCCTCTGTCCTTTTACAAGGGAAAGTAAGGTTCATCATTCCAATTATCCAGGTGGACAACTGAAAGCACCAAGATTAGATGGTGAAGCAAAGACCAAACACAGGTCTTTATTACCAGCTGCACCCCTCACAGTGATGAGTCTTTTGTACAGTGTCTAACAAAATTGATTGATGTCTCACAGGTTAAACTGATGAAGAGAACACAGAGCTTTATCAGAGTAGCACTCCCTGTGCAAACTTGTACGAGTAACTACATATTGCAACATCTCTCAACCAGTAGTATTTTTAGACTACTTTAATAACAAATATGAAATACATAACCAAACTGCAAAGAATTAGCTGGCAAAGCCTTTAAGGCAAGCAAAAGAAAAACATTAAAGGTAGCACTACATTTGGTTCAGGTTTCAAATTCACTACAGCAAGATCATAAGAATTCAATTAAGTTTCTACTGTGCTGTAAGATGTTTAAGAAATAATACAGAAAATATACATTAACTTTTAACTGGAGTAGCAATAAATTGTCATTGACAAAGCACACGTCTACCTTGATAGACACCTTGATAGTTTAAGATTCAGTGCTCTTCTTGCAATGTAGACAGCAAGTCTGTAGTATGTCACAGTGATTTGCAATTGACAATTACATAAAGATTGTTAGCTTATATCCTCTAAAAATCCAAGTTTGCTGCATGAAGAATCACCCGGTTGTTTTGAACCTGGCTTCTACATCTTTAATGGAAAAAGGAAAAAAAATAATCACTTCCTACCCAGTCCACAGTTTAGCTCATGACACTTGAAACTTCACATCTCCTTCGGTCATCTTTTTTTCCAGCATGACAAGTCTTGATTCTAAGTCTTTACATGAAAGCTGTTCCATATCTTTGATCACTGCTGCCCTCAACTGAGCTTTAAGCTCTCCTATACCTCTTAGCAGGAGGTGACTGCATATAGCATTCAAAATGTGGATGCAAACTGGATTTACACAGCAGCACCACAACCTTTCCTGGTTTACTCTTTATTCCTCTTCTAGTAACTCACAACAATTGCTCCTAATATTATGCCAGTGTACAATAAAACCCCACTCCTGAATGGTTACAGCCAGTTTAGCACCCATCACTTTATACGCAGAGCTGCAGCTGTCCTTCTTAATGCATCACTTTCAGGTAGCTACCCTGACAAGTGACAACACTGGAAATTCAGTCTCCTGAGTTATTCTGTGGCTATTTGCAGTTGTACCTTACCATCCTAAACAATTCAATATAATCAGTTAGCTTTCTTCCCCACTGATCACCAGGGCTCTTCCAGGTAATTAAGGAAAATACAAGATTCCCTCTGTAATTTGTCCTGCCTAGAAGAGACTTTCTCTACTGGTACAACCAAGCATTTATTTCTACCCTGTGTTCTTCATCTTTTAGGGAATTACTTATCCACACAAAGGCCTTCCTTCACTTCTCACACTATGTCTAACTATCTCCCTTTAAAGCTAGTGACTGACTCTCTCAAAATCTCCTCAGAAGTTAGACACACCTGAATTACTTTTACCCACATGATTACTGGCCCTCCAACAGACTCCACAAGGTTCCAAGACACACTGCCTTACAAAAGTCTCATTGATTTTTCCCAGGCAGAGACTATAATAAAGAACAGAAGCGGTGGGTATCTGCATAAATAACACTATTAATTTGAATGTTTCAGACATTAGGATTACAGCCTTGCAAGTGCTACAGTCTCCCTTACCTAAATTTTACCGTCACACCTGCTATTCTCTACATCCCTAGTAGCATGGTAGATTTAGAGAAGAATTTACATACCACTATCAGCAATTCTGCTATTTCATCTTTGAGTTTTTAGAACCAGAGTGAATACCACCCTGTCCTGACACTTTCCCGCTGATCATGTTGTCAGCTACTTCCACAAACCCTTCTCCTGTCTCTACTGTGTAAGACCTACCAGTCTAGGAGTCCCTCACAAAGAACAGTTCAGAAATGGGAACACCCCCAGTTGCCTCCCCACTGAACAAGGACACAATTTTTCTGCAAAGGCTGTATCTACTACATGTGCTCCATTTACATCCTGACCACCAGCAATTTCTACAGGCAGTCTGGAAACCTCATGATCTGCAGGAAGAAAATACTATTATCAGTTTTGATGCCTTTTGTTAGCCACAAACTTTTCAGTGTATTTCTACATTTAGACTACTAAACTCATGATTTTTATTTAACCCATGTGAACATTTCTTCTGCTTTTTTTGTTTGTTTGTTTTGAAGGCAACTGTCTTGCTTCCAGTCACCTCCTTCATACTACCCATCTTTCTTCTGATCTTTTGTAACTTTCTTGCTAGCTGGCACACACACTGGCACTCTGCTTTAGATATGATATCCATGTCCTGTATCTCCATCTCCTTCACCACACTCCACTGTCACCTTGAGAGATTTAGGTCTCAAGAGCCGTCTCGTTACTTTTTTTCCTTTTTTTAATAGCATCTCTTTGAATCAAGATACTTTGGTGATGTACAAAAGGTTAGAAAGGCTTAAATCATCCTTTCAAGAATGTGAACCAGTCTACTCTCACCTACTTTTTTTTTTTCTCCTTTTTTTTTTTTTGAGTCATGCTGTGTGGTAAGTATGTAATAAGCACAGCTGGTCCACTCCACTGTACTCATAGTATTTGTGTTACACAAGCAGACACTTCCATTGACTCTTAAATTAGGTCTCATCCCTGCCCCCTCCCCCCCCCCCGCCCCCACCCTAAGAAAAAGGAGGGGACAAAAAAAAGATCCAAAGACACAGAAGTATGGATTTGATAAAGTTAGATTTTGGGCTCTCCTAAATATCTACCAGATTGATTTATTTGGGGGGTTTTGTTTGTTTTTATACAGAAAGTGGTAGCTGAACTTTATTTGTTCACCAGCTCCTTCCCTCACTGCAAGATATCAGCACTATAATAAATCTAGTTTCTACATAAGTAATTTATATGTGAATTTAAAACAACTCCCAAATCACCACACACACACACAGACCCGATGTTATCAACCAGACTGTGGAGTAGTCCAGTGAATGTCAATAGATTCAAACCATTTGACACATCCTTGTAGACAGGGTCCATGTGGATTATTGACAAACTACACAAAACCATTCACAAACAAGAACACTTTATTTTGTTTACAAACACTATTACAGGAAACAAGTGCATGGCAGTAGTTAGTTACTTGTGAACCACTCCAAACAGTCAGAGCCTTTACATTGATCATACGTGGTGCACATGCTAAATCAAGGTTAGGTTTAAAAGGCTTCAAACCCTTTTATACAGAAACAATATTGATCTGGGAAGCACATGTTTTCAAAGAAGAGATGACAGAACAGTGCATTTGTGCTCAAAGATATGATCAGTTACAAGCATCAGCATTATCTCAATGCTATCACATTTATTTTAAAAAGTTCTTGCAGATAAGCTAAACACGTCTGCTTTCAAATACCGATGAATTTACAGTTGTGGGATAAGATACAGGAGCACTAACATGGATTTTCATTTCAAGTATATGACGACTCCAAAATCTGGAGCATACAGGAGTTTAGGGAGAAGGGGGCAATGAAATCCCTTTGTAAGGGAATATAAAGGATTCCTCTGGAAGAGAACACAGGTAAACCTGCAGTTCATGAACACATGTGGTGTTAGACAAACTGAAAATACGACCTGTTCCTCTTTTAATCACATGGGTTGCTCCCTAGGCAAGTAATTAAGCTACCTATTTTCCTCTCTGTTAAAGATGCAGCTTTGGAGGATGCCAGTCAGACTCCCCAGCAGAAGCAAAGCAAGAGCAGAGCCTAGAGGGGGACAAATACATCAAGGAGCTATCCTTGTGTACAAAATTTCAGGTATGGAAAGCGTGTGGGAGTCAGGACGGGGGGGGTACCCAAGCTCGCTCTTTCCTCCTTTTGGAGGAGTTCCTTCATAATCAGAAAAGGTTTAATATACAGAGCTAAAGATTTCTGAATATACCTGACAAAAGCAGATTAACAGAACCATTCTTTTCAAAATTCTGAAATGAGGGCATGAAAGATATCTCTGTCATCCTTTTTGGTAACTGGTATGTCTGATCAATGTGTAAAAAAAACCCCCAAAACTCCCACATCACAAAAAACAAACCAGAGGAGCCCCAGAGGCTGCAACACAGCAGGGAAGAAACCACAGCTAGTGCTAAACTAATAGCTTGCACTAGAAGCCATCAGTGTACAACTCCTCAAGCTGAGGTGAACTGCTTACATTAATTACTGGCTGATAATCAAGTACTGCTGTCAAACCACTTGTGCCCAACACCGTGCAGCTCCTGAGCCCCAGATCATCTCTCGGCCAGTATGATAATCTCATTTTCCTTCCAACATAAATCTACTTTCTAATGACATTCCCACTGTTGAGCAGGGTGCCACAGATCCTAGAAGGGCAGCACTGCTCCTCAGTGTGCAGCCACACGCTCATTAGCCATGCCTCAAGAAGAGACTGCTGCAGTCTCAGCATCATACAACAGCAGACAACTGGTCTAAAAAATAAACGAAATCAGGTCTTGGTTTAAACAGATGAGAAGTCCAGGAGGAAGCAGACTTAAGACCATTTTTAGCAGACATTTGACATATTTAAGTCTGCAGATCAGATTTATACAGACTGTGAGCCAAAGTGTTTCCTAAAGGAATTAGTAACTGCTTATCTTTCACTTGATCCTTTCATGCATTGTTCCATATACACAATTTTGCAGTTGAGGCCCCCACGCACCTCAGGAATTTTTACTAATAGCACTTAAAACTGATTACTGTGCTTCAAATTTATCTATGGATATATTGCATAAGTCAGTAATTTAGGGAAGCAATATGAAGCTGTTTTATGATATGCAAATTACTTAATGGTTTTGTTTTGGTCAGATACATGCACTGAGTAACTATGCCAGCAACAGGCAGTAAATGCCATGGATATACAGAGTACTACTATATACTAGCTGGGACAATTCATACAATGCAAAAAGCTTTACAGCTATACTGGGAAGAATAGAGGTCAATATTTAATTTTCCAGTGTAGTCCTTGTAAAAAGTTCTTTATTTATAAAAGGTCTATTTAAGATGCCTTACAAAGCCAATATTACTTTTGAGTGCATGTTCCACACATGTTACAGCAAGGAGAAACGTATTTCCAGTAATTCTTCTGGGGTCATAGCAGCTATTTCAACTCAAGCAGAAGACTCACATGCATAATAGTGTTTATTTCAACACTACTATACACACTGGTGTTCTCACAAGTCAAAGGCCTACAGATCCCAGCCAGAGGAGAAACTCCAACCCTCACAGAATGCTCATAAGGCCAAGAATTACTTGGTGCATGAGGAAACCAACTGTAACAGCTAAAAAAGTTGTGGCTAAAGTTGTTTCTTTCTTGCTTGTTTGCTTTTTAAAGGGTCCCTCCCTTCCTATCTTCCCAAACAGAAGGAAGACACAGAACTCACTTCTGTAAGTACAGGAAAACATACAGCCACTTTTTTTGTTGCATTTATGTTGAAGTTTATAGAATTTTGAGTAGGAATAGCCCAATCCACATGGGCATGCTACAGACATTAAACCGTTTCGAATCATAAAAGCATTCAGGTTGGAAAAGACCTTTAAGATCATTGAGTCCACCTGTTAACCTAACACTGCCAAGTCCACCACTAAACTGTGTACTTAAGGCTGCAGACTGCATCACTTCTTATACAAGAGATATGAATATCTCTAATTTACATCACAACATTAAATTTGCATTAGCTAGAGAATTAGTTTTCTCATCAGCTTCTAGAATAATGGTGCTTAGAACAAGGCTAATGCATTTCAAAACAGGTTACCTTGTAGTTCTAGAATGTGAAGGCAGGACCTTGATTTACCCCTAAGACAATAAAGGTTCAGAATTATTAATAAACTAACTAAAAATAAATTTTATTTTTATTTCTTTATAGTCTCCCCCCCCAAAACCTTAGTGTTTAAAATAAGATTTTAGTACTTGGCATATTTAACATCCAACTGACATTCATACTTGACTTCCAAGTATTCAATATTTCTTCAGATTAGAAGTAGAACATTGGCTTTAAAACACACTGAAATAAATTTATCTAATGCTCACCACATCACGAAAACTAACAAGTCCCTTAACCATACATTATTTCAGTGAGGGACAGAACATAGCTCCCTAGTTTTACCTCCCTTAGCTTTAGCCTTAGTTTTAAGTGCCTTAGTCTCATATAATTTAATTTTTCTAGCTCCTCTGCATAATACACATTACCATTTCTGAAAGAGTCAAGGTCTTATTCTGCACCCAATAGCCTCCCTTCAATACAGAGTCTTGGTTCATCTCTTCAGCATAAAAAAGTACAGCAAAGACACTGGAGTCTTGCTTAAAGATATAATGTGGTAAGTCACATCAGAAGCACCGCGAAGTTTAGCAGGAACATAGAAGCCTTGCTATACAAATTGACATATACAAATATACAAATGTATACACAAATATACAAAGTGAACTGCCTGTTCACTTCTAACAATCTGCAAGCTAACCAGCGCAAGGACCAAAAGTAAGACTAGAGAGGGAGATGCAACAATGAATCAGATCCATCATTTTTTCCATATATAAAAAGTCATTATTTAAAATTCATAGACCTCTATAATAACACAGCATATGTAATAGCACACTAAAACACTGCAAATTTTATTACAGAATTTAACAATATTGAAAGAATGACAAGGGCACTTCAAAGACAGTAAAACTATCTATACAACATCACTGCAGTTATGTCACTGTATTGTAAAATGATATATTAATAATTGGGAACAAAAAACACCTAAGCAAGAACCTAGAGTTTCTCATATCATTTGGATGGGTGACTTTATTTCTCTTAGAGATAACAGCCTTATCTGAAGGCTTCTCATCAACAGTTCTTTACAAGAAGCTTACCAAGGAATAGCCATTGATTTTTTATGGACCCTTATACGGTTATGTTTTTGCATCAATTGTTTTAAGATATTTTCCAGAGAAAGTATTACTCCTGAATTCAATTAGATTGGCTCCTTGACCTGACAAACCTTTAATGCAAAAAAATTCCTAATGTACTTCTACGTAGAGAGTTGAACTAATCCAATATATAGCCACCTACTCTGCAGGATCATACCAGCACTCATACAAATGCTACAGTAATCTACTTTCACCTTCTCCCAGACTAGTGATACCGAAGTAAAAAGCATTTGTAACTATTTTAACAGGAATGCACTTGCAGAACTAAACCTGTGTTTGACATTAGCCTAGTAATTCTTATGTATTTATTCTCTGGAGTCTGAAGTTTGAGAAATTCCCCATCGCTTCCAAATTAAATTAAAAGAATAACCTCATCCTACCACCTTTAGTATGTTCTTCCCCTCACTGACATACTTCGAAGTATGAGGGATTGCCCTATCATTCCATTTCTTGGCAGCCATTTCAGCTGTAGTAAAATGGATGAGCAGACAACTGAGCCAGCAGGCTTGTGTCCAAACTACAAGCCTGAAGTCTTGTCAAAACCCCCATCTACCACACCACAATTCTGCTATATTAGATTTTATTTAAGCAGTTAATTACATCAACAATAGAACAGACTTCATATAATTAATGCAGCAGTGTTTCTTGGGAGGATTTGAGGCTGCCAACACAGAAATATTTTTAAAGCTTTTAGAATACTTAGTTTTTATAGTAGAACCCTAGAAAATGTGATGTAGTGGACTGCAGCCTCTTACATGACTCTGGTGTTTCAACCTTTACTGTGCTTAGCATATAGGAAGGATCCATGTATGAGGATACTGTACAGCTTCTTTTGAGTATTAAAATAGATTTTAAAATGAAATATTAATAGTTAGAAAAACATACATTTTAACATATACAGAAATAGGCAGACCAAGACTGAGTGGCCACAGTTAAATTTAATCAGAATCCACACTCCATTAGTGGCTGGAAGAGTTCCAGAAGCCGTCTGTGCCCCTGGCCACTTGCCAATCCACTGATTGTGTTTTAAGTCCCCTGAAATTACAAGGATATATTTGAATATGTTGTTCTCCACTTCTGGTATAGTATTTACAATTTTCTTTTGTTGCACATGTAAAAACTAACGGCCTACCATGCCACCAACACATCTGCATTTTACAGATGTACACAGTCAGACAATGTCACCTAAACTTCAAATATTTTTGGTACCTTTTGCAAATGAACCATAGGAAAGCAAGGCACTAGTGATACCTAACAAAAACAAACTATAACTAGCATCCAAGATTTGAACTCAAGTATGAAATTTAATCTATGGAGATAAAATTAAAGTTCTCAAGCATCTACCAGTGCTATCTACAAGTATGCTGGAGTCAAGCGTCAAAATTCTTGTCCAAAAACCCCATTCAAGTCTACTGCTCAGAGTCTTACGTAGCTCTTACAATAGCATTGTGCAGAAAATGCTGGAAGGAGAAGGAAGTGTTAAAACCAATCACAATAACTAAAAGTCTTATGATAAAACATCAAAATGAGAGAAGTTATTTCAGCCACATACCAAGGAAGCTAAGGAGTGTAACATCTCTCCCAAGAACATCTGCACATGCGTGCAGTCACAATTCTCTTTGAAGACCTTCACATGACAGTATTTTATTGATCTAAGGTATCAGAGAACATCCAGGTTACGAAAAAAAAAGAGGTAGATAGCTGTGACTGAAACAACTCTTGCAGAAACAATGGTAGAAAGGGAACCAGAAAAACAACAAAACACACCACTGGTTCAACAGCAGGTCCAGAACACTATGGAAGTATTTGATGCGTATGTCCTACGTGGAGTTAACTCAGCTCCAAAGACTCCTCAAGCACACACAAATACCTGTGTTTGTTGAAGAAAATGAAGAGCTAGAATATTTGCAAAGTGGATGCATTGTAACTCATGCATAGCCTAGGATCTGGTCTTGAAAGCATATTAGTATTTGAGCACTGCCAGTTATCAGGGTTTGATGTACCAAAGCCTAGCAGCACAAGAAAGTGAAAGTACTCATTGTCAGAAAACAGCTTCCAACTCAAAAGACTACTGCTGCACAGCACAATGCAGCAATAATGTTATTTTCGCTCATCATGTTTGACTGTAGCTCTGTGGCCACCTAAGCCAGCTTGCTGGCCACACTCAGCCTCCCACCCCTCTGGCATTTGACAGGCCTTTTGTTGAGCTCAGCCGGTGGACGGACACCAACCCAAGCACTAGCCAGCAGTTAGATCAGCTCAGGCTGCAAGCCTCCAGCCTTTTGCTTCAGAGCTGAGCTGAATTACATGGCTTGCCACTTGGCAAGTGAGAACAGTCACCCCTTCTTCCTCTCTCGACCAACCCCTTCGATCAGAAAGCAAGTCAATTCAGCCTGTGAACCCAGCAAAAGTGGGAACAAAAGCCCAAAACACCGACTTTTTGCCAGATTAGCCTCTGGTCTTTTAGCAAGCTGAATTGATTTACCGGATGATCAGACAAATACTAGAGCCCACGTAGACTAAGCAGTAGGAACTCTGGCCTCCTTTTATTAACGCCACAGACACGGTTGAGAAGGGCTTGATCAGAGTTACTTGTCCTTTCACCTTGTGCCACAGGTAGTGCTGCTGATCTACTGCAATCTGCACTGATGGGACAGTCTAGTAGAAAGACCACATAGAAAAGACAAATAGGTCACTCAAGGGAGAAACCACCTGAATTTGCAGCATGCCTGTTATTAGAATGGCAAGGAAGAGACTTATGTCAGTCTCTGAACAAAGACACAAATTAAAACGGTGTGTTGGATAGCAGCAGATGCAGAAAGGTTTTTTTTTTTAGTAAACCAGTTAACTACTAGACATAGCAGATAAAACACACAGCAGTGCACTGTGGCTGGAGCAGGGCTGGGGGGAAGTATGTAATTTCAAGTAGAGTCCTCTTACATATTTTGGACATGTAAATACCATACCTGCTTGCTCAAGACAGCCATAGTGCTGCTGTGACAGTTTGCAAGTGTACCCAACATGAGTGAAGTTAAAACTGAAAAGAATGAGGCTGAAGGGATGCAAGACACTAAACAGCTTGCTCCCATCACAAGGGAGACGGACTCCTTGCCCAGCTGCTCCCTGCAACCTGACAGGCAGGTCTGCCTGTCCCTTTTGCACTGGCTCTGGTACTTGTCAGATCCCACCAGAAACTAATTACTTAATTTCCTAAAAATATCTCCTTCTCCCTAAAAAGATATTTTTCCTGCTGAATTGGTAACTTAAACAGCTTGCCCAAGGGTACAATACTGAGGATGGTGAAAAAATGAAGGAAAGAATAGGACCAAGACCAACAACTTCTGCTGCTGAAAGGAGGTAAAAGTGAAGTAACATCTAGAACTGAACCACAAGTTAAAGTTATCCCTTCCAAGACTCCTACTGGGAGCATATAGTCAGATTCCCTGAAGAGCAGTAGATGCGAACAAGCTAATATAGCATTATCTATCCGCAAATTTTATTCAGAGTAAGCATAAATTGTCTCTCAGGGGAAAGATTTAGACCTTAGACTGGAAAGGGACACAGCCACAGAAGTGTAAGTGATACACATTCAAAAACAGAAGGGAAAAGACTAAGCACAGAAAAAAGGATACAATTTCTCTTCCATAAAGAAGACTTTCCACAGTCTCAAATAATGCCAGGAAGGAGTCTCAGAAGACTAACTTAAAAAAGTAAAATAATTTTCCCATTTCTTGACAAAGATGCAGAACTGCATCACTTTATCACTTACTGCAAAAAACACAGCATTAAAGACAGAATACTAAGGTGGATTAAGACTAATACATTCATTTTTAGGTTCAGCAGACTTAGACTTGGTGTAAAGATCTCCCACTGAGACAAACAGAAGCATCTCCAAGATCCCCAGAAGTTACCATGTATATGGACTACCTGTATTACAAAATGTTTTTTTACAAAAGCCCATGCAGACACTACACCTTCATTTCCTTTACATTTTAGTTGGCTAGCATTTGCTGCAAATACATCTAAAAAACACTCCTGCAAAGAAACTGGTATTTAAACCGGCAACATCAGAGTCATCATATTTTACTGCTTCTTTTCATGACATAGAAAATGCAATATTGATAAAGTGTTAAGAGGGGTGAAGCTAATTAGAGGAGACCCGATCACACAGAATTTGGTGTCTCGCTAGAGGACAACAAGCTCAAGAATAAACTGGCTTATTAGGGTAAGCCTGCTGGTAAAGCCTATACCAGCAGAAACTTCAAGGAGCAGCTGACTCATGATCTCACTTTTTCTTCTATTGCTCCTCCTCTTTATCATCACCAGAATTACCACTTTCCAAGTTTCAAAGTCACTAGCCTCTGCGCAGGGAGAAACCAATATAGCCCAGAAAAGGATCTGGTTCACTGCTGGCTTAGACTGAGACTTAGGCTTTCCCTCCACAGCAAGGAATCACACAGCCCAATTCATAATGTGCTCTCTTGCCCACTGACTGCTCCTACCAGGGCTCAAGAAGGCCACATGGAGAAGGCATTTTGCTCATTATTTCAAACAAAAGCAACTCACATCCCATCCCTGTCCTCTCTGCTCCTCCTTCCCTGCCTCCAGACAGGGTTAGTTTTCGGCAGGACATGCAGCTGACCTGGTCAACCACATGGCCATGCTGGCACTGTGGGTTCCCATTGCCCGCAGGAAGGTGAGGTTTCAGGCATGACACCCCGTTGTGCTACTGTTCCACCACATTTGCCTACTCTGATGATGAAGCCATGCCTTTATTTAACAACTGGGCCAGAAATCAGAGAAACATAACTCCATCCAAAAAAAACATGTAAACCCCCAAACAAAATTCCCCTCTGTCCTGGAAGACACTCTTCTTCTTTCAGACAGAGGGAAAGTACACCACCAGCTTTAGATCTCTGGAAACCTTTAGGAGCAAAGCCATTACACCGCAGGATAACTGGCTTCAGGTTAGTTATTTCATGCTTCCTGACCTTAAGTACCCCTTGGAAGGGAAAAAAGCTAATAAATAATTGAAATAGTTCATTAGCAAATCACCATGGAAAGTTAACAAGATTAAGCGCCTTCAGTTTCATAGTGTTGGAATTAAGTGACAGGGAAAATGTCACTTGTGTAAGAGATGTCTATATTCACACAGGAAATATAAAATATTTCCAAGAAAGCAATGCAACTATTCTGCAGACATAGCCTGAATAATTAAAGATGATTAACAACGTTTGCCTGACAACTTTGAAGCAATCTTGCACTATTTTTTGTTTAATTAAAAGTTTTGGTGGCAGTTATCTTCCCAAAACTTCAGACATCTACAGGATAAGCAACTACCTGATCAGTCATCTTGTATGCTTTTAAGAGCAGATTTCACTGCCCATAACCTGGGCCAGCATGACTAACCCAGGAGCACAGCTCTAGGCTGGGTTTGTTTGACTGTGTTTCTATGACTGTTTCACTTAATGTGCCTTTCCAAGGCAGCTGCACAGCTGTCTGCTCACAGAGGGAAACAGGTAGCTAGTGCAACAGCAAATCCTGTCAACTCCACCAGAAGCCTCAGATTCTCCAGAGCACCTTCCTTCATGCATTACTTACGGAAATGCACATGATCTCAAGGCTTTAGAAAACACTTCACAAATCAATAGGTTATTTAGGCAGGAAGTCAGCCGTTCTGTCCCAAAAGATACAGTAAAATTCAACAATACCAAGCTTTGGACTAGTCTATCTCTAAAAAAAATTGAAATATAAAAAGATTGCAAGCTTCCCTCAGTTATGCTGTGATAGTGCTGTGGCTCACTGAACACTGTTTATGTTTAAGGAGTTTGAGCATTTTCATTCCTGGTTTGTCAGCCTTGTTAAAAAAATGGTCTCTGAAGCCTCAGTTTGGAAGAGCTATTACAGCAAAACAATCCCAAATGACAAATGCAGAAGATGGGACTGGACCCTTCTGTCCACCCTACCTCAAGCTCTAAGCCATTAGATACATCTGAAAATTTGTCTAGAATTAACTGGAAGTTAGTTTTGTCAGACACACACATCTTTTTCAAAGAGTGGTTAAGAAGTTTGGCACAAATTGTAGAGAGATTACTATATGGCACAACTGCATCAACAACAACGCTATAATAAGGTTTAGCATTCCTGGACTAAATACATTTCAACAACCAAGAGACCACTTTTCATAAACTAAGTACTTTTACGGTTACAACCCATGGAATTATATTTTAAATGTTTGGCACATTAAGCACAAGGAGAGGGGAAAAAACATGACTACCCAGACAACTACTATTAGCCCATATTGCAGTGTGGTATGGAAAAAGTGGGATGCATCAGAATCATGGAGCAAAGCTTCAGATATACTCTGTAGTATCTGGAAAGCTGAGTATTTTTACCCCTCAGTGGAGCTGCGTGGCAGGGGAGATGACACACAACAATAACTTCTGTTAAAAACTTATTATAGGGTTCAACTCTTTAGTCTATCGAATAAGGGGAAAACAGCACAAAACATAGCTAGCAGGACTCTGACAAACCAGTTCTGAGCTCAAACTTGTTAGCTAGGAAAGCAACAGTAAGTAGTGGAGAACACGTAGCTCAAGGATCATGCTTTACACTACCTCAACCCTCTGTTGTTTCATTCACCTACTTAAAGACATAGTATTAAATTTCACCATCCAAGTGATCACTGCCAGCTTGCACCACTATTTGAGTCCGTTTTCAGTAGTGGGTGAAGAAAAGCAGGAAAGCCTTTGCACTAAAAATACCTGTCTTGAGAACTCCACACAACCAAATCTATGTTCTTCCTTTAACAAAGGGCCCAGGGTTTTTTGTTTTTTAAATATAAACAGTGCCTGCCATGTCAGAAATTTGTTAGTCTCCCAAATTAACTCTTTTCAAAGCCTTTGACCCCTAACCCCAGTGTTCACAGAACATCCCCCTCCCAAGCAACAGGCTACATATATATATATTAAAAGTCTATCAGCAAGACACCAATGATCTAGGTTCCTTTTGGTTTTGCTTATCAAGAGGCTAATACTGGTCAGAATATGAGTTTGACTGAAGAACAAGCAACCCTTAAACATTATTCATGTGTTTATATGTGACAGAAATCTCCTGGACAGTGTCTTCAGTTCAGAAAAGGGTGGCATGGCACCACAAATACAAGCCAGCAGGTTATGTCAGCTTCAGGTATTACCTCCCACCAGCTGAGTACAAGGATGTCTATGCCCTTGGCCAACTCAACTACAGAAAGTAACACATTGATTTAAACTATCACATTTTAATTCCACTTTGTAGACAACTCCCTTAAACTATGAAGGTAGCTTTAAAATTACTTTTAGCTTTGCTACTAAGGTAAACATACACACATAGCAACAGCTGCTTAAGTGACTGAATTCCCATCTGCCAGCTAGCCATATTTCTATACCCCTCAGCTCCCTCTATTCTTAATTAAACTTAGTTTCCCAACTTTTGTTCAGCATTGTGCTGCCACAAGAATAGTACGGTATCCTGTGACAAAGCCAAACAAGAGGAATGTCTTCCTGCCCCTAATAACTCTTAAGACATGTAGATAAGCAAGCATTTTTACAGGCCAAGTAACATAAGGATGGCTTAGGCACTTCAGCTACACAAAGACACCTTCCAAACTACCCATCATTACATACATTTTACTGTAAAATGGTTAGAAACATGGCTTTTCAGGAAAGAAGAGTCTCTGCATTTTGAAGGGCATTTATAATGGTACAAAGACAACCTCAGGCACAGTACTCCAGGTTAGTTAGCAAGAATCAGCCCATTGTAAAAGAGTCACCATCGTTCACAGCCCAATGGACCTTCATCTTTCAGGTGATCTACCCATCATGCAGGAGGAACCACTACTTCCAGGTGCTTCTAGTAAAGTCTTAGGCACACAGCCTTCAATTGTGAAGCAACTCGTGTTCAATCAGAAAGCCTTAAGAAGTCATTCAAAGGAAAAATGAAAAAGTTGATGATTTAAATATGAAAGTCTGGGAGATTCCCTCAACAAGATAGGAATATTAAAAAAATATCTACTAAATGACACCTTCCAAGAAGAAACTTGTAAGATACCTTCTCTGAAAGATTCAGCAAATGCAAAAATAATGACTGAAGACTAATTAGCTTGAAAAGTGAACTAAACCCACCACTACTAATGACAGTAATTGCTCTATGTGGGGAAAAAATCCACCACTTTAGAAGTGGTACTGGGAGATGTGGTGGAAAAGGAAAAAAAAAAAATAATCCACTCTGCTCCTACCAAGAAAGGGGCATAAAGCACTGCAAGATTCAAGATGCTCAAGATTTCAATACTGTTTCTTTGATGTACTGCAACAGAATGAGCTCATGAGGGACAAGGAGTGCAGGATTCTGTGAGCCCAGAGACATCTGAACCCTATTAACATCCCTGAGCCAACATAGCCCAAAGGACATTGCTCACTCAAATGAAATAACCAGCTACAACTGCCTGCAGCTGTAGGTAGGAAAGAGAAAGCAGCATTGTTGAATCAGCTGAAGCCCAAAATAACAGCTGGAGAAACTGCTATATCAGGAACTCCCTGCATCCACAGAAACGGGCAAGAGGTTCTGAAAACAGCGGCTGCAGCACTTTTTGCCTGCAAGCAGGTACACGTGTTTGTTAACAAGCACTAAGATTTTGTTTCTTTAAATTAGTTTTACCACTTGTCTTCTGTGGGCCTGGGGAATATCCAGAAAGCTCTTCTTGTTTGTTTGGTCCTGTCCACTGTGCAAGCAAAGGAGAAGGCTGGTTTACATATCACAGATTGCAAGTGAATCATGAACCAGACTGAAAATTCACTAATCTGACAATTCTGCTTAAGACCTAAAAGAATAAATACCAGAAATTTTCTCTTCAATCCTCCTCTGCTAACCTTACTATCACCAGGGCAGGGGGTGGGGAACAACCGGGAAATCCTAGTTTGCATCAGCCCCAAGATGCTGCACAAGAGGGTGGTGCTGAGCTGCAGCACCTCACCAAGCATCTGACACTGCATTTCAGTTCGAGCAAGTGATTTCCAAGTCCTCCAACTGCAAGTTTGCAGTGACTGAGGAGGAGGAGGTTGGGTATGGGCTTTTCCAGTGAAGTCAGCTTGTTTTGAGACTGCTATCTTTCCCAGAAAGACAACCAGCTCTTTTGAATAGCCAGCCGAGACAGAATGTGTTGATAAGTACTTCCTCTTTAAGGACTTATTGTAAAAATAATTTTATTTCAAGTATAAGCCTTTAAATATTATCACTACTTGGACCAAGCAGTCTCAGATACATACTTTATGAATCAAGAGTTGATTTGCCTACCATCTTTAAAACTGGAGTTATATATCTTTATATAGGCTGTTTGAGAAAGTCCGGAAGAGATCACATTTTTCTTTCAGGACTGGAAAAGATACAGAAAACCCCTAGACACAGAATAGTATTTAAGTACAAACTCCAGAGAAGAAAGCCCTACCCAAACAGCATTTTAGTGACTGTTTACATTATTTGCAAAAGAAAATCATGCAATACTTCATGAAAAAGGGATACTCAGAGGCACACATTTTAGAATGACTACCCTTAATGCAAGTGTTTGCACCATTGTTCTCAGAATTACATAGAAGCCAGAAGTAACCTTATCTACCATTAGGTCTTTATCGAAAAAAGCAGCATTAGGTTTTGAAGTTATGATAAAAATAGATATCCCATTCCTCACTCAGCTGTTTTCTTAATTTTTGGTATTTTGCAGTTCAGTCTCCCAAAACTAGCTTTAGATTCAGATCAAAATACAAAGTCAGAAAGACTGAAGCAGAAAGCTCAGAGATGAGCAACCTTGCTTTTGTTATGTCAGTCTTCTGATTTTTGCCCAGCTCCAGGCAACCATAATACACCAGATCTGCACACTGTAAAGGCCCTGACAGTTACATACTTAAAGAGCATTTCTCTCTGAGCTCCTCTAGAAAGTTTTCTGTTATAATCATCCAGAACCCAACCCATGATGAGGGACACACCACACCATAACACCAATAAATAGTTTCTAAGTACAGACAACGTGAATGGCTGAGAGAGAAAACAAGTACAGTGAAGAAACAGAAACACAGCCAGCAACACCACAACATCAGAACCTGCTGTACTAAAAAATGGTTTTGGTACCTAAGTGATCTAGAAAAGGTCTACAAAACACTGGGCAACACAATCAAAGCAGAACTAAACTCCACAAAACAGCTTTAAGTCTACTTTGCAACAGGACATGCTAGAGATGAAGGGTATTGTATCAGAACTATTAGTTTAATAACATGATTATTGAGGCTTGGCACGATAAGCCAGTCAGATATTGCTCTGGTTCAGTTCAGTATAATAAAATTATTACTAAGCTACTTTCTTTTGACTGGTCTTAGGCTAACCAAGTTGGGTATTTTCCCCTCTCCCTCCTCCAAAAAAAATCCTCAAGAAGTCAGTGACTGCTACAGCCACATGCTTGACAGCCTATGAGAGAACATTTAAGGTAAGATTCTCCAGAACTGCTATTGTTTAGAAGGTCTTCCAAATGTTGGTGCTTACCTCTAAAAGCAACTTCAAAACTTTCAGCCCTAGGAAGCCATTAAAACTTTTCTGAAGACACTTACACTCTACATGGACAGGTAAATTACGAGGTTAGATAGTTCAGCATGTTCTAAAGACCAAGACTCAAGAGACAACCAGAAATAAACGTGTACAAAAGAGAGAATTGTCTATAAAAAAATACATTACTTTCAAAAGGTTAAAATAGTTGAGAAAGGTCGCCATGTTAAAAGTGCAGAATCCACAGTGAGAGTTCTCTACTCCACTGTCTGGGGGGGGGGGGGTTGTTTTTTTTGTTTTTTACTATGGGCAACAGTATTACTCCAGGCTACCAAATATAAAATTAAGCTGTAGACAGGGGATCACTGGTCAGTCAAAGACTACACACCGGAGCTATCAGAGTCCCTTCGACTGTCCTAAGCAATTATGAAAACTCAGCTTAAGTACACATACATCAGTCTCTTCCCTCCATTCTCCCTGCTGTGTGTCTGCAGCTTCTTTTAAGTCGGAACTGACACTTGTGGATATGGCCTGCTGTGGTATAAAAAACCCTACCCTCTTCCATCTTCTGCATTGGTTTTTCCTCTAGTGTATCTCCCCAAATGATCTTACCACGGGATCAGATCAGTGCCAGAGAAAAAGAGCGGAAACAAGTCCAGCAGCCCCAGCTTTAGCTGGCTTCCGTATTACGAAGGCTGTGGTTTGACTAACCTTATACTAGCTTCAACTGTCACTTCCTTACAAAGAAGTTACTTTGCCCCATCTTTTCCACTCTTGCACCAACTCCATGCTCTTTGTGCTGGCACAGCTGCTTGCATGGACAACGAACTTCAGTGAATTATGGTCTATCCTCAAAAATGTATTATTTTTGCTGGATTATTACTTTGGAGCTGGGTAATGACTGATAAGGAAAACAGATAGGGCTGAACTTGTTAGTCGGGAAGACTGGAGTGGCAGAGACTTCATTGATAAAATGCAAACACAAGAACAGCAGAGTTGTGAGATGTGAGACAGCATATGACTGAGACATCAAGAGGGAGACTGGGGAAAATGAGAGATTAAACCAGTTAGCTCAAGCAGCTCTAAGGTGGTTCTGTATGTCTCAGCTTCACCAAGGAGCTCCACAGGCTTTCTAAAAATACCACATAAGGGAATGTGATTTTTTTTTTCCAGTTTTGTCTTACAATCTAAAAGCATCATGCATATGCTCACAGCTGTGTTAAGAATATTAAGGTTGCCTTGGGAACTTACAATGCACACAAAAGAGCTGGATTAGACTAATTGCCTTGCATCAGTACACAAGGTAGTCGTTCACCAAGTCTGATGAAAAATTAGTACTCTAAAAGGTGTATGGCCATTAAGTATTTCTACTGCAAACTATTCAACCCTGCTCTTTGAAGATAAAGCTAATGTTTTCTTTTGAGTTTGTGACATCCATCACTACAGCATTCAGCTACTTCAAACAATTTTCGCAACACACTTATTAAGCAATCTCTCAACACAAAACTAATTAACTTATTATAGAACAGCCCAGGCTCTATAGGAAGATCATAAGACAGATGTTCACATAGCAAACCACATGCAAGAAGTTACCATCTCAACTATTCAAAGCTAACCCATTTCACTGTGTACCAGGATGCAGACCATGAAAACTAACAAGGTTTGTCACTACCATCCCATAGCCAAGGCAGAAATTTCTGCTCAGCTGAAATCAGATTGCTTCAGCTATTTTGCTAAGTGCAAACATGTGCTTTACCAACAGTGAAAATGAGGAAAAGAAATCAGGACTTCTGTTAGACATCTAAATAGAAAGCTCAAGTCTGAGAAGTGGAAAAACACGGAATGGGCCTTGGGATAAACATGAGATAACTAATTCAAACTGGAGTCCATTACCCACAACAGCAGTCATAATCACTTAAGTCAGGAGAAAATGAAGATGAATGTATACTTCTTTCAAGCCTTTAGAACGTCATAGTTCAACAACAAAGATTACTAACTTTTTAACAAGTCACGATACCTCCAAGCCAACAGGACTACAACTCTGAGTACTTAGCTCTGGCAAGATTACACTGAAGATCTGTAAATAATAAGTAGTTTCACCTTACTCTAAAGTTGTATAATGTACAGCTAAGCAAGCCTATGGAACCCTACAGCACAAGATTTTTTCAAGGAAGAGCAGAAAACAGGACTGTACAGCAGGAGCTGCATAATGGGCTGAGTGAGTCAGTTACATTAAACAAAGTTTGTCACCCTGAAACTACAGGAGGAAAATAAACATCTACTAGGCTCTGGCCAATGGGCATAATGCAAGTGTCTGCTTTAATGAGCAAGGAACTCAAAAATAATCCCCCACAGACTCTTTAAGGCATCTGGTGCAGGATACTCAAAAAAGATGACTAAGTTGAGTCAGCAAAACAAATTTGTGCTGCCTATTTGCTTCACTGAACATTGTCCAGCCCTCCCCACTGTGGCTAATGAAATTCAGTTTCAAGATCCTACGGGCAAAAAAAAAAAAAAAAACCAACAAAAAACCCAAACACCCTAGCCTTTGCAGCCCCTTATCTTGCAGAGCAGAAGAAACTACAGACGATAACTCTGAAACCACAGTCAGAGCTCTTTTCATAACTCTTCCCATCTCATCCCTAATAGAAGTATGTGTCCTTTTCAATAGTTCAGACAAGGACATGAAATATCACTCCCATTTGTACTTCATGCAGGAATGTTTACTACCTTTAACCTAACCATAATAAATATTTACTATTTGTATTTTTACTAGTCCATCCACTCAGTTGCAAAAGCAGTATCAAATTAATTTCTGCAGTACACAGAGCTTGACACCCAAAAAAGAACCAAGTTTTCAATAAATAGCTCTTCCTGTTCTACTTCCTTCTATATACAAACATCTGGGCTGAGTGCCCAGCTGACTATTTTAAAATAGTTTTAATTGCTTTATTATCTGCTCTGCTGTAATCAATGCTTTTTAATGTGTTGTTTCTTCCTGCTTCTTAGAAAGAGCCTTCTCCCATGTAGTCTACCACCACCTCCACTAAACAATAAGTTTGTTTTTTCCAAGCTCGCTGTTACAAATCTCAGGTTAACTTTAAAATCAGTAACTTCTGTTCTACTTTGTCTCAGTCATTTTGAAAAGCCACTTAAGAGCACAACTGCAGTAGTAACGTACTGCATTAAATACAAATACTAGCAACACAGTTGACAACACAACTGATCAGTAGCCCTCCCCATCTTGAGACAGTTTCCAACCAACCTGTTGTGCTGACAGCCAATGCCATGAGTCAACATTTAGTTCCATATCCTCAGGTGTCACTAGTCTCATCATCATTTAAGAGTATATTAAAAATATGGACCCAGAAGCTATCAACTCCCATAACTTACGAAGATATGTTGTTAGTAGTGTTATCGGTTCCCTGCCCCGCCCTCCCCCCCCCCCAAGAGGAAACTGACCATAAACACAAGCCAGTAATTTTATTCCAGAGCGCATAACATAGCTTTTAATTATTTAAGGCTTCATCCTTCTAATGATCTACTCAATAAGCTGTATCAGTGTTATTCTCCTAGATGTACAATGTTTCAGGATTGGAAGTTCTTCGGAGACATGCTAGGTAAGTCAGTACTAAGAAACTTTATTTATGCCACAAACTGAGAGGGTACACATTTACCCAACAAGCTCTCCAGTGCCATGTTAAAGCATAAGGACAGGCACCAGTAAGTGAGCTATTTGCATATTTGCCTGGATAAAAGTTTGTAACAGGAAAGACAAGTATGCTAGCTAAGGAAAAACCTCTAACTGAAAACTGACATTTTATAGCTTTCTGTAGAGATACAGAAGCTTTCCTAACATGACAAAATATATCCCAGCATGTATGAGGAGGAAAAATGCATTTACTTGTCACACTTTTTTTCCTCCCCACTTGTAACTGTAATGGTGAATGAATCCAGGAGTTACATTGGCATATAGAAGAGTACCACAGCTCTTGCTCCTTTTATTATTCTGTCCTGGTGGTGTTCCACTTTTGTTAAAAAGATCAAGCCAGATTAAAGACGAGGGTGCAACAGTAGCACCAGACTCACAGTGCTTCATGTGAGCAGTTGAAGGAGATCACTGAGTTTATCTGTTGAATTCTTCACCCAAAGTACACTCTTTCTGATGTATTCTGCAATACACTGGGGAGGGAGGGGTGTGTGTGTGGTGTAATTTGATCCACATATTCTTATTGTTCCACTTGCTTATTAGGCAGCAAGTGCCACTGAGAAGTCAAGCACTGCTAAATTTTTAGATCAGCTTGTAATCATCCAAGAAACAGATGGTGATTACAGATTCCAGGGACTGGGGCGGGGGGGGGGGGGGCTACGGGTGTGGTTGGTTTTGGTTGCGTTTTTTTTTTTAAACTTGTACAGTATGCTCAATAACTTCATTAGGTATTCATTCTCTTCTGCTAAATATATTTAACTTAATGGTTGACAAAGTAGGCAAGGTCCCCAGCAGCCCAGTCTTTAGCTCAAAATTAGTTACAAAAAGCCCACTTCTATTAATTTTCTTCCATCTTTGGGGGTGATATGTTTTGAAGGACCCAAGCCTAGCTCCCTACAAATTCCCAGCTTTCCTAACAAGCTTTTATCAGAAGCAGGCAACCAACGCAAGCGAGAGCAGATTCACCATTCATTGTGCCTAGAACTATCATCATAGGCTACAGGAAACACAGAACCTTTGGGTTTCATTTTTGGCACAGAGAACAAGGAGAGAAGAATAACTTCCAAAAGCATTAGACAAAGTTACACGCCACCTTTCTTCCCTCTCCTCCTTCCCACACTTATTGGAAGTGTAGTAGCAGTGACAATATGAAGGTAAGAGTAAGGATGTTATCTACCACATCAGTTGTAAATGAAATATTACTACAATTATGTTAACTAGCTAAAAATATAGCTTTAAGTCATACCAACCACTGAGTTCACGTATTTGTTTCAGTAGCACAGCCAGATTATCTTTGACACAGGGCAAAACACTGAGATAAGATCAACTTCTAATGATGCATATGCCTGCAAGATCCAAGTGCACTGACAATTGCTCTTTGCTGCTGCAAGTCATCAGTATTAAAATCTCATCTACAAGATGGGACATGGTTGCTTTCCCTTTCACTGGGGATAGCACTAGGATTACTTCATGTCAAGTTTACATGTCTTCCCCTCACATGCCCTTCTAAGTTATTACTGAATTTGACTGCACTACCAAGCAGGATATTGCATTAGGTATCTCTCTACTTCTACCTCAACAACAGCTGAAACCACCAAAGCAATTTGCTTACAGTTTCTTGGATAGGGAAGGTAATTTAAAAGAACCCTGGATAACAGACACCTCCCTGCAGGTTTTTTTTTTCCCCATCAAGAATTTACACCTTTGCTGTCAGGCCTCTGCTTTGTGACACCAATGCTCAAGATCTCCCCTTCAGAGAGTCATGTTTCCTCCTTGAACAGAGGAGTTAAGAGAACAGTTCTTGTAACATTTTCCTTAGATGGAGCTTCTTCACATATTCAATTTAAAAAAAACTGAAAATCCTCCAAAACTCAACTATCAAGTATAGCAGTATTTTGGCCCCAAGATCAGAAAGCTAAAAAGCCTGCAGCAAAATCAGCTCTTCCCCTTTTACCTTCATCAAGTCTGTCCTTCCAGTATATATGCTGCATCCTGTCAGAAATGTGGGAACTGCACCTCAGCTTCACCATTCCAATACTTATTTCCCAAGACAGTAAGACTCAGACTGTTATTGTCTCGGTAATTGATATACACCACACTTGAAGTGGCCTTAAATATGATTTTTCATATGACCACTATGTTCTAAGTTTATTTAGTTACTATCATCATGAACTATGATCTATGTTTATTTCCTAGGCTAACCTTTGCTTATAGATTTCTGTTTATTCTGCTAAGAAACCTAAGGGTCCTTAATTCCTATTTTTAATGAATCCAGACACGTAGCTTGTATTTCTCCCAAGAGAAATTCTTATTTGTGGTAACAGAGTCCAACCACACCGAATACTTAGTGTTATTTGCTGGGCAGTGCCACATCAAGCATTACAAACTGATAGAGTAAGCACATAAGAGAGGAGCCTGCAGCACTTCAACACTGCCTTCTTGGCTAAGACGACAGCTTTAGACTTCAACACCTCAAATTAGCACTCCCCCCCCCCCCCAATTCAGAAGGATTTTGCTTCCATGGGGCCCAAAGCATTACTCATAATTACACCTTGCAGCAGGGTAAAGAAATGGAATAATACCTGCAGAATACGCGGTGGATACTTCATGCCTACAACCATCATCATACGAACATGAAGCTGCCGTCTCTGAGCCTACTGTATTACTGAGCTCGCCCTTTGAGTCCCCCCAATGAAAGGATTTTAGTTTACAGTTTTTAATTTTCTGTGTATAAACCAGTATGCTTCTTTATTACATTTTCTAATGGGAACAGCTACATATGCCACAGCACATGATCGTAGGAATCACATACCATGTTGTGTTTGTCACTATTTAATTTGTATTATTTATACTGGAAAGGTCTTTCCTCTGAAAGTAGTGGTATTCCCAGTACAAACACATGTAGCAACGAGCTACCGCAACAGAAGATCTCTGTTCTCGTCAGAGATGATCTCCCTCTCTCTCCCCAGGGAGGCCACCGATAGCTACCATGCTGCCATTCAGCAGAAGTCTCTCACCCTGTAATTATCAGCTTGCTTTCTTTCATTAGAGAGGCCTGTTTGGGAATTTTTCTATGAATAACACTAGCCACTAAAGGAGCAAAAGAAACTCGTGTATTTAAGCCCAATTCTGGCAAACAGCATGTCGCACACTTCCACACTTACAGATATTTTTGCTTTGTAGATAAATACCTGTTTTCTTATCAGTTCGTCACTGCTTACAGCTGACCTACAGAAAACTTGAAATCCTTTTGTCACCATTTCCTACCGACTCACAGGGCTATCTGAAGCAGGCTATTCAACCTCACTGGAGGTTCTCCTCTGCCGTCCATTCCACGCTGGTCCATACAGTTACAGAACTTCCCCCTGACCACGGCTTCAGGCACTGTGCCGTCTAACACACACCTAATGGTGCTCAGCCTCCAGGCTTCGGGCAAAAGCTGCCAAACTGTACACAAAGGAGAAAAACCTCACAGGATTTGGATGTGTAGGCAACAGAAGGAATACCGAGTTAATACCACAGACTGCTTTGCCTGTTTCACAAAGCTGTTACAAAATTTGTAATCTCGGACTGCACATTGACAGTTATTCTCACACTCTCTTACGCAGCAACAAGAAGTAACCCACAGCAACCCAGCATTCGGACGTACAGACTTCGCACCACCAAGACAAGAGAGCAAGTTTTTGCCTTAACTGCCCTGACACCTGATTTTTTCGTGATCTTTGGGCTCTACACTTTTAACCCGCCACGGTGGCTATTTAAAGATGTAAAGCTGCGACTTGAGCCTCATAATGCCCAAACCATGTGACATCTTTACCCAGTAGTTCAACGTTACGGCACCCGGCACAGCGGCTCTTCCGAAGGCAGAGCAGCCCATCATCCGCAGGGTGATATAGCACTCCGCAAATGTTGCAATTCTGCTGCTTTACCACATCAAAACCCGGCCCTCCTTCCCTCCCCCAAGCGCACAAAACCGTCAAGAGACACTTGCTTAAGCAAACTGCGCGGAAGACGGTAAAAACTTCCCCAGTTAAGCGCTAATAACCGGGTGGTTTTTTTCTTTTTAACCGCAGTACATTTATGCAACGCCCGCCCGCGGGTGGCGGCGGGAGCGGAGCGGCTCAGGCTCCGCCGGCAGCACCGTCCTTTCACGGGCGCCACCCGTACGCTGCTTAACGAGCGGAACGGCGGACCGGTAGGACACCGGCTGCCGCAGGCACCCCGCGGCCGCGAGCAGCTCCGCGCCTCCCGGGCAGCCGGCCGCCCGTCGCCCCCGCCC
>JAVJGI010000050.1:70005990-70052095 GCA_035590275.1 Ibycter americanus | reverse complement strand
GGGGGCGGGCGGGCGGCACTGAGGGGGCGGGCGAGGCAGGGGCTGCCGTCGCTGAGGGGAGCGGGGCTTCGGAGGCGAAGCCCAGCTCAGCGCCTGCCCCGGGGAGAAGGCGGTTGTCGTCTCCTACCCACCGCCCTCGTCTCCAGGTCCTCTGGGAAGTAGGGGCTACCATCATCCTAATCTTTATCTAACTAATCGTACCCGTCGTTACTTTGTCCTTTTTGTAATATTTACTCAAGTTTCCAGTTCCCCTCCCGGTAACGAGACCTCTAGGAGCGAGAAGGACTCTCCGAGGCAGGACTTTGCCAGCCGCTCCTGACCTAGCTCCAGTCTGCAAGCAGAGCGATTCATTTCAGCCGGCACACAGCAAACACTGAAAACTCGGCCTTCTGCAGAAGTGCTGCACCCCTGTAAACAACGCTATTTTTATTCATACCCACAGCAAAAAAAAAATTAAAACATTTCTTAACTGCCTGTACGGCCACAGAGGATGCAGTCGGTGAGAGACGACATCCTGCAAAGGCACCATCTGCTCAACTCAGACACGTTGCACACAACATACACTTTCCTCCACTGTATAAGGCGGAACCTTAATGACAACTACAATCACTGTTCAGGGTCAATACACGCAGGTAACGCAGAGCATACATCTGTGCATTTACAGAAAGTCATGCATCAACTTCTGAATCATACAAACTGACCTGCCTGCTGTAGATCTGGCTTAGTTCATCGGCTGATCATTCAGCAAGGTGACCGGATCCTTAGGGAGAAGCAAGAGCAGGGCTGCTCTGTGAGGCTGGACAAACCAGCAGCTGAGGGTCATCCCAGTCCAAGCAGTGCCCTCAGCAATGGGGCCCAGTCCCACAGGGTCCATGCAGAGAAAGCAGGGCCAGGTGTTGGCAACAGCACACATCAGCAGTCCCAGAGAAGCTGAGGTGATGAACCAGGTCCAACCAGGAAAGCGCAACATAGGCGCAGGGTCTATCCAGGAGACAGGGCCAGAAACAAGACTGCAGGCAAGCTACCTACAATAGGTATAGCCAGAAGACAGTGCTGGAGATGTACCTACAACATAGCTCAGGCAAAGACCTAAACTGACTCCTCCCTGAGCTTAAATAGAGGTCCTGGGCAGAGGGTACTCCCAGGTGAGGCTGTTCAGGGTAACTAGGGTCAACAGGTGAGCTCAGGGCCCTGACACAGACTTACACAGCTGCTCATAAATCTTGTTGCACCACAGACAGCTGTTCAAGTGTCTCACCCTCTTCATTTCTCTTTTGCCTTTGTGATTGCAATAGCAAAGTTACCTATCGTGCTGGAATCCAAACTAGTAGTGTTTAATCTCCCTCCTGCATAGAAGCAGTTACTGCTTTTTATCATATGGTCCCTTTTCTGTATCTTATGGAGAGTAGGAGAGAACAGAGATGCTATATTTCATTTTCTGACATTTTTTTTTTTAGAGCAAGGAGTTACTTAAGAGTTACAGAGAGACTAAACTGTAATTTTTGTTCTTGAAAATAGATTCAACAACAACAAAAAAACCCTCCTATTTCTACTACAGTCAATGGAAGCAGCTGAACAATCAGCACCTTTGAATAAAAGCAGGTCACTTAAAACGCCTAAATATAGATTTGAAGTCAGACTTTGAAAAGAGTTCAGTACCCATTTTATTCCTTACATTATGTTTAGAACATGACATCTGAGCAGAGTAACTAACATCTGTCACATACGTGTCTTTCATCTTCTTTCCAGATCAGATCCATATAGTGAAGCATTTGGGTTTATAAATGTGTAATAACAAACATTTCTGTAGGTTTGTTATAGGGAAGGCAAGGCTGAGGAAGGAAGTTGCTCTTTTTTTCCAGGAGACTTTCTTGTCATCTTGGCCTAGATTCTAAAGAGCTCTCCCTGCAAATAGGAATCCTTACCAAGGAAGGCTACTTTATCAGAGGAACAAAAGATGTTGACCATAACCTTTACAGCAGAGTTAAAATAAATCAAGGGCCTGGGCTATCGTCATGACAAGGTCTGGGGCAAAGACTTGTCCTCTCCAGTTTTGAGTACCAAGAACAGGATGGTTGCCTGCACCTGTCTATTCTGTAGGCACCACTGTGGGCACAGGTTTTCCCCTGAATTCATGATATACATGCAGCTGGACACAAGGGTCGCTTGAAGAGACAAAACTTGATTACACTTGCAGCCCTCACTCCTCTTGGGAAGTCTCTTTCTGGCTGTGCTTTAACTGCAGCTCCAGGCTGTCTCTTTCCCTCAACTGTAACCCTATCCCTTAAAATAAAATTAACCAGAGGCTGAGTCTGGGACTAGGCCCCCCAGCAAGTGCCCACAGCAAAAACTTGCCCAGCCAAGTTCTTGCAGCCTAGACTTCCCTTTCAAACTGCTTTCTAGCTCCTCTGTAGCTGGAGCTCTAGGGCTGTCTCTCCCAGTTCTAACCCTAACCCTGAGAGCAAACCTAATCTTATGCTAAGCCGCAGCCCAGGGTCCCCAGCCATTACCCACACCAAAACATTCTCACATTCTCTTCACAGTCCACCTTTTCCTTTGGCATGTTCTCTTTTAAGCTCCCCTCCAACTGCAGCTCTAGACTGTCGTTGCCTGAATGCCCACCTTAAGACTAACACAGATCCTTAGATCTGGACCCTCCAGCCAGTGCCCTCAATAAAATGTTCTCTCTGGCGTGTTTTCTCTACCCCATGCCCTTTCTTTTCAAAGCTTCTTTCTAGCTCCACTTCAGCTGCAGCTCCAGGCCATCTCTTTCTCTCCACCTTAACCTTAACCCTCTCACAAACCATATGCTGGGCTTTGGACATGGCCTCCAGCCAGTGCCCACACCAGGAAGTTCTTGCAGCCAAGTTCTCCTTGCAGCCTACACTTCCCTGGGACAGTCACTTTCTAGCCCCAAGCCAGCTGCAGCTCTTGTCTCTTTCTTTCCATCAGCCATAACCTCAAACCTCACCCTAAACCTGACAGTTACGTTGAGCCTTAAACCAGGCCCCTCAGCCACTGCCTCCACCTAAAAGTTCTTGCAGCCAAGTTATCTCTGTGGCCCAGCCTTTTCACTAGCAGCTGCTGTCAAGCTTTCCTCCAACTGGAGCTCTAGGCTCTATTTTTCCCCACTGCTAACCCTAACCCTCACACTAGCTGTACGCTGAGCCTCAGACCAGAACTGCCAAGCACCATCCACAAAAAAAGTCCTTGCAACCAAGTTCTTCCTGCACCCCACACTTTCTAGGCCCATTCTAATTGCAGCACTAGACTCTTTCTTGTTGTCAAATTTAAGCCCAGCTGTAACTCCAACCATAACAGTAGGCTGAGCCTCAGGACAAGCAGCTCTGACAAGTTTTCCTTGAGCTGGGACTTCCCCTTCAAAGCCCCTTTCCAACTCCTCTCCAGCTGGAATATTAGGCTGTCTCTTTTTCCCAGCTTCAAATCTAACCCAGACATAAACCTAACCATACGCTGCAGCCCTCCTTTTAATGCCCACACCAAAACATTCTCCCAGCCAAGTTCTCCTGGCAGCCCACCTCTTTTCTAACCCCACTCCCACTGCAGCTCTAGGCTCGCTCTTTCTCTCAACCCTAATCCTGACCCTAGCCTGTATGGCAAGATTTTGGTAGCAGGCCTACAGGGGTGGCTTCTGTGAGGAAATGCCAGAAGCTTCCCCTGTGTCCAATAGAGTCAATGCCAGCCGGCTCCAAGATGGACCCACTGCTGGCCATGGCCAAGCCTATCAGTGACGGTGGTAGTGCCTCTGGGATAGTGTGTTTAAGAAGGGAGAAAAAACTGCTGTAAAACCAGCAGCTGGAAGAGAGGAGTGAGAATATGCGAGAGCAACAATTCTGCAGACACTGAGGTCAGTGAAGAAGGACGGGGAAGAGGTACTCCAGGTGCTGGAGCAGAGGTTCCATGGTCTTTACCACAGGCTGCAGGGGAATCTGCCCCGAGTTGCTCCATGGGCTGACCCAACAAAAGGTTGAGCCTTGGACTAGAATGCACCAGGCCAAACAAAAAACTTCGGGCAACCAAATTCTCCTTGCAGCCTATACTTCCAGCTACCCCTTGCTTCCTGCCCCACTGCAGCTGAAGCTCGTCTCTCTCTCTCTCAAGCCTAACCCTGACTTTAAGCACAACCCAAGGCTGAGCCTCAGACATGGCCCTCAGCCAGTGCCCACAGGAAAAAGTTCTTGAAGCGAATTTATCTTTGCAGCCCACCCTTCACTTTGATGGCCCTCTTCTAGCCCCCTCCAACTGCAGCTCTAGCCCTTCTCCATGCTTTCTCTTTTTCACAGCCTTAAACATGACCACTGGGTGAGGCTTAGACCAGGACACCCCACCAATGCTCACACCAAAACATCTCCCCTTCCAAGTTCTCTCTGCACCCTACTGTTTTTCTCTGAAGCTCCTTCGTGATCTCATTCCAGCTGCAGCAGCAGGCTGTCCTTCCCACAACCCTACTCCTAACTGTAGCCCTAATCCTTACTGGAGACCGAGCCTTGGACACAGGCTCTCTTAAGAGAGAGCCCTCACAGCCCAGGTCTTCTCTTTGTTCCTTTACACCTTATGGACGTTTTTGTGCATGTGTGTGAAAGGCTTTTATTCACACAGCCTGGCCTAACATGAAGTTGTATTTCAGTACATTAACAGTTTTTTATAGCATGACACTGTGAGTCTATGTTGCAGTCAGTATTCATGGTGTGTATACAGCACTGGGAAATGAAAGACCTGGGACAGTATTAAAAAACTTCAGAGCTTAGACCAAACCTGGTACAGTGTTGCCTGTAATACCTACAAAAAGACATCTCTTGGGCAATGTATCTCCACATCTGCATTCATTCTGCATTGCAGGTGAAACTGTTTCACAGATAACCTGTGAGCAAACTGACTTAGATGCTGTGATGATGGTCCAGGCACTGACATGAGACTGAAGGACCAAATTATGACAGTACACCTTCCTCTGAGGCTGCAGTGGGTCCTTAGCTGGCTCTTGGAAGTCTGCTCAGGATCTGTAGGTTCCAGTGTTGGTAAGAATACTTAAGAAAATAGAAGAGGAGATTAATTCGCTGAGTTACTGCACATTTCAAATCCTGACTGGCATGTCCTACTGAACTTTAAAGAAATCCACTCCCCCACAGATATACGAGTGTTTGAGGCTCCTTCAGTGTGTCTAGGGTTTTTTGATAACTGAATGTAAAGCGTCTGTACTCCACAAGGACTGAACAGGGGAGCACAGTCAGGGTCAACTCACAGTGCTTGGAAACTTTATTATACATGTGATATCATCAGCAGACTAAGCTAATCTTTTTGCAAGCACAGAATGTGCTCTGCCTCTGATGAAGTAGTTTACTGTCCTTAATAGAACAGAGTGTATTTGGAAGCTTCAGTGGAGACCAAAAGGAAGATTCTCTGGGCTTGTAACAAGTTGCAAGATAGGCTTGGGGAAAACTATTTTATTTTGTCCTGTCTGCTCCAGGTTTTTTCTGCCATTGGTACTAAAATTTCTGCTTCTTTCCACCTCCGGTGCAAGATGGTCTCAGCTGGAAGCTGATAGACAGGGGAGAGAGAATAAGAGAGAGTGATCTAGCAAGACTGTGCTAATGAATGGCTATCCTTGACTGACTTCATCAAAAGTTAGAATAAATTAACACAAGAGTGTGAGCTCTCACCTTGAGTTTTAAGAAAAGCCTGGGATTAACCATGACTACCAAGCTCACTTCTAAAATCTATTTGCTCTTTTTGATGCTTGCCACGGTTTTGTTCAGCATTATTATTTAACCCTAACACTTTCTAATTAGTCAGAAGATGTTAGGTTTAACTAAATAGTTACTTTATTCCAGTATGACAAAACTATATAAATCACTTACTTTTTGTTTCACTGGTCATCAAGAGCAATTCTACTGGTGAGTTAGGGTCTCAAATTTTAAGGAACGGGATATCACATGGTTTGTAAGTGAGGCTTTGCCTAGCTACTGGAAGGTAATATTTCCCTTTACAATTATCTTCTGCAGCTGCAAAGAACAGAAGGCCCACAGAGTTTCCCTGGGCCAACTGCCATAGAAACTAATTTCAGCTAAGGCAGACTCATAAATTGTTCCATTACTCTATAAATTGGTCTGGGCACATGTCACTTCAAGCCAAGCTGAGTTACTTTAAATCTAGCCTGTGGTTCTAAAATACTGCCACTTTTTTAAAAGAACATGTTTTAAAGATATGATGAAAATAAATAATATTTGAAGTGAGTTAATCTTCTACAAGAACATGAAACCTACAAGGATGTCAAATTATGCATTTCCAATAAAATGGTTAATAAAGACCAGACCAAATATTTTGAAGACAAAGCTTTTCTTTCATTTGTAAAATAGAAAAGGAGAAACAGAAAACCAACATCTATAAACTATTTAAAATGCAGACTCCTTAATTGCTCTGTATTCAGAAGAACAAATACAATCTGTATGTGCGAATGATTACTGGCTACGTATGTTTACAGGCAGAAGGCATTGCCTGCCAGCTTTCAGATGGCCGTCAAGAGCTACAGGATTCATAGAATTTAACATTATAACAGAAGATTCCAAACAGTCTATGGAACAAAATCAAAACTATTAGCATTAATTTACAAAGACCAATGGAATAATTTCTTAAGCAGAAAGGATTCTGACATTTCATTTTAAACACCACCAATTTCCTTTTGTTCCTCAGCATGAAGCACAGTACATAACCAAAGGTCTACAAAGAGTCTTATCAGCCCCAATCAGAGATCAGGCATCTAAACTAAGTAATACTTAATTATTTTGTTTGTTTGGGTTTTTTAGAGGTGAAGAAATAGACAGCCCACTCCAGCCAAGGCTTAGGACACTAGTACACCCAGGCATAGCTCCTTTAGCCACAGTCCTAAAAGCAGTGGAAGCCAGGACAGATTCTCTTCGCCTTGTTCAACCCTCCATAAAAAAGACAGCTAAAAGTCTCCCCACAACCAGCATTCAGCAGTATCCATTTTTAGTTCAAAGTCAATCCTCACTAGCCAGAGAAATGCTAAAGCCCAACTACCCCACTCCCTCTGGGGCCCTCTGCTTCCGTTTTATGACTTCCCCCACTTAGGCAGCACAGCTGTCAGTTCCACCTCCCAGCAGTTTAACAAGCCACAACTGCTAGGTTTTGCAGCTTATATAGCCTTTAAGGGCTAACCCCTTCCTTTTTCTTTAGCAAAAGCCTTTAACCCTTTCTAGGTTTGTAGTGACTACAGCTCAAATGTGCGAGCTGTTTGTGTGCAATTTTCTAGAGTAACTGGGATTTTCTAGTATCTATTGATCCAAACTTCTCCATTTTATCAGGTGTAGTCAGCTAGGAAATTGCAGAACTGTTCCTTTACACTCTTTTGCTCCAGCTAGGTGGTTAGAGAACAGTATATAAAACAATACATAAACCCTTTTTTCCCAGCAAATAGATCATAATTAATAGATTTCACTATTAAAATTGTGTATTTTATGAATGGGATCAAATACATGTAAGCTTAATAAGGGAATTCTGTATATATCTTGTAGTGTTTATTCTTCAACTTGAAAGGTATTTTGCTCAACATCAGGTGGTAAATGTCACACTGAATAAACTATTAATTGTGCTTGTGCCTGTCTAAAAGCTGGTATTTTTTCAAAATATGCTCTTTTTGTTATTGAAAAGATTTTAAGCTTCCTGTATCTGGTTTTAATAACCTTTAAAACATAAAAGGACACACATTTTAATAATAGATTAAAACATAAAATGTAGTATTTCTTTATTTGCACACCCTTTAATAAAAAATGCTTGGTGCAGATCTTATCTTAATTTTGTAAACACTGTAAGTTTCATTTACCTCTAGCTCTGATTTTTATTATTTGTAAAATTTCTGAAGAATTTTACTTCCTGCTACAGCGCTTCACCAGCTTTTTCAATTTGTAGCCCAAGAAATACAGCTTCCTTAGCATATGCCATTTTAGTGTTTCTTGCTTACTGTGGTTAATCACAGGAACTACAATAGCTGAAGAACTGTTAAGAGAACTACAGTTGTTCCCACATGTTCTAATTTAGACAGTTGCCACTGTTACTGAGGGTTTTGTTTTAAGAGAAGGTTATGTTTGTGCATTCTTTCAGTGTTGTTACAGGACTTTCTAGCATTTTTCTTCTGGAGACATTAAAAAGCTACACTGATGCCAATTAAGTTAGCCCTGTAAAAGTCTCATGAAAGTAATGGAAAAGTAAGATTCAGTATTTTCAAAGCTCAGTTTATGAAAACATTCTTTTATTTTGAATGCCTCTGTTTTGGACAGAAAACACCAGATACCAAGACCTTGACCACTGACAACAATAACTGAATCTTGAAGCTCTAGCAGTGCAGTTCTTGTGAAAACCAGGTCTTACATGTATCTGCATGTTATCTAAACAAAGTAACATTTAGAACATCTGGCCCTACGTACATTTAAAGAATTCAAGTGGTCAGCATTTCACCACACATCAGTTTGCTCCGGACTTCATCCATTCCAGTTCTGAAATCTCCAAAGAAGGAAATCCTGCAACCTTTCCAACATTTGGCCACCCGCACAGGGGAAACATTTTTCCATATATCTAATAACAATTCCTTGTGTTCCAACTTGTGTCTGTTGTTGCTTGTCCTGTCACTGAGCATCTCTGAGAAGAGCCTGGTTCTCTGTGCTCCTCGCCCATTTGGTATTTAGAAGCACCAGTAAGACCTTCCCTTTGCATTCACTTCTCACTGCTGAACAAATCCAGACCTCTCAGCCTGTTCTCACATAGTATGTCATGCAGCCCCATAACCGTCCTGGTGGCCTTCCACTGGGATTGCTCCAGCGTGTCAATGCCTGTCTTGTCCATGGTACACAGCACTCCAAATACAGCCTCACAAGTGCTGAATGGAGGGGAACAAACACTTTCCCAAACAGGTGGCTACATTCTTGCTACAACTTATTTATTCTGTCCCACATGCAAGATCCCAGATCCCATTTGTGCTTGTGGAACTTCACAGGTTTGTGTCAGATCATTTTCCATTCTGCCCAGATCCTTTGAACAGCAGCACTGTCCTCCCAGCATAACAGCTGCTCCCTCCAATGTCATACTGCCTATAAACTTGCCGAGAGTACACTCCATACCACCACCCAGGTCATGAATAAAGATATTAAACAGTATTATTCCCACTATGAATCCTTGAGGAATGCCACTTGTACAAGTCACCGGTTCCACTGCATATTGTTGATTACAACTCTTTGAGCACAGTGGTCCAGCTGATTTTCTATCCATGCTATCATCCACTTACAGGGTCCATGCCTCACTAATTTGGGTGTAAGGAGATAATGGGAGACTGTATCAAAGGCCTTGCTAGAATCAAAGTACACAACATTCAGTGCTCCTCCCTTCACCCCAGAGCAAGTCATCTCATCACAGAAGGCAATCAGGTTGTTCAGGCATAATTTGCCCTTGATAATTCTGTGCTGGCTGTTCCCAATCACCTTCTTATCTTTCCTGTGCTTGGAAACAGCTTGTAGGAGAATTCAGTCTGTAACATTCTAAGGAAGTGCAGTTCAGCTGAGTGGCCTGCCTTTCCTCAGATTCTCCTTCTTGTCCTTCTCCAAGATGGATGTGAGTTTGCATTCTTTCTTTTTTATGGCTTGTTTGTAATATATTATTATTTCAATCAATAAAAAAAATGACAATGGGACCCTAATATGCTATTAGAGGGTTAGAATCTATCAGGTCTCTCCTTTTAAGGAAACTTAATATTCTAATGTAAAAAACTTGCAATATTTAGGTTTCAGTAAATTGCGATATGGTTCTGCTAGAGAAATCTTTACCCTGGGTAATAATCTTGTCTCAAATTCTTTTGATTTGCATAACAAACACACATTTTCCAAGAAACATTCTGTAAGAAAATGGAAATTAGACAAAGTCACTTCCTTAAATCTATTTTAATTACTAAAAAACTTTCCTGATGCCGATAGACATTTAAAATATTATTTTATGTAAAATAAATGTGAATAATCAACTTCATAAACACCAGAATAAGAAAGGAGAAAAAAGAAATTATATGAAGAAAAACTTGTCTATCTTAACTACTTTGTAATTACTATGTAAAACTCAAAGGACTTTAGAGAAAATGAAACTCATTTCTCATGAGAGCAGAAGGAAGACTGGTATAAGAGCTGCTTAGGCACCGAAAGAGATCCTAGTGACATCTCCAAGAAACTGCATAAAATGTTTTTATGAATAAAAAGAAAGGTTTTTGAGTGCATGGTAATGTGCTGCATGTGATCAGACTCATCTTTGATATGATTAAACAGCTGTAAGCCACAAGACCACCACTGTTTTATGCGAGGCAGTGGTAATGTTTTAGTAAACTGAGCTCAACCTCTTCTTTCTTATATCTGTTTGAAAATACATGTGTATGAGGCCCGATCTACACAATTCTTCTTGTTAATGTTTTGTAATTAAATGAGCAGTGTAACTTTTAATGTAAATAGTTACACAAGTGCAGAGATTACTACAGCTGCTTATACTAAATGATTTGACTAGCAAAGGTAGGTTATTTCCTGTTCTTAGAAAAAGCTGCTACACCATAAGAGCACCTTTTTACACATATGACATCCTCTACCCTAAGAGATTGTAGTGCCTTGCCTATTCTGGTTTTAAAAAGTAGGTTAAACAAAATAATTGCAGCTATTCTAGAGCTGAGGAAGTGCCTCTTTGCCCAAGGTTTCTTCCTTGGTAAGCTTTAGCAGCGGAGGTGGCACTTCCTGGCAATCATGGGGATGATAAGATACTGCTCAGTCTGCACATGTGGCTTCGTGTCAGTAAGCAGAGTCCCGGTATGAGATTAATTAGTAGAGAGCATTGCTCAAACAATGTGACCTGTGTGCAGACAAAGCTTTGATCGTTATGCCATGTCATAGAAAACTTCATAGCAGTCTTCAGCAGCACATCTCCCAGGTTTGTTATCAAAGCTAACAGGCTTTATGTTCTCTCAGTTTCACTAGGGAAGCATGATAATATCTAGGAATTCAGCTTTGGAGAAAGCCAGTGGTCCCATAGTGAAAAAAGAGCCGTTCTAGAAAGGAGCCCAATCAGTTTGTTTGCCCCAAATTGATTGTGTTACATTGCTACCAAAAATTATTCAATATGTAGTGGAGGACTTGGGAAGGCAGATGGGGCCAGGGCTAGTGCCAGCACCGTTTACATTGCAGATATTGTTTTGACAAGTAAATGCAGGTAGAATTCCCCCATTTTTTGTTGGTGGTAAAAAAAAATATTAAATAATATGAGCCATGCTTTTAAACTTAGTGACACAATATAGGTATGTGATTTATAATAGCTTATAATTGGTTATAAGTGTTTCTACATAGTTTTTAACTACTTTTCTTATCTGTTTCCTTTTTTTTCCTCCCCTCCAAGTAATCAAGAATCCAGTTTGTATTTATTTAGCCTGAGAGCAAAATCCAGGAGGGTGGATGTACAGTTGTCATAACACAGAGGAAGGCAGGGTGTAGAATTATCCATGTGAATTACTATAGGCAAAAAGGAATGCCTTTTCTCAACCTAGCTAGTTCCTTTTCTCATATAAAAAGGCATAGTTCTTTCAAAATCAAAGAAATTACAATGATTAATACCAGGAGAACATCTTGTCTGTGATTAAAGTAGGCTTGGTGATTAATTCATTAGTGAGAGGAAAAAGGACTGAAATCACAGGTGAACAATGATACATGCCCAAAGCTGTCTCTACAGTATATGGTTTTACATGTGAAAGGTGGGTAGGATTAGAGTGGCAGAAAATGGAAGGAAAAGAAGACATACCATAAACCACAGCTAATTTGGCCCTCAAATTTCTGAAGCTGTCACTGTTTCTACAGTTGCAGATGAAATTGCAGCCACATTTCCTCTGCAAGTCAGGCAGAAAGGGCAGCTGAGAAGCTTGCAAACTGCAGAGTAAGAGCAGCGCTGCAAGAGTTTTCGTATTGATATAAATGGCAGCTCTTTGATGTTAGGTACTGCACAGTCCTGCAGAAATTAAGGGACCATTCCCATCCTATGCTGAAGAACACGAGGAAGCCAAGAGGCTTTGTTTTGCTCTGAAGCAAAGATAAATAAAGACTGTGTACGAATGAAATATTCATATGTTCCACTTTGTTTTTCAGGTCCTTGAACAACTATATTTTGGTTTGAGCTCAAGCTTAAGAAACATCTTTGTGGCAGGTGCACCCGTCCTGGCAAAGACTGAACCCTCCAACCGTTGCTGACCGCAGATGCATCCTGTGCAGGCCTACTTCTGTCACATCCGCGTGGTGACTGTTGTCATGCGGAAGACCCTCAGCCAATGAGAATGAATGTGACAGTATTTAAGCACAGATCAGATCTGACTAGGGTATAAATGGAGCCCTGGAGAGCCAGTTGAGTTGGTCCTCCTCAGAGCAACAGGTCTGCAGTCAGGGACTCTCCCCTTGGGTCAGGACACCACCCAAGGTAACTCCTCAAGGTTGAGAGCCCTTGCTTTAACAGGTGAGTGACTGCGCGTTCTGGGTTACTCTTCTGAAGCTTAGGAACTTCTGAGTCAACTGTGCAGTAGCAATTCCATTTGACATCCTGAATTGTAATCAACCAATGTTGATGGAGCTTTAACTGGTTTATAAAATAGATCTTGTTTGAGTATATTATTTGTCTCAATTTATAAGTCTCTACAACAGTCTTAAACCACTAACCCGTGGTAAGGAAGGACTCCCAAGGCCTAAAGACTGTGCTGATTAGTAAGTCAGAGTATTGATGACACTGGACCAACACTACACTTACTGTTGCAGACCCTACTTTTCAGTTTAGAACCAATATTTACTCTCATAAAATTGTCAAAACAAAAATAAAAATCAGACATACTTAAATATTTGGGAAGGGGAAGGAAACTATTTCCATCCTGCTCACAGTTTGCAGACCACATAGTTTCTGTTCAGATTTCTGCGGGGAAAGCTGGGGAGGGAAGAAAACCTGTGGCAGATTGTGGGGTCTCTCTGTTCCCAAAGCAGAGAAAACTCCAGTTAATGTAACCATGTAACCTGACATTTGCATGTCCTTTTCTCTATTATTTTGGCTGCTGAGTATTGCAAAGGAGAGGCTTTAGCCATTCTTATACACGGCAAACAGGTCAGCTCTTTTCACTAACTGGCAGGCAGAATCTATTTTTCAGGATCGTTATCTGACTACCAAAGTATACTGTTAAGACACCATTAAAAAAAATTACAAGAAAATATTATTTCTTGTCATTTATTGCTTGCACAATTATGCAGGCACAAATACACCAGCCAGAAAGAAGGACTGTGCAGGAAAGAGCTGAGAAAAAGGGAAATGAGGGAAACAAGTAAATAATATGATAGGGAGGGAGGAAGCAGCGGGTGTTTTCTTTCCTCTTCTGCATGCTCTTTGTAACAAGAAAATTACTTTGGAGGTTTAGGCATTAGATTAGATATTTAAAAAGGAATAGCAGAGAAAGCATGAATGAGACTGATCTTTTGAAACACACATTACCTTATAAATGAAATCAAATAGCTTCTGCTGGGACAGCAGATCTCATGAGGTATGCCATCAAAGTGACCTACCCTGTCAGAGAGCAAGTCATGTTTCCCCTTTTGCTCAGAGCAAAGAAACAATTTGTATGACTTATCAAGTCAGTATTTTATTAATTTGCTTTCTCATCCATTACTGGGGTATTTCTATCAGTTACCAGGTTCCTCTTGGCTCTGTCCTTCGTCATGTTCACTGGCAGAAAGCAGTATTAGCTTGAAACAAGTCTCTCAAGGAGAAAGACGTATTTCTCTAGGCATTTTAGTAAGTCTGAAGTATTGTTTGCTTTCATTAGTCTCTAAGGAAAAGTAGGAAAAAAGCCAAGTCTAAGTATCTCTTGCATGAGGAACTACAGAAAAATACATGTAATCTTTTGTATATTAATTTGGTTTCTATGAAGAAAATAGTATTTGCATGTCAGAGATCATAGAGTATGGTAAGGGAATGGTCCATGCTGTTGTTAGCCCTAACAAGCTGGAGAGGGAAATGTAATTCTCTCTCTTCCATGTATGGAAAGCTACACTGGTCAGCTCTTCATTACATTTTACAAGTATCACAGACACTATCCCCAAGGCACCATTTCCTGACAGTACCTTCTGTCCAGCTTTAGAGTATCTCAGCTGGTACACAAGGAAATTATACACTGAATTCTTAATGCTATTCCAACTACCACACCACTTGTTAGGTGATAATAGTAGTAATACTGAAATAGTAATTATCAATATAGTAATATTAAAAATTGAAAAGAGAAAAAAATAATTACAAAAGCAGTTAGCAATTTATAGGAGAAAGTAAGTAGTCTTTCTGTACTGCAGCCCTGAGATTATTCCCATGTTTAACTGTTTTAAGAACTATGCTTTAACAATTTAATGCAACAGTCTAACAAAGTGGATAGATCCATTAAATATAAGATGAATATATGATATAGATGAAAATTTACCACCATGTAAATAACATGAACATAAGGGCTTAAGGTTGATGGCTAAATCAGTTAAAATCTTCAGTTTCTAAAAGCTCCAGCACTGTCCTGAAGAGTTTCATAATTGATTTCCACAGGAGTGGAAAATTTTGGTTTTTAAAATCTCATCCTGAAAATTGTCCATAAATATGCAGACATATTTTCCATGATTTCCAGGTGAAATTTCTCAAGTTTAAAAGTAATGGTCAATCTCAGAACTCAACCTCCAATTTGAGGATTTGTTTTCTTTTTTTCCCCCCACATACCTCTGGTACTAGAAGTTCAGCAACATACATGAAGCCCTCATTGACTTCACCTGGTAAACTGACTGGGTTGGACCTCAGTGAAGAGTTCTGGTCACACACCAAGTCCTTTCAGAAAGATCAGATCTGCACTGCAGGTGGTAGTGAAGCGCTGTAACAATATTTTAACCAGTTCACTAAAGAGACATTGTGCCAAATGTACACAAAGGAGGGAATTGAGGAGTAGGAAAGTGTCATTGGTTATGTATTTATCACCCGAGAAGTGCACTTGAAAAACATTTAGATAAAAAGAACTACCTGAAAAATAGCTATCCTATGGTAAAAACTACTTCAAGCTGATACCTAGAGAGAAGAAAATTTGAATAATGACATCTGACAACTGGTTCTTTTGATTTTCACTCAGGAGAACAACTCTAATTGAGGAGAATTTTGCCCAAAGAAGCATGAGAGTGTTTAGGTGACTTGGGATCTACTTACACTGGCCTTGGTAAAAACATCTTTGCCTTGGAAATTAAAATGAATGGTTTAAAGGAAAGGCCATAGTCCAAAAGGAAGGGGGCACTGGAACCGCTATGGAGTCAGGTACAGCAAGACCTCAGCACACAGCAGATGACCACACCATGGGCAGCTGCTGCAATAGGAAAAGGGAACAGAGGGAGCAAGCTGCAGACAGCCTTAATGTCTGAAATAAAACAAAACCGTGCATCTCACACCTCTAAAGCTAGAAATGACTGGTTTGGGCATTCTTAGTTTCCTGATAGGAAGTTCCAATATTTTGGCCCTTTCCAAAATGGACATTTTGCCTTCTGGGCCTTGTTCTGCTGAGAGAAACCTGAATTTTTAGCTGACAGGACACATTTGTCCTTTGCTAGGCAGAACCTGTTGTTATTTTAGGGAAAGGTTTATAAAGTATCCCAAAGGAAGTTGCTAGTATTATTTGACATTTATATATTATATTAGCTTTTTAAAGCACAGAACAAATTATAGTTCACTTGTTAATTAACTGATTTTCAGCAGATGGGGAAAACAGACATTGAGAGGTTAGAATAAATTGGCCATATAAGTTAATGGCAGTCAAGAACATGAATCAATATCTTCTGGCAAATAGGGCACAAGTCTTTGCCAACTGTGCCACTGTGACAATATGGACTTATCTGGTATCATGTGCTCACTCTCTCCATGTTTGTCTCCTGCCAAGGGGCACTACATTATGCCTGTCAGGAGGGCCCTCATCCTGGCTTGTTGTATGGTCCGGCCATAGTCGGACCCTGCACTGCCCCGACCCTCTTTACTCAGTGAGTGACTCTATTTTTCACGTACAAAAAAGCCTCAACTGTTGACTTTTTAAGCCTTAAGTTCAAGCTTCTTTCTTCACATCATTGTCAAAAGCCTTGCAGACCTGATCCACAGCAATTAGGTTTACTAATGCATTTTAATCCTCAAGCCTTTTAGTCACTTTCATAAAAGTCATCCAGTTTATGAGATGATTTATGTGATTCAGATTATTAATTTTTTGAGATCTCTGAATTTCAGCCAATGCATTTCAGATATGATGGATGACTGTTCAATACAACCATCTTAAACAGTTTATAATCTATGACTTGGTCTGCCATCACTTTGTTAAAAAGTGTCAAGTCTTCCCCCTTTCAGGCTGGAATCAGACAATCCATTTTGCACGTCTCTTCCGATGACACACAACCTTTAAAGACAGTTTTAAAAAAACCTTTCTGATGCATTCCCCTTCTCTGTAGAGGAGGCTTGCTTCATCAACATCTGTGGATGCCAACACCAATACTTACCGCTACTGACTAGGAGGGATGTCATTTTGCAAGGTCAGCCCCTTGGGCTCTATTTCTGCTCAGCCAACAGCAGGGCTCATTGTACCTACAGGGACAAGTGCTGGTGGTAGAGAAGGACTTGATTTAGGGTTCCTGAGCATTGATGTCTCGATTAAAATCTACATCCTTCCTTGGAAACAGTTTTCCTGAACTGAAATAGGAGTATTCAGTTGTCAGCACTTTTCCATGTGAGGGGAAAACCAGCTTCTGCGAGTCCCCCCTAATCTGCACTGTTTTTGCAGGCATTCAAAGCATTTCTCTTAAGACCGCTTGGCCATACTCATTCCTTTCAAGGAAGCAACATACCATCTGTCAGCTTCACATGAGTTCACTTTACCCCTAAAAAGTTTAATATGAAAATCACAATTTTATTCTTGACATAATTATAGAAGAAAAGCGTCCTTGGAAATATTCAGAAGCCTTCTGGACATGTTCCTAGGCAACTGGCTCTGGATGGCCCTGCTTGAGCAGAGGGGTTGGACCAGACGACCTCCAGAGGTCCCTTCCAACCTCAACCGTTCTGTGATTCTGTAATTGCAAGTATAAAATATGTCACTACCAATCCTTTGTCTTAACTTTCACTTATGCTGCAGTTTCATCACAATTTAGCAACTCTTCACCCTTCTCTTCTACCTGCCTGTTCCCCTTTCCCTCCCTTGTGCTGCCACTGGTGTGTGTCCTAACCTGTGGTGATCCAGTTCAAGAAAACATTTTTTCTGCTTGTTTAAGTCCATGAACACTGTGGATCAGATGAGCACCACCACCAGCATTAGCGAGAGCAGAGAAGGCAGGCAGGGTTAGTTTATCTGGGAATCCCAGCCTTCAGCATGCTCTGAGGTGTCTTTTGGCCACAGCAGCCAGAAGCCAACTCATCAGGACTATGCCTCTAAAATGCCAACTTTAGGAGTGGGTTCCATTTCAGTAAACCTATATTCAACTTGGAGGTTTTCTGGTTGCCACTGGATACACAGAGAGCATCAACGACTGTTTTAGGAACCCTTTGCTTCTCTAGGAACGCTGTATTTCTCTGTGTCCTGATCTCCCTCATTATACTATGATTAAAGGTATCGATTAATTGCTCAGCATCTGTGAGAATAAAATTAAATACCCTTAAATTTGCTTGAGACTGATCTTCCTATGAAGTGCGGAGTTCTGTTTCTTCCCCTCTTTTGTCTTAGGAATTGAAATTTAGACATATTTCACTGTAATTTCACTGATTTTGAGAATCACATATCATAAAAATGTTCTTACTGTGTGGAAATTTCAGCTGCCTTTTGGGTTTACTGGCATCTCACATATCTCACGCATGCCATGATAATATCACAGTTTTACTTTCAGAGGCCAGTGTGTCAATGCTGCCTCCATGTCCCACTTGTCTGAAACATTGCTGCTTTTTAGCACTTCGAGAGGCTTGAATGCATCCCTCTCTTGCAAAGGGCAGGACTGGGTGTCATGATTTAACCCCAGCTGGCAACTAAGTACCATACGGCCACTCGCTCGGTCCCCTCCCCACCAGTGTGATGGGGAGGAGAATCAGGAAAAAGGTAAAACTTGTGGGTTGAGGTAAGAACAATTTAGTAATTGAAATAAAATAATATATATAATAATAGTAACAACAATGATTGTAATGATAAGGAGAGAGAAAAAGAGAGGAATAAAACCCAAAGGGAAAGAAAACCCAAGTGATGCACAACACAATTGCTCACCACCCACTGACCAACGCCCAGCCAGTCCCTGAGCATAACAATCTATGGTATGGAATATCCCTTTGGCTAGTTCAGGTCAGCTGTCCTGACTCTGCTCCCTCCCAGCTTGCTGTGTACCTGCTCACTGGCAGAGCATGGGAAACTTGAAATGTCCTTGATTCAGAGTAAGCGCTACTTAGCAACAACTAAAACATCAGTGTGTTATCAACATTATTCTCAAACTAAACCCAAAGCACAATACTGAACCTGCTACTAAGAAGAAAATTAACTCTATCCCAGCCAAAACCAGGACACTGGGACACCTCATTCTCCAAATATTGCTATTAAATTCAAAAAGTGCTAGTGGCTAAATAAGGTACAACTCAGTATTACCAAACGAATGAGAATATATCCTCCACCTCTTGCACTATAGGAACCTGCTACAGTGCTGGCTACAGAGATGTCAAAATAAAAGATACTCAAAAAACTGGAGAACCATACTGGTACATAACTATTCAGAATCCCACTTAGCCACAACAAAACAAAGTAGCTTTTTCATCTCTTATTTTAAAGAAATGGTGAAGAGAACCACAAAGACCCCCTCTCCCATCACACACACACTACTATTATGCTTTACCCTTTGTGAAGGATTTGCAGAAAAACAGGGAATGATTCAGTATTACCTGCCATACCCACAATGTATATATTGCGATTGAAAAGGCAGCTTATGGAGCAGATATTTAGACACGCCATGGCACCAAGGAGTTAGTCATATGCTAACTGTGTTTTTCACTTCATATTATCCTGTACACTGGTCTCCAGCACTTAAATCATACTTCATCCTTGTGCTCTGTTCAAGTCTGACCCCAGTTTTTAATGGAAAAATATATTAAGAGAGTCATAATCACAGTGCTCCCTCTGGTTCCATTAGCTTTGGAAGAACTGCATTTCATACATTATATGTGACCATATTAAAAGGCCCAGGTTTTCTGTGTGTGATTCCTGGCTTACAGAGACTGGCTATTATTATTTCTTCTAGGGTATTACATTATACTGTAATTTGCACAATGGTCCAAAAGCCTTCCAGTGTGCCAGCAAAATCAAAAACTCCACCACTTTACGGTCAAGTGCAGTGCTGCTACTCTGCTTGTTTCAGCATGGGTAGACAATTAGGTAATTAGGGTGGAATTAACCCCCAGATTAGGGGTTGTACTGATATATAAAAAGAAACACTGAGTTTGGAATATAAACATATTGATCTCATTTCATCAAAAGCCACAAACATAATATGAAGTTACATATGAAGTAATTATTTTTAAGTGTGCAACTTGAAATGTTGAAGAGGTTCTACGTAAGATCTTCATACTGAGATTCATAAAACTGTTTCCTCTGCAGCCTTTGAAAGCAGAAGCCATTCTTCCTGTTCTTTGGTACATGTAAAATTAGGTGCCATGGAGTCACAGCTGTCTCGGTGGACAGAAAACAATTTTATTGTGACAAAAAGTACCCTCAAATGAAGCATCTTACTAATGTCACTATTTCAGCTGTCAGCTGACATTCAGCTTGACATTTATAAGGTGACCAGTGACATTTCTGTAATTTGACTAACTAATGAACCTGAATAATCAACTGTTGATAGCTGAGATCAAACCCAAACATCTGAAGCACATCTTCAACTTACATTAATGTCAGAAATCGCTACTAAAGTTTGACAAATAGTTCTGTGGTCTGTTTAAATCTTGGCTGGACAATGGATATCCCAAAAGCAAAAATTATAAAGGAAAATTCATAAAAAATCATTGTAGAATTTGTACACCTAGACTCACCATTCACTTCTTACAGAATGGGGACATCTTGTTCTCCACATCACGGGCATTTTTTAATAGCTTATAATAAAGCTCAATAGGTTTTCTGCTCCCAGATTAAACTGTGCTTTCTTAAGACTGGATGGATTCAGGGAATTGCCATTTTCAACAGATTGGTTGAAATGGAAAAGATAACTACTATGAAGTAGTACCAATGAAAAATGCCAAAAAAGCAAGTTTAACTTTTTTCTTTGACTTGTGAAACCAATTACTTAAGCTCTCATTTCAGGAATGTTTGATGCAATTTCAGTTTTCCATTATATTCAGAAAATTATGCCAATTATTCTGTATTATTACCTCTTTTTGGATATAGAAAATAAATGCTCAAGGAAGCATATCATACTTCGTATTTCATATTCTGAAATATATAATTTCATTGATATTATCTATTAAAATTCTGAGTTCATATAGTACTTACTCCACAAATATCATTTTAAGGATGTCCTGATCTACAAAATTAAAACATGTCACTGCAATGAGTTGCTGTCACTCATTCTTTCTCTTGTTATAGCATGGCTAACATTAACATTACAAGACATTACATCTATGCTCTTGAACATGCTCGTTCAGATATACCTATTTTCTTTGTTCCTTTGGAAGTGTTGGAAGCAAAATATATCACTTACTATTATAATCTAAAGAAATGCATGCTTTCAATAACTCAAAGAAACTTGGTATCTCTTCAGCAGTTCCCTCAAGCTCGCTCTTCCTTCCTTCCTTCCTTCTTTCTTTCTCTCTTTCTTTCTTTCATTCTTTTCTTTCTTTAATTTTCTTTCTTTCTTTCTTCCTTTCTTTTCTTTCCTTCTTTCTTTCTTTATTTATTTATTTATTTATTTCTCTTTCTTTCTCTCCTTCCTTCCTTCTTTCCTTCTTTTCTTCCTTCTTTCCTTCCTTCCTTCCTTCTTTCTTTTCAACTTGGGAAAGCGTAATACTCTTAAAGCTTCATTTTTTTTCTTAGAACCCATTGAATCTAAAATCTGTATAACAGCAAAGAACAGGGAGATTTTAATCTCAGAAGAGGGTTTTTTTCAACTCAGAAGAGTTGTCTTCATCTGAACTAGTCATCTGGACTCTTTTCTAAGCATTGAAGATCCAGTCATCACGTTCTAGAGCAGGACAGGTGTACCATGCCCTGAAAGTGTCTGCTTACTCTCAGCTGAATATAAAAGAAAGTTAGGATGACTTGGTCTGATAGAGACCTCTTGCTGTTGCCATTCAAAATTAGGAGAGATGAAGCTCTCCCACAGCCCCTATCTGCATATGAGCTATAGCAGAGCCACTGGAAACTGTCAGCTCTGGCTATGAAGAAAGATCAGCCTGCTTAAAAACAACCCACACACATGGGGAAAGATTTGTTTCTGATGAGGCAACCTAGAAACAGTAACACTATCAGGCATGTGGCATTTGGTTCCTATTACAGAGAACAGTGAGGCCCAGTCAATGTTACAACCAAGAGAAATTAATTTCCTTACAGGAAGTGTACTGGCTATCTTTTTAATTACTTCTGTTTCAAATGCTTTCATTTTATGACTTCGAAAATATGCACTTCATTTTTATACTTCAGTGGGTGATCATGCAGCTATCTAGACTGACAACTAGAGAGTTATCTAGAGTATTTTTTTCAAGGGGGAAAAAACCTCCAAACCTCACACTATTTTGGCAAACTTAAAGTTTAGTTTGTATTTCATATTGTTCTAAAGAATAGTCTATATTGGAACGGAATTTTTCACCCCCAACCCAACTTGCATGATTACACTGGAATGCAGCTGCTTTTATGTAACCACCCTCATTCTTCTTGTACCTAAATTTGCCCCAAAAGTGCAGTAGCTTCCTCAACCAAGGAGATACACCCAGAGAGGAAAGAAGTCCTTGGGTAGAGGCAAGGCTCAGAAATCCTTATGACTTGGAACGTCATTTATAGGGCTGCGTGGGGATTTTCTGAATATACTGTTTTGCCATGAAGTATTTATTAGTAAAAAAAAAGGAAAATTGTTTTTCAGGAACATTTGTACCACTTTGGACAAGAATGGAATGTCTGACTAAAACTACCTGGCCTTCTGCCAGGAAGCCAATAGCCTGCTAGTCACAGCTCTCTGGTGTGATGTAGGAAACTGCAGTCCAAATGTGCGCTCTGCCCACTGCTGACCAACACCTGTGTTGGAGTCATACCTCTCTTGTGATTGCCCTGTCATCTGGTTTAATGGCTATAGAGGAAAGAGTCTCTCATTCTCTACCGTTGTAGTCATTCCATTTTATATAAATAGTTAATTAGTCATTGAAATAGAGACTTGAGCCTTGACTCTGGTGAACACTTTAGCAATCAAGGTACATACAGAGCCAGTCTCTGACCCATTGAATATTTCACTGGTAGAACTGCTCCAACAGACGAACAGAACAAAAGAACAAGAGAGAGACTGAAAAGCTGCTCATTATTTGAACACTATCCACCCTCAGACCAGAAAAATGAAGACTTTTTACAAAAAATATAATATACAATAATGAAATTAAAGACAGGCCACAAGATATATATACATAAAAGGAAGAGGTCTGGGTAAATTCAGTTTGATCCTAGCTTTGAAAGATTGGCAACATAAATTAGAGAATTTAGATTGTAAATTTTTAATGATACAAATTTAGAAAAGTAATCTGAAAAGACAGAAAACTCTCCAGTTCCTTACTGAGACATGCAACAGACCAGTAGAGGGTGATTAAATTTAGATCTACTCCAAAGACACCCGCTATTTAAGTTAGTGCAGTAATCTGCAGTCATAAGTTCTTTGTCTCTGCATGGACTGACAGCAGAGTGGAATAGGGTGGGACGCACACCTTTGTATGGATGCTGTTGATTTTTATTGGCAGTGACTAAAGAAGACTTAAAATCTTACATTCTTTTCCAGTCTCTGAAAAGGAAGCGTCATTTAATTTGAATGACTGCTTTTTCCTACTGTTCCCAGGGCTGAACTCTTCTGCTGTCCCTTCAGTCTGTTCTTGCTCAGTTCTTTTCTCCACTCCTCATTGCCCATCACCATCTCATACTTCTCTGCAAGTCACTTCTCTACAGGCTCCTGAGACTCTTACCCCAGGAAATCCCCATGTCATTGGTTTAGATTGCCAGTCTCCCTTTTGCTCTTGTTTTTTTCTTTTTTGTCCATGCTTTCCACTGTAATTTTCTGGCTCATTATCTTTGTCCACTGATGGGATAGAAGCTTGGGAAACCACGTAAGCACAGGGCAAGCTTGCAGTCAGCCTACAAGTTTCCCAGGAAAAGACTCTCAGCTCAGTACTTCTCAGCCTAGAATTCCATGTGTCTTGTCATTTATTGGGTACCAATGGATTTCACATAAGACAGGATCAGCTTCAAGCTCAGCCTCACCTCTTCCAAAGTGTAGATCATCATAAAGAAAGTTCAGCTTTGTCCCTGTGTCCTCAGGTTGGAAAGAAAATGCTCACTCACTTTGTGGAGGTAGCTCTTGTGAAGTCTTCGCAATCTGGGAGGTGTCAGACACTTAAGCATGCTAGGGAAAGTAGAATCTTCACATTTTTTAGTTTCAAAATGCAAATTTCTCTACTGAGCATGAACAATCTGTGATTTTATAAGAATTTACAAGTCTTACAAGAAGGAAAAATTGACTGGCTGAATAATTTTTTTCCATGCGAGATGGGTAATTTCAGCCAAATTGCTGGACATGCACAAAGCTAAAAGTAACTAGGGAAAAAAAATCTATAATGGAAAGTGTCAGCTGACCCTGATAACTGTGCTGCTCTTTGCCCTGCCTCTCAATCATCTGCTGTCCCATAGGGCACAACACTTGTAGCACAATGAATTAGTTATCTCTATGTTCTCATCAAACCAGGTATTTGAAATGTTGTATACCTGTTTGCTATGGACAAAACTAACATTGTACCACCGTACTAGGAACCCAAATTACTCTACTTCCTTCACTTGACGCTAAGCGTTGGATGCATGCAACAGCTTGACTTTCTCCTGCCACCCCCTGTGATCTCTCTTCTTTCTGCTCTAGTCACTCAAAGCTCAGGAAGGATGCAACTCCTTTTCAGTGGGGGCTTAAGGCTCTTGCACCAGGCCCCATCCTTCAACTCATGATGTAGGAGGCACACTCAAGTCTTAGATCTGTTCATAGCAGTTTTGCATCCTGGCCACTTCAGTTGGTGTTTCATGGATGGGAGGCTACACCTAACTCTGTGTTCCTACAAAGCATCTTCTGCCTAGGCTGAGGCTAATATGGAGCCAGCCTTGAAACAAAGAATCTTCAGCAGATCCAGCAACTCTCATCATTGTTACCCTGCTCTGCATCAGGAGACACTTCATGTAGTGACAGTCTAGTCCATTTATTAGAAATGTAGACACAGACAGGGTATGCTGGTGTTTATGCTGATGTCATGAAGCAGCATAACATATTCATCCTGAAAAAAATAACACAGCTAATAACTGATACATTTTCTGGGGGGAAAAATTTCAGTAACAGTTTTCAACACAAATTTTGCAACTCTATCCTCCCAGATTTCTGAAGAGCTTTTTCTAACATGTTCTCATCCCTCACATCCCTGCAACAGCTCAATTAATCTTTTTGTAAAGCCTTATAGTTTCAAGCAAAGTCTGTTTCTACAAGTATACCCTGCATTACCATTTATTGCAACCTGCATATCAAAGCCATGCAGCTAGCAGAATACTGTACTTGCTTTTAGCCCTCTTCCCATACACACAATTGCATGTGGAGAAGCACTAATTTATAGACACAATGGATTTTTGTCTACTTCTACAGAAGTCTGTACAGCTAGCTAGTAAACTGAAAGCTTTAAACTATGTATTACTTGTTGAAATAAATCACTCTGGCAGTCTTTCAGATGCATATTTATTACAATGGAAAATCAAAATATATTAAATTACTACCAGTATGAAACCCTGTTTGCAGTCCATAGTCTGATAATACTTTCTTTGGTTTAAAAAAAAGCAATAAAACCACACTAAAGACTAAGCCAAATTAACCCAATAGTTCAGTGGGTCTCAACTTCAGACTTCTAATTGGTGGTGTTCTACCAAGGGAGAATATGGCCCACGCCTTTAATTTTGTTTTATATTAGCAGTTAGCTAATACATATTCCATATGAAAGGATATCGCTTACAGTAATACAAATATGTTGGGTAAAAAAAAAGAGAGAAGGTGATGCAAGCAAGTTAGCAGAAGTTAGGAAAAACATGAAGCAGAACATTTGTTCTTCAGATTTGGACAGTGATGGCTTACCACGTTTGTGAATAATTCCTTACAGTGTTTTATCGCTTTCTGCCCCAGAAGCTAAATTAGTTTTACAACTATTAATTGAATTGTCTAACTTCACTACACACTGGGAGATAGAAAGGATTATTAACTCCACTTTACAGATAAGGAAACTGAGACAGGGAGAGGAAACGATTAGCTGGAGGTCACAAAGGGAATCAGAGACAGATAAATCCCAGATCTTTCCATCCAATGCGTTAAGCACTGAACATTGTTCCTTCTCCACACAAACAGCCATCAGAAATGAGACAGATTTTAAAAAAAAAAACAATTAAAGTAACATTTCATCAAAGATAAAATCTTCTGAAATTCATCCTATGCTGGTGAACCCAAACGTTGTTCTCTTTTGTCTCTGTCACATTGTTTTAAGTGCACATTATCCCTCCTTCCTTGCTTCCTGCACCATTAGGCCAGCATGTGCAGCACATGCACACATGTCAGTCCTGTAGCTCTCCTGTAATATCTGCCCTACCTACATACTATACACTGCTTTGTATGCATGTAATCACCGTTTCTGTTGTAATAAGTACAAAAGCTGATCATTCCTTAGCATTCATCGTACATGAAGTATATGTCTGCTTCTCCAAAGGGACCCATCTTTACATTATACAGATGTAGGATGTTTTTTCTTTTAAGAAGTTAAGGGGTAAGTAAGTTCATAAATAAATTGTGCACGGTTTAATTCTCTGAGAGGATGGGAGGAGATTAACAATAAATCAAATATCTCATACTTCTGCGATTTGTTTGGCCTGACCTCATGCACACTCTGTGTGTCTAGGAAAGCTCTAGCATACTCACCTTGCACAGCACATTTACAATTTCAGCTATCACCACTCTGAATAAGGTATTTGATTAAACTGATTTTGTGTGGTGTTTATTAGCTGACAGCCATTAGTAAGTGAGCTGGTTAAACACTTGCCACGGTATATCAATCAACAGATTAGAATTTTCTTTGTTTTACTTTAAGCCTACAGGTTTTTGTTATAATTACCTTAGTACTTAAATCTAATCTTGAATTTCTGTACATCAACAGACATGTTGCCATTAATTTCCACAGGAAAAACATCAGGATCTCTATGAAAAACATTTTATAAAGCACTGTCTGTGAGCAAGTCAGGTCTCTATAAGATTATAGTTCTGAAGCAACTTTAGATTCTGGCTTTAGCGTTTCTCTGTGTACTTTTGTCTCCACTTAATACTTGGTCCATTTCTAACAGAGTGAATGAAGTCTTGTGAGAAGGGGCATACCTACACTACTAAAGGAAACAGAATTATTACATAGCAAACATTAGGGCAGAAGTGCAGATTCATATAAAAGAAAATGATTCAAGAGGTAGCATTAACTATTCCAAAAATCTTGTTTGAGCTACCTTTTCATTGTTAAAAAAATTTCTTAAGTTCTCTTGCACAAGTTTGTAAAATAAAGAGCTTCTAAATGACAGCACAGATCAAAAATTAATGTATTTTTAAAATAGTTCTTAATGACTGCTAATTCAGGGTAGAATTAGCCTTCAGAATTTTTCAAAGTTAAGTAAACAATATGTTTGTCTGGATTGGTTTCAGTGGAATCACTGGGAATATGATTTAAGGACAGATTTTATTAGCAGTACTTGAAGTCTAAAGCTTTAGAAAAACCAATCTCAAATACAAAAAAATGCAATTAGATAACATTAGAAAGACTTACAAATCATTACTGACTACAACTGTTGTCTCTGCCCATTATTTTCTATAATTATACACAGTTTTCTACTGGATAGTCTTCATGTATCTTACAAGGCCTAGAACATGAATGCATTCAAATTTACCTATGGAATTCCATAGCTAAAAGGTATAATGCGTTAACTTTTAATATTTGGTCTAGATACAGAAGAAGTATTAATTTTGCTTGTGAGGTGAATACTCCTCTTATTTTCTTATAATTGCTCTTGGGGCCACTTATATTTTGTTGGAACGAACAGCAACGTGTAAAGAATGATACATGAATATTTGAAAAATAGCCAAAGTGAGTTTAGTTTATAAGAAGACTTTTTAAGGGTATCTAAGAAACAGAATTTACAATGAAAGTCTTTTGTCTTCTCAATGACAGCTACAACGGACTTTCTTAAACTCAAACCCACGTTTAGACTACAGCTGTAGGCCATTCAACATCTGTGACCTCCCATGAGCTGTTGAAGATCTTTGAAAATTACTCTTTACCTAATGGCAACTGTGTAGTAATAAAAAAAAACAACCAACCAAAACAAAAAACAACAAAAACAAACAACCAAACAACCCCCCACCCCACAAACCAATCCCAAAACTCTGGAATGAAGAACTTCCCTCCTTCCAGGAGGCTCTCCCCCTGATCTTCCAGGCTGGAAGGGGGAAGACTGGCCCAGGAGCCCATGGAAGTTCCTCCACCAGTGGTATTCTACAGAGGGCAAATTTGCTTGGTGTATGATCTCATTAAATGCCTAGGGCTGTGTAAGGGTACTGGATTGTCATGTCTGCACACAGATGAATTTTCAAACTCATCTCCAGAATTCTTCTAACTCTCATCTTTGCCTCCTGAGTCCCAGCATAGAGGCTTGGTCTGCTTCAGCTCCATTTTAGATGCCAAGAAGAATGGAATGTTCTGCCCCCAAATCAAGGCTACAATTGTATTTACACTAGTGTTGTGTTTTGAGGCAATGCAAATCCCAACAGTCCTCATTTACTGCACATTGCTGCAGTCTGCAGAAGAGTGTTTATACTAAGTGGATTTCCTTTCAGAGAAAGTTAACCTGATGGCTGTGCTCCATATGGCCACCAATTGCACTTCAGTCCCTAATGGGGACATAGGAGCCTGTAACAGTGCTTGCTGCTCCGGGGTACATCTACATTACTGCTAGTCAGTTCATATCACAAGTGTGCATTTGAAGCAGATCTCCTGGCTGTCCCACTTACTCTGATTCATACTGCAGAGGGGTCTCAGAGAGCCTAAACTGGATTCCCTGTAGGTGAAACTAAACTGGAAAATGTACTCCAAGAATTTCTCCTTATGTGCCGCAGCTACTAATGGACGTTCAGTACTTAAGACCAGGTGAGATTCAATTTGAAGCAAACCCTCTGAAACACATATAATGTGGTCTTCAGCAGCAGCTACTTCACTCTGCAGGCCTGCTTTTCTTGCAGCACACTACTTGCTAACTTAAACAGAGACTTAGAGCTTCAGACCATGTGTGACAATGACTTTGGTGTTCCAGTGGATCAAATTAAAACTCCAAAGTAAAACCCCTGAACTGTACATAATGTAGATGTACAGGCCTCAGTACTGTCTACTTCATTAACTGTCCCTATTATTGCACCAAATTACTTGCTAATGTGGACATAGCAGAGTACTCTTTGCCATTAGCCAGTGGCCTCTGATGCTTAGTCATGCTAACCAGAGGACAGATATTTCAGCCCTTTTAAAAAATATATGTAGTTTTATCACATTTTTTACACCTGAACAATTATGTTCATCTTTCTGTTGCTTTAACTCTATGGCATTACTGAGATGAGGCTGCAAGCAGGGAGAGGTGGGAGACATGCCACCATGGAGGCTCTGAAATGGGCTGAGAAGAGCTGTCAGTTTTCATAGCTCTGCTCGATTAAGACTTAAATTCCATCATACAGCTTTTACTGATGGTTTATTTAAATCCTGCAAATGCAGTTTTATTTTATTAATGTGCACTATATCCGATTAAATTTTGTGTATTTTTTTTTATCTCTGTATATCACCTAGCATTAAAAGTAGTCACTGGAATATAAATAAACGCATAAGTGAACTCAAATCCACCATAATTCTGCTGGTCTGATTCTGATTTCATGCTAGCATTAATCAGAACTAAAACAACTGAAAAAAATCAGAGCCATATACTTCCAGAGTTTGTACTAGTGCACTTGATAGATAGTATCAGAAGGTCATTCTCTAACAACATAGCAACTTCTGCTGTTGTAGACTGTAAATACTAAAGTAAAGAGGAAATCACAACAGAGCCTAAAATTAATCTGATGCAAAGCCCAAGACATATCCTTCATGGTCCTTGTCAAAAGGGAACATGAAAGATTTGACGAAGTGTTATTGGTCAGAATTTAAAAAGTGGAAATGAAGGTTTCCACATATCTCTGACTTCTGCCTTGTGATTTCAGTCTGCAATAGAATTAACCTACAAAAGAAAATAAATTGTGGCAGGACTACAGACACAGATTGAGGCTGCTTTAGATTAAGTTCTCTGTATACATCATGGATCTGTACCATCTGTTTTATATTGAAAAAGAGTAATATTTTAAGGCACATTTATTACAGTATACTAAGAAACTTAAGAGCTCACATGCTTCTTTAAAATATATATTGAAATTAAAGACAAAGTCCTACAGTGGAAACTGAGGGTTCTCAGCATCTTTCAAAAGACATTCAACAATTTCATGATACCGTTATAAATGAAAAACAAACCAAATATACATGACTCTTGCCTGCATCCTGTAAAAATAATCACCATTACTTATACTGTGCTCCTCACATATTTTACATGCATATTCTGTAAGTTACAAAGAATAAGCTTCAGTCATAATATTCAGTGATAAATTTCTGTTATGCAACTATATGGAGAACTTTATAAAAACAAAGTATTTGTTTCTTTCTAGACATGGATGGACCTACTGAATTTCCATATACTAGACTTCAGATTACCTGGATTTAAAATACATACAGCTTTTTATTTATGCATTGTATATGAAATTCATGCACTTTTTTTTGTTGGGGTTGTATAACTTTTTTCTTATTACTCTGATTTCACAACATCCTTGCATTGTATGCCTCAGTGAATTCATTTTTGGGGGGTTTTCTTCAGGGAAAAAAAAAAAAAGATGAACAATTACACATTATCCTTCAGCACTGCCGTCAACAGTTTCCTTTATACAATTTAGGCTACTCACCCATGCTAGGAGAACTCTCAGTTGTCTGTTTAAATGAGTTATCCAGCATCATGATAGATACAAAAGGGCCCTAATGGGATCTGGGATTTTTTAATGGTTCTTAGAAACTGGAGTTACAAAGACCATTTCTCTGCAGATTCCCTCTTCTTTGGCTCTGAATATCAGTGCAGCAGCAATGCTAATGCCATACTGGGCTGCACTAGCAGCAGCATGGCTGGCTGGCTGACCAAAGTGAGCAGTCCCCTCTATTTGGCACTCGTGCAGTTTTGGCAACCCCAGTACAAGAAAGACATGGGCATACTGGACCAAGCCCTGCAGACAGTCACCCCAGGATGTTTAAGGGACTAGAAACGCAACATACAAGGATTTGTTCAGCCTGGAAAAAAGATGGCTAAGTGCGAATCCAGTTGCTGCTTTGAACTGCTTAACTGGGCTTACAGAAAGGATGAAGCCAGACTCTTCTCAGAGTTGCACAGGGAAAGGACAAGAGATAACAATCAGGTTGCAACAAAGGAAATTCTGACTGGACACAGAAAAAAATTCCTCTGTGAAGGTACTTAAGAACAGGAACAGGTTGCCCAGAAAGGGTAGTAATCCATGCTTGAAGATACTCAGAATTCAGCTGGACTGCCCACTGCAGCTTGAAAGTTGGTCCTGCTTTGAGCAAGGGACTGGATTTGATGACCTCTAGAAGTCCTTTCCAACTACATTCTAAGCCTATGTGCATGGGGTACTACTCCTACCACTGTAATACTTCTCATATCTAGCTTTTCTGCATCTATACACTAAATCTGTCATCTAGATCCTCATAATCTTGCATCCTGATTAATTCAAAACTGCTGTTTTCAGGCCATCTGTTATACATATCCCCCCTCAACTGAGTATATACAGAATACAGTGGCTATGATATTCCCTGACCACAATTCTGATGTTACTGCCTTTTTGTGTCTCATCACAGCACTGCTTATCTCCCCCCACAGCACAGCAGATTTGCTTGCCCATTTGTCAAATTCTGCCACCAGGATCTGCCTGCACTGGCAGATCTGCATGGCAAATCATATGCCGTGACCAGTCCTTCTGAACTGGTGCATTAACGCCTTCCACGCTCCCACATTCTTCCAGAGAGTTCAATTATTGTGATTTTTTTTTAAGAAGCTGCCAGATGATGCATAACTGGAAGGGTCATGGTGTTTGTCAGTCTTTTCAACATGACTATATATTCTACATATTCCCTAAGACTTCTAATCTGGTATGTCTTAAATTTCTGAACAAAGCTCAGAAATTACCTACCTTTAATGAAATAATTACAGCAGTTTTTCAAAGTTGCCTAGCAAGGGTAAATGTCCCATTTCCAGAAACACCAGTGAGAGTTAGGTGTGCCCTCTTGCAGCGTATTTATCCTGCCTAAGTGTTTTTTGAAGTCCCACCAGGCAGAAATCTACACATTTAGCTAAGCAAGTCTTGAAAATTTGGTTGTTAACAAGACATGATAACAATAGCAACAATAAAAACACTGCAAAGGATAATAATCAAACTTTAAGTTGTTTTTCAGTCCAGTGTTCTTTAGGGTTTTTGGTGGTTGTGTATTTGGAGAGGACTGTAGGATGTTGTGCTCTACATAGATACATAAATGTGAAATCTAAAGTCCATTGCAAAGGTTTGGTTCACATACTTGTATATAGACACCTGGTGATGTCATTTGAGATGTCCTAGCTTCCTGTGTAGCCCCCATGGCCTCTAGCTGGGCACTGTAAAAAAGAACCAACATATGCTGCATTTGGCAGGTACCTGAGGATGTCTGAGATCCTCTAGGATGTATGAAAAGCTATGGATTACCTTTATGTGCAGGCAACTAAATTGGAGCCCCTGGTCCTTAGGTTTGTGTGTAATTTCTAAAACAATATAATAACAAAGGAGCTAATCCTAAAAAATACACTGAAATGATTAAAAGAAAATTGGAAGAAATCCAGAGGAACCAAAGAAAAAAAAATCATCATCAGTTATTCAGTTTCAAATGTTAGGTGAATCAGTACTTGGCACACCAGCGTGGAAAGGGCTTCCAGTGTTAATGAGTCCAGTCCCTGCCGTCATTGGCACAACCTATAATCCTCTCCAAAACCACAAGTTTTGTCTTTGAGTACCATATCACCTACTGCTCTTCCAACTAACAGCCAAATGTGTTAATCAGTTATAACCCATAGATATATGTGATAGACATATGGAGTATGTTCCACCGGGAAGATCTACATTTTGGTTGTTTCTCATGCTCTTTCGATTCATTTGGAGTGTGTTTAGACCATGATTTTAAAGAATTCTATCAGTCAAGCTCAATATCAAGCTGCAAGTTATGGAATACTTGTCTTCAACTCTCTGTCCACAACTTTGTTAGAGAAAGTGGAAGCTCTTACTAGACAACAAATCTGTATTTTTCATGTCTTCAGAATAAAAACTACAGATAATAACATCTCCTTTTGCACTGCTTCTGTCCATTTTGGACTGACAATAGGCTGTCTAAAAGCTGACATTCGACTTATTTTATCCCAAATAAAAAGAAAATAAATAAATTCAGGACTGATACATCAACACAGAAAAAAATACCCTCATTTTCAAAGTGGTCTGACAAACAATAGCTCCAGTAAGGGAAGATTAGTAATATAACTAATGAATTAGCTTTGTACTGGACTCTCTGCATCATGGCAAGTTGGAAACATTTATGGCTGGACTGCAAACTGCACTGTCAACAGGACTCAAACACACTGACTGGAACTAAGATGTGGATTTGTTTCTCATTTCAAAGGAAGTGAGCACTGGTCACTTCCTATATCTTTGCTCATTTTTTGCTTGAAACTCTTCACTGGAAAGTTCAAAATAAGGTAGAGGAGCAGGAATATGAATATAAACTCGATGTTTGGAAAAAATGAATGTAGTGTTTATCAAAATTATAGAAAGTCTTGCCCACCAGATGACTACGAGGTGCTAGACCATAAATAACTGCATAACTCTGTGTGAATATAACCATTGGCAAAATCTTAAATAAGACTGTCTACATCAGTCAAAACATTTGCATACTGAACTCACCAGAATACCCCCAAATGCATCCACATAACCATTGTTCAGCACTATATATTAATTACAGATTGAACTTGACAGCTATGACCAGCTTCATAAAAGCACTCTGACATAAAAGTTTAATCCCTGATTGTACTTATAGTAAAGGATTCTTTTCTGGGGTTAGATCACTTGTTATAACAGTCTCTATCTTTTTTGGAATATTCTTACTATATCCTCTCCTTCCTTAGTAAAGAATTTGAAAATATCCAATGATGTTCAACTTGTTTTCTTGCTGTATGTTTCCTCTGTATGTAAGCACAGTGTGATTATAGCCTCCTATCTTTTTCATCTGAAAGATGTGAGGAGACTGTAGAAGATGCTAGTCTGTGGCAATCACATCCACTGTGTCACTGAATTTAGACTTCAGACCTGCCAAGTATTTCACACTGCTTACAGGGTTCATGCAGTTGGCTCCCGCCTGGCATTCTCTTGCAGCTGGGGATCCAACACCAACACACACATTTATTCAGTATTTATACAGATCCTTTGATTTGGTGCATGAGATCATGGAGCAGGAATGAAGCTGTCACAAGTCCACACCATGCTAACTAACTGAGCCTCCTGCTCATAGAGGTCCTGCTAGGGGTTATACTCTGGATTCAGCCTAGTTCCCCAGCTCCATGTTAGCCCATCACTCAGTGCTTCCTCTGTCCCCTGGCCTAACACAGCATTCTCACAGGTACTGAAATAAATGGGACCTGAAGGCACTGATATCTGATACCATACAATGCACATAACTTGCAGTTTATTATAAAGAAGACAGTGTCATAAATCCCTCTGTATTATATTTAGTAATGGTATCATTTGTGTCATTCAGGAAAGTGATCTTGATAGCTTTGTAAAACCCCATGGCTTTGAATAAATCACTTCCATAGTGAAGTATTTGACTGATGAGATGCTAACTGTCCTACAGAGAGAAAATTATTCAGGCTGGGAAGATGACAGGTTCAGAGCGCGAAAAACAATAAGCCATAGAGAAGCTGGAAAGAACAACATGTACAAAAGACCAAAGGGCAATTGTCACTATCCCTGAGTAATGACCATAACAACAGGTGCTAAAACATACAATACAACTATATAGTACTAGCCAATATCTAAACTGGCAGAAAGCTCAATAGCCAAGTATAAGCAAAAGAGTCTCATTAGCACAATGAAAGAGACAAATAAAAATGGCTAGGTTTTGTTTGCAATACCCATTACAGCCGCCTGCAATGTGAAAGAGCTTCCTGATTTCTATTTCCATTTGATCTTCCTATGCTATAGCAAATATAATTGTTGTCAAGTGTAAAAATAAGTAGAATCTTTAGTTAGAATTGTCTATGGCCTTACAATTGTTATGATTTCTTTCCTTGTCTTTCTTTCCAACAAGATCCCTGTCTTACTAAGTACAATATGTAATTATTACAATTTTTGCTCATGAAGATGTTTATCCTTTCTTATCTAGATTGCCTGTCATGTCTTGTTATAATTTACAGAAATCTGAAATATGCTGTTCTGATAAACCTGTCAGAATAATGACAGAAATTCATATAGTTAATCATTGTGATAGGGTTTCTATATTATTCTGAGAAAGATAGAATTGAATAATATTCATAATACTCTAAATGTAATTTATATGAATATATAAATCCTTACCAGTGGTTTCATTTTTTAATAATCTTGAAACTTATCAGATATTAATTGCTAATAAGCATGATTCATTATGACTTACTGTGCACAGATTTACTGTTCATGACAGTGAAGTAAGCAAACTTCATGGAGTTTTCATGGCATGGAGTATTCCTGAAAATGAAGAAAAAAAAAAGAAAAAAAAAGTTTTAGTTATCTATAGGCCTGCCAAATATGAAATAATACTTGTTCTAAAGAATGTCAGTATGTCTGTGTTGGTCTTCAGCACCTAAATAACTCTGAGCCTTTTTTTTGTATATATTTACCAACACTTTACAGAAGAAAATAGAGGAACTCTATTGTAACACCATGCAGCAGAGCTGAGCTAGCTAGAGATAAGAAGTGGTATCAAGCCGTCATTTGGGGAAATGTTGCATCCAGATTCTTTAGGTCCAGCCAGGGACACCTGAAGGGAGATTTATCTTCTCCCATATAATTGCTAATGACTTCAATGTTGAATTCAAGAGTTCTGAGAACAGAAAACATAAACCCCAGAGAATGATTTTTTGTTTGAAAGGCACGTTAGCTTTAATCCTAAGCATATGTCCCTGCCTCCTGCACAAATATAGGAAAATCTAACAGAATAAGTAATACCATCCTTTGAGTTATTTCTCTGACTGCTCATGCTTCAGCTTTGTCATCAAGCAATCCATTTCAGCCTCTTCTGTGCACCTCGCATCTCTTTTTTGCTGTTTCTCATTGCACCTCTTCTTACTGCTACTGCCTCCTGAGTCACACACAAAGAGATTTAGGCATGAACAGTAAATGGCAAAGGCCTTTGAAAATTATAGAGCTAAATTTTTTTTAAATTGTTTTTGTCTAGTTGATAGCTTGCAGCACCAAACCAAACAGAATCATTAAATGGTTCAGTGGGCTAAGATCAAAGACAGACACCTGTGAGCAAAATCCTCTATTAGCCTTTCACTGTCCAAAGTAATTGTTGCTAATTGAACAAGTTTGTTTAGTTCTAATATAGCTCAAAAGACCGTATCCTGAGCTGCTGGAAATAGATCTGGTTCTGCTGAAGTCAGCTCCGCTAATCTATAGCAACTGAGGAACTGTCAAAAGGAGAGAAACAGTTAACCCATTGCTTAACTGCATGGGTTGCGTGACCAGCTATTGCAACAGAAATACATGTCTCAAAGCTTGGGCTGACGAAGAAACAAAATTACTACAGTAGTCTTTTCCTAATTTTATGTGAGAAGCTATTAAATACACACTTTGATATCAGTAGACTCAAAGACATCCAATAGAATTTGATGAAGGCAAAAATTTAAATATTCTGGAAGGTCTGCAAGCAGACACCAACCATACTTTTCTAAATGTTTTCAAAATCTGGTTTTCCTTTGCAAGAAAGAAAGCTTCTCTCCTCCCTACTCAACCACAATCAACCAGGAAGCAACAAAAACCAGGGCTAGTATATGGATTTAAATGCTTAGAAAGTAAATAATTACAAATCCAGCACCTCTTCAAATCAGGCATCTTTATAAAAAGATCTCAGAATACAGTGTGGGTCTACCTGCCACATCTTAATTCGTGGCACAGTGAATGGAAAAAAAAACAACAAAAAATGAAGCAATCACCAAAATGACTTCCTGTAAGGGCAAATTCGATAGAACTGTAAGATACAAGTTTGTTACACCCGTCACACCAGCCTGATTATCAACAGTAAAATTATATACAAGCAATGCTTTCTGAGGTAGCAGTGTACATTAAAAATGAAAGAACGTAATTTAGAAGGGAGAAATTAAGAATTATTGCAATCAAAAATAGAAATATGATTTATTTCAGAATCAGTGCTGGCTCCTTCACTCAGCTAAGTTAGGAGAGCCTACAAATAACTCCTGTAAAACCTCAGCTTACCCTGTTTCTCTATCTGGTGCTTCATGTGCTCCTGTTTTACTAGGGCTTGCAGCAGTTCACAACTACAATGGAATGCCACTGCAACACTGAATTGCCATGCAGATCGTCAAATAAATCCAAGCATTTAAAAGACTCCATATTATCAAGACTGATGCAGATACTGTCTGTAGACAGATAACATTGGTGCAACTACACAGATGTATCATGAACAGAACAGCACGCTGTCTCATGGGTGCCAGGACAGCCAAATTCCACTAAGTCCCCTTGCTAACTCCAGTGCCATTTACTTAGAATACTTATTTTACTATTATTATTGTTGTTGCTTATCACTTATTTTCTGTCTTTTTCCTTGAGCTATTCTTTCTCCAACCATTACCTTTAGCTCTTATTACCTTGCAGTTACATTGTTAAAAAAAATAGATCTATAAATCACTGAAGAAGCTGACACATAATAAAGAGGGCTTGTGAAAACTCACTGGTGCAAGGACATGGGCACGAAAAATGCTATACATTCAGCACACATGTAAGAAGTCACCAAGTCCCTTTTTTTTTGAAGCAAGAGACTTTCCAAAACCAAGACACGCTAAGAGCCATTGCCCAATATACAGGGCACAGCTAGATCCTACCAACAACTGAGCTACATACATACTAGGCACTGGGACCTAGACGTAGGTGCCAATACTAGGGATTATTGAATGGAGAAATGGATTGAGGATCCAAAGAAGGTACAGAAAGTAGTTGGTAAAACAACATGTAGCAAGCAGTAATGTAGCCCAGGGACGAACAGTTGTTGGGAGAGGGCTGTCTGTAGGGAGGCTTGGCGCTATGAGCAAAGAAACTCCTGCTGTCGTGGAAAGAGGAATTAAACTCACAAGATTTTACAAGTGTGTGTCTATTTTGATTCCGGGATACAGAACCTGAATACTAACCAATGGCATATGTCACAGGGAAGACAATACAGAAAATATACAAACAATATACAAACCAGCAGTATTTAAACACAGACTAGTAATTCTACATTGACTATCATAGCATCTTTAACTTCAGGGTAACCACAAAGGAAAAGGAGACCAGACAACCTGGCCTAAAAATAGCTTTTTGGTACAGAATTGTTCATTTGCTGGTGGCTTCCTGGATTGGTTAATGAAGATATGAGGTGCATACTATGGAAATATATACAATTGCTATGTTTATCTTTTTAGTTCATCTTAGATAACTTGCAAAACTTTACAGGCTGAGGTGCAATGCTCTGATACTGTGTCATGTGCCACAACAGGTTTTCTGCAAAAGTTGATCTATTGAGAGTACATCATGTAAAGAAATCATTTTAAATGATCACCAAAACACAGAGGCATGCAGTTAGTAACTTTTCAGATTCTGCTTTATGTTACAGTAAAAGAATGCTGCACAACACCAGCCTCCCAAGAACAAAAGTCCTGGGAATCAGTACAGGACCAAACCTCACTAGCTTAAACCAGAAACCAGAGCAAAATTTAGTAAGCCACCCTCACCAAGTGTTCTTCCTAAGCCACCGAGCCACTAGGTACCTGTTTCTTGTAAACCTTCTGATAAAAAAATAACAACATTTCAGCTTAAAACATTACTTAAAGTCCAGGGTTGAGATGTAACTTTCCATATTTTTAAAGTTATTCAAAACTCAACACTCTGGCTTGAGTATGCTCAGCTGCATGTGTCCCATGTCAGGGACTAAAACCCATGAACTCTCCAGCTTGCATCCTTCCCCTTCTCACCCCTGTCTTGGTTTCTGCAAGACAGTCCCTGAATCTGAATGGTGAAAAGACCAAGATCCTGAGGTACCATAAAGACATCCCTCATTCTGTCTAGGTACAGCCATTTGTGTGTCTACCTAATTATAAGGAAGGTAACCAAAATGCAAATGTATGCTCTAAAAGCTTTTTTCAATACCATTACCCTCTGCACTGGAAACCACACCCTCAGGTCACAGACTTTCCAAACTCATTGGGAAGTTTTTGCCGTGTTCATATTATCTATCAATGAACAATGTAAGGCAACTGAACTCAAATTATTGCTGTGCTGGACAACAGTGATTTTGCAAAACCACACAGTATTTAGCTCTATTCTGATTAGCAAGAGGTGCATTAGCATGTATCTACTCAGAAATCAAAACTGGGCAAGCACAAAAAGTATTCTTCTTCGAGAGTCAAAAGGAGTGCAAGATCCAGCAACCCCTAACTGAACATAGGAAAAGCAGAAGGCAAAGGAGGGCTGTGTGGCAGAACATGTTACTTAGCATCTTATCCAGCATCCTAAACTATACACAACTCTGAAAGAATTCTGTGCAGATGCCCTACCAAACACTCCTAAACACACTCTGCCAAACACCTAAAATGACTGGGCTCATGACCAGTTTCTTAATATCCAGAAATAGGTAACATTTTGGTAGGCTGACAGTATGCCAAGGTAATTTTCAACACAAACCATGCCAAAACAAGAAATTACCACTAATCAAGCTAGGATATGTGTGAAATTAAAAATAATTTCAAGTTAAAACAAGAGTCTCATTCATTGCCATGCAGTTTCAAGGTCACTGACCTAAAGCACAGCTCATCTTGCTTTTTCTGCTCCTCTTCCACTTTGTCTAGCTTTTATAGGAGCAAAAATATAAGAGCATGGCTGATAGATCTAGATCCACATCTAGATCTAATTCAAGCTGTGAATTACACTATTCTAACAGTAAGGCCTGGCACCACAAACAGGCTTTGGAGACAGCAGTGCTGGCATCTTTCAAATTACCCACGGGCTCATTAAGCAGTTGGCCAGCAAGATGCTGGATTCTCATATCTGGTCTGAGTCTAGCAAAAGCACTCCAAAACAAGTGTTTCCTTAAAAATTAGTAGACTGTGGAAACAAATAGATGCTCTGATTTTTACAGAAATTCTCCTAATTAATAAACTGTGAGGGGGAAAGAGAAGAAAACAGTTTGAAGATACTTAGGTATCCCTAAATACATGTATCTGTCTTAAAAACATTTCCGTAATAACAGGCTATTTACATACTCTCAAACTTAATATCAGAAAGCACAACAGAGAGGTACCCCAGCTAAGAATAAGGAATGTGATAAATGATATTTAAAAGCAATGTATAGACTGATATTTTAAACAACTTTCAAACACAATTTCTCATCTCTGAACCCATTTTCTAGTCATAAAGGGCATTTTCATTTGAAAGAAAAAAAATCACAGTTATAAAGGGACTTTCATCCAAACTAGCATCTTTCTCAGGAAAATTTATTTGCATGACTTGTGTGCATAACTTCAAACTTAAAAATGATTGTTTCTTTTCTGATTTCCAGATGAAAAAAAAAAATAAAAAAATCCCTACATGGAGGATTTCTTCTCTCTCTCTCTCTCAGCTGCAAACCTATTTTGCCTCAAGTTTTTAAAAGCTACACAGTAAGCAAAAGGAAAATGAAACCATAATTCTGTACTCTGTACTGTTTTCTGAGTTGAGAGAGTTATGTAAATTACAGAGTACATTAATGAAGAGGAACTGAAGAAAAGTGAAAAAATTGCTCAATTTCCCCTCCGACCCAGAAAGAAACATAGGGAGGGAAAGAAAGGGACCAAAATCTCAAATTCTGAGAATTCTAAATTTGTAATTGAGAGAGCAAAGACTTTGACCAAGAAAAATTTCCCTTTTGAATGCTACAGTATTGAAACAACTAAAAATATTCATTAAATTATCTTCTATTTTTTGTGACTCTAGCCTTCAAATCCAAGATAAGAACAGAGTTGTCATTCCTTGTTGAAACACAGCCTTTGGCAAGGCTTCAGAGGATCGGTGCTGTTATAAGAATGGAAACAATACAGCACAATTTGTCCTCAGAACACTACAGAATATTTCATCTTTGAAGACTGAAGCTGTAAACTGAAATTTGGGCAAGAAAAATCTCAGTTTTTTTAAACACAATCTGTGTATTCCTTCATCAGCACAAGAGATTATGGCCTCTGAGAACACCCAATATCAAACTTAGCATGTCCGTGATGACACTTAATAGTACCCCAGAGAACTGATTCAGTTTAACCTTAAAAAGTATCTATGTCTTAGGAAAAACAAGTGATGTTTTAAAATGTATTTGCTACGAAACTGTGAAAATATTTAGGCAGAATTATCTGATTTGTGTTAGATGTGAGGTCAAAAAGATGATTTCTTCAGTTATTCCTTCCTTCAGTCATTCACTACAGTCATTCCTTAACATCTCTGATAACATCTAGAGTTTTCAAAAACCATTTTAGATAAAAACCACACTTGTTTATGTTGATTTATGTTAGCTGACCGTGGTCACTCCTAACCTACTGTTTTTTAAAAATAAAAAATGTGATAGTCATGGTGACTTAAAACACAGTCTCGTTTTCTGGGGATACATATGCCCTAAGAAACAAGAGCGCCACCTATTGATGTGCCAGATACCACTTAAGCATACCCTTCCTAATTTTGTAATGCTTATATGTTCCAGCAACAGTATTTGAGGACCTTAATGAACCTCAGCCCAAAACACTGTGTATGATGAGGACTTCAGAAGTTGCTGAACTTCTGAAAGTTCATAGGCAGAAATTCAAGTATAGAAATACAAAGGTATTTGGTCATTCCAGTTAAACAACCAAATTGTTTTCATTTTATTATGCATTTTATTCAGGATTATACAGGAAGTCTACCATCTCAACTCCTGGCTTAAAACTTTTACTGCTGAACTGCCTGTCCTATTCTGAGTGTCTCTGAAGATATTAAGCACATACACACACATGCACTGATGTTACATACTACTACCAGCAGTCAGAGATCTAGGCTGTAGATCCAGGTACAAGCTGTGGCTGCAAGTTATCAGTTTCCAAAAGATAGTGCTACGCAATTTGCCATTTACAAACTATGATTAATGCATTTGCTGAAAGAAACCATCCATTAATTTAGTTTTAATGTTGTATAGAAGAATAACCGACTAGAGAATACAACTACACTGGGAGAGCATTTTTCAATACTCCCATACCATACACTTGGTGCAGGCAGGGTGCCTGTGAAAAATGAAGACTTACAAATCTTACTTGCAAGCCAAAAGAATGAAAGGCTTGTTCTTTGTTTTGATTTCTTTTTTTTTTTTTTCCCCTAGAGAAAGAGGTCCATTTACATTGATATTGAGTATTTTAATGTGTGAAGTAATACAGCAAACTGAAATGCCAAGATGTAAATTCATCACTCCCTAAGCCAGCTGCTTCTTGTCAGAAAAGAAAAGTCCCTTTTAAGTGTCTTTTGAGACTGATATAAAACAAGTTATATGACAAGACTGTTTGTACTGTATGTCATCAGGTATTTCTTAAAGCATAAATTATGATTGATTTTTTTCTTAAATGGAAAAAAGAATTATTTCAGACAAGCAATCCAGCAAATAGTAATTCCACTTCTGATGTTTCAGGAAATGAGAAATTACTCCCCCAGTGGTGCTTTCAGTAACACTAGAAAGATAATTTCAAACACCTCAGCACGCAAATTTCCAACACTTAAATTCAACAAATACTTTCATGTAGCAGTAGCTTATGCATTTAAGTCCCTTTTGAAATTAAATATTTAAAATGTTGTTCCACAATATTCTTTCAAGTACATTTTTAATCCATACTTGATTTATTTTTGCAGAAGCCTTAATTTAATCAAATTGACAGGATATTTGGCCCTATTCCTTCATAGGAAAGCAGACAAATTCTATAGTGACTTCATCAAAACTAAGTCATGATATTTCATTAAAATGTATAGTTAATAAAGTCCTTATTGACTATTAGGTATTTACTCTCTAGAAAGCTTTTTAATTTCATCATCTCCTTTCTTCAATACGATTTGTATTATTCTGGTTTGTGTGGTTTTTTGTGTTATAATAAATTATATTTAAATAAAATATTTCTGTCATTTGTGACTATTTGTTGGTTGTGAATTCTCATGACATTTTGTAACTGTTCTCCTCATTAGTCCTTTTCCTTTGTTTCCTTATTAGTATGTTGTTACCTAATGACACCCTCAGAATATTTTCACAAAATTAAATTAAAAATATTTTTCTTGATATATTTGCTTCATCATGCCAAAACATAATAAAAATACTGCAATTATATGGCTGTCACACAGTGCTTGATTGCCTCTACTCATGGCAAACACGGATAAAAATAAAGATGGAAAGGATAATCTCTGCAGAATTCATTTCCACAGAATGATAAAACCACATTTATTTGGACTATGGAATAGGCAAATGTCCAGAATGTGCTCATGGTCCTTAACTCTCAGTCACACAATGGAATAGAAAATAACACTGGCCCAAGGAACACTGAAGGGATGTGCTCAAATCTCACCTGTCATGAAGTCAAAATGCCACAAAAGCATACACCTGGAGGTGCTTTTGGGTCCTGAAGGTTAGACATGTAAACATGGCATGAGTAACAGAGCTGGGGAGGAAAGAGCATGTTCGTCTTCCTCCTAGTCATCTGTTGTTGTTCTTCTTTCTGTCTGTCTGTCTGCTTCACACTACAGACGCATACTTGTCACAAAATTTGTGAGAAGGCGCTGGTTATGAGTTTGAGACTACCCACTCATTTCCTATCTGCATGAGACGCTTTAGTCCTCAAGGATAACTGAGCCCATTGTTCCAGGAGTGTACTGAAACACATGATGATCATGCACATATTTACCATGTTCCTCTTCTTTTACATGGATTCTGCATCACCATATGTCTTTTATGTGACCATTAATATGAAATAAAGAAAAGACGTAACCAACTAGTGTTTGGCCAGAATTATGTTTGCAATAGCCATAAGAACTACCATTACTGAAGACAAGAAAAAGAACACTTTCCCAGTCATGGAAATCACTGGGTTTGGGGTGAGTAGATCCCAACCAGCAACTACACACCTGCCAGTTGCTCGCTTACTACCCACCTCCACACACATCCACAGCAGGACGGGGGGAAAAATTAGAAAAGCAAAAGTGAGAAAAAACCGAGTGGGTCAAGATAAAGACTGCCTAATAAATGAAGGAAGTAAAAGTTTAAAAAAATTAAGTAATGCAAAGGCAATCACCACCTCCCACAAGCAGACTGATCCCCAGCCAGTCCCCAGGCAACAGCTACCTTGAAAAGACCACCACTCAGCTTTATTGTTGAGCCTGATGTTATATGGCATAAAATAACCCTTTGGTCAGGTGGGGTCAGCTCTCCCAGCTGTGCCCTCTCCCAGCCTCTCGCCCACCTCCAGACTTACTCCCTGGCAGGGCAGCGTGAGAAACCAAGGTGGCCTTGACATTGTGCAAGCACCGCTTAGCGACAGCTAGAACATTGCTCTGTTATCAACACTGTTTTGGTCACACATCTACAATGCAGCAACGTACAGCTGCTACAAAGCAAACTTAACTCCACCCCAGCCAGACCCAGCACAGAGTTAAAACCAAGTCTTTGCCTTCGTTATCTACACTCATCTCTTACATCTCACCTGCCTGCCACTGTGGGGCCTCCATCTGTTTGAAGAAGTAAAGATCATGAAGAAGTGTGTGAAGCAGATGACTTGCCTCTACTAAGCTACTGCAAAATTTTTCTCTTTCTTCTCTGCCAGTGTGAGCTGCTCCGAACTGTTGTAAGCATGACAGATTGATTGGCCAGACTTCATGGAGTGTTGATCAGTCATAAACTGCCCTTAAAAGTTCGGTGTGATTTCTCCTGTTTGCTGAGATACCGGTCAGTATGGTTCTTGACTTGTCATGGCAGTTGCTTTCCAGTGAAGGTGATTATAGATCTCTGTAAATTTTCTATGGGAGTGCTGATGTTGAAAGTGGAATGAGACACCCTCACACGTGTGGCTTGCTTATTTCCAAAAATGACCCACCAATTCTTCCGTTATGATGGTATGCATCTATTACGATAGTGTAAGGCCAGGATCTGTTTGTGCTGTGATCTCAACAGATTGATATGGCTTATAAAAATAGAACTACATTTATCCTTGAAGTGCAACATCCTAAGAAATCTGGGGAGAAGCAATAAGATTTGTAATTAAAAGGAATCACAGGAGAGAGTTGATAGCTGTAATCTCTTTACCTATTATTACCTGACTTTGAAGCCCCAAAATGGTTGTATTGGCCTGTTTCCTGTTACTTCTGCAGTTACCAATCACAATTTCAAGCTAGAAAATGTTACTTGATTTCAGAATTTGGCTTAGTATTCCTTCCAGTATATCCCTGGCTGGCAAAAAAAGAATACTACAATGAATTATTATTCTGAGAATAGCACATCATCTGTACAGCATGGCTTTCTTCATCATCAAACCAGAGCTGATAATAGAAAGGAGACAACTCTTTTGGACCTCTGGCAAAACCCTGTGCTGACGTCTCACAGGTGACACTCTGGCAGAGATCAGAGATCTGCCTGCACCTTGCTCTGTGTCACGTAACTTTTATCTGTTCCTCCCAAGAACAGATGGCTTTTTCAACTTTTTTCATGATTGCACTGAAAATCGATGGTGAAACAGGAACAAGAGAAAAAGAACACAAAAGGCAGGCATGAACATGGCAACTTTTATAGACAGAGTGTACATTTTTTTTAATTTTCAGAAATAGCATTCTTTGGGTGAGAAAGTAGCTTTTTCCTCTACTTTTGAGAAAGAACTGATTTATTTTTTCATCACTACCCCAGCTCATCGGTATTAATGACTTAATGCTTCCCTCAAAGACGTGTTACCAGCAGTTTGGAGTTGGGATAAATTGTGAAGAAATGGATTAATGCATGTGTCATGGTGAAATCACTCCCCAGGGGCTCTGGAGATCCATATTAAATGAACACGCTTGAAGCCGCTGCCCAGGGACAACTGGGAAAGGGGAGGAGAGGGGAAGGAAAGGGCGGCGGCGGCGGCGGCGGGCTCAGGCTCCCCTCAGGCGCGCCCAGCCCGCCCCACCTTCCCGCCCCCCACAACAAAAAAAAAAAAAAAAAAAGAAAAAAGACTGAAACAAATGCCGTTAATCCACGGGCA
>JAVJGI010000050.1:69971078-69993257 GCA_035590275.1 Ibycter americanus | reverse complement strand
GGATAATGTACAGCTGTGGCTTGTTCCTGTTAAGTAGCTAAATAGCACTGAGGAGCCTGGAAGAGAAGGAGCACTGGTGGAGGAGGAGCACTGGGTGGAGAGAGAGGAGACTGGATGAAGAAGAACCCAGAGATGTAGGAGACATGAGGCAGGGCCCTGGGAGAAGCTGAGAGAAGAAGGGGGCCCAGATGAGGGGAGACTGGTTGGAGGAGAAGCCAGGAATCCAGATGCAGCAGAGGCAAGAAGCAGGGTGGACTGGCCTGAAGAGGATTAAGAAACAGCATGGACAGTAGATGAACTTTTGGAACCTTGTGTGGGAAAGCCTTGTTGCAGCGTGATAGTTTCGTAGTGCTGCAACAGACAGTAACATCCAATAGCCATGATGTCACTGAGGCATAGCAATTGATATCAGGTTTTGCCCAACTGTTCTGTGGAAACATGAATATTACAAACGTAATTCATAAGCGCCAGTCAATAATAAATGCTTATGAAAGGAGAGTTGACATAAAACTTCAGTGTGAGAGGGTAAGAGAGGATAAATTGATCTAAAGCCATTTCTATATGGGATAACCTAGAAAACCAGGAGGAGACACAAAGATGTATGTGGATAGAAGTAATTAAAACAGGCCTGAAGAATTAAAACTGAAGTATCTTTGCAGTCTAAGAAAAAAAAATTTAAAGGCATGACAGTAGACATAAGGCATACAGTTACTTATGGTATTTAATGTGTACCCTTTGTACTAGAGGAATGGAGGGTAGAAAATTTCATTTTCAAAAATAAATACATCAATAATGACAGAAGGTTTGTCTTCTGTGCTAATTGGTAGAAATGGTTACCGAAAAAAAATGCGTGGATATATGATAGTTATAGGGGAGAATCAATACTGCTTGTGTAGAGGAAAGTTCAATCTCTAAAATCTGTTTGAATTCTTTAGAGGAGTCAGTGAGCACGTGGATAATGGTGATCGGGCTGATACAGTTGTTTAGCTTTCTCAAAAGTTTTAAGACCAGGCTCTTCAGTCACATAAACACTAAAAGGTAAAAAGAAACTCCTCTCCTGGCAATAATGTCTGGTTATAAAATAGAAAGCAAAGCTGAGAAAACAAATTACTGCTCAGGTGTCATAATGGAGACAGGTTGCCACTGGGATTTTATTCTGCAACCTGTGTCATCCAGTCTATCAGAATTAATGTGGATTCTTTCATGAAAATGGCAGCCAGTTACTAAGTTGGCAAAAAGGAATAAAGACATTTCAGATTCCAGGAATAAAAGGCAAAACACCATGTCACTATCAAATGCATTATACATGCACATGATGAATGCCACTAACAGTTCTGCTGTTTCCATCTCAAAAAAAGGTACGGTTGAAAAGTACTAAGAAAGACAACAAGAATAAACACAGTGGCTTCTGTATTAGGAAACATCAAAGAGAATAGGTTTCTTCATCCCCAAAAGGAGATGGCTGTGAAGAGTAATATCATAGAAACTTACAAAATTATGAATATACAGAGAAGGCAAATGGGTGTAATTTATTTTGCTGTTTCTTATGGTGAACAAGCTGTGGAAGACAAAATTATCAGGTTTTAAAACAAAGAAAAGGCACAACTATTTATGTGACTGTTAAATTGTGATACTTGTGCCTCAGAATATTAAGGGTGACTAAAAAAATTACTGGCTTCAAAAATTACTTACCAAATTAACTGGAAGGACATTTTTCTTGGACTTTTTGAACACAGAGATAAAATCACTAGCTCACCAGTTTTCTAGGTTGCAGAGTGCTTCAGTCTGGGAGGAAATATAAGCAAAGTCTAATAGTCTGCTTGCCCATACCTGTGACTGGCCTTTGTGAGAGACCAAATCCTGGGCTAGATGGGTCTTTGGTCTGACTGGAAACACATTTCATATTACCTTCAATTTCAAGATAAGTTGATGTAAACCAAAACCCCAAATACTCTGCAGTTTCTAATGGCTTTGAAGTCAATGTACACAAAAATCATGAACAAAGATATATAGAAGTTTATGAATTATAGGTTTCTTTTTCATTTAACTTGGTTTTTTCTTAATACGAACTGAATGTTGGAAATGTTGTTGCTTATAAACCAGATAAGTTTCTGTGTTTAATTTGAGGTTGTTTGTAACTTCAGGCATATTATTCTAGCATGTAACCTGTCCTGTATGTGCCATTAAGGGAAGAGTCTGCAATGATGTATGAAGATTTTGGCGCAAGTTTTAATTTAAAAAAAAAAAAGGGGGGGGCAGGGGGGGGGAACTCTAGCTATGCTGGCACTATAATAAGCAAAAGTCATATCCAGTTCTGTGATGGTTTTGATAATTTTGATGAACAGTGTTACTTCCCAGCAAATCACTGACTTCTTCAGGCCTCTGACTTCTTAAACATTCTTAAACATTGATTTCAGTGACTCTTCTTACTGTGCTTTCAGCACGAAACTGCTTCTAATAGGAAAGTGCCTATTGAATATTTCAGACAGTAGTAGTGAATGTAATGTCTATACAAATGGGTAGAGATTAGACCAATTTCACTCTGCTCACTTGCCAACCTGCCATTAAATCCTGGGAGTTATCATTGAATTGTAGTTTATATGATTACTTGTGAACACGAGACGCAACGAAAATGGAGCAATGTAATAGTGTCTTTGGTATTAGATCAATGTAAATAAATAACTGAGATTTAAAACTCTTGCTTCATATTTCATTTCTTATTAAACTTCATCTGAGATCAATCTTTGTGTTTGTTTATCTCTGGAGGATAAAGAGCCTTTACTAAAAATTACAATTTTATCCCATCACCAAGTATTTGGCCAGACTCAGGAGATAATGTCTGTGCTTAAATTGTAGCACTTTCCTGGAGGATCAGGTTCTGTCCACGCAGGGACACAAATGTGCAGAAGTAGAGAAGTATGAAGGTGGCTAAAGGGACTTAATTCTCTATATGCTTCTCATATGGGTAGAATGAATGAATGTTGCTGTGATAACTGAATTTTTTGCCTCCTTACAATCCAAAAAGAAAATACCCATAAAGAATTCCATCATTTTAGGCCCATCATTAAGATGTAACTTGGACCACTGTGCCACTATTTGATTTAATTCTTGTTGCTGAGTCATTATTAAGCCAAATGACTTATGGTACAGTAACCTGATTATGTCGTCTTTAAAAAGGAGCTTGGTTCCATGGCTTGTCCCACACCTCCAACTTGTCACAGCAAGCATGAAGTTGGACACTGTCTTCAGGTTTTCAGACCTGCTTGAAGCTAGGGACACCAGTTAAGCACATTAGCCAGCCAACCTCTTAACTGTTAGTGAAACTTAGATCTTGATCTTGCAGACTGTTAAATTGTGTGATATGCCTCGTGGAAGATGATGAAATTACTTAGATTTTAAAACCTACCAAAAAATTAATTTAGAAGTCTGGGTACTAGATCATATTTTGCCTTATTTTTTAAGAAGTCAGAGGATGAAGAAGAAAAAAAGCCTCCTTTTTGTTCATTTTCCTTCTGGCACACTCATAATTTTTTGAAGATTTGCTCCAAATAATTTCCTTGCTTGACAACTGACTTGTATGTATCTTCATGCCCTTATTGTTCAGCAGCATGTGTCTCTGATGTAGCTATTAGAGGGGTTTTAACTGAAGTAAAACAAATAGTGACATTTTTAAATATGTGCAATATAAATATACATTGTAGTAATATTTTAAAATAATTTGTATTGCTATCTTAAATTATTAATCTGTTGTATTTTAAAGATAAATACATTGATATTGAGAGACTGCATGACTTCAGTATCTAGTAGTTTCTGTGTATAACACACATACTCTGTAGACCTAAAGTGTGAGGACAGAACACAATTTTTCCATATTAAAAAATTATTTAAAATCCAAATAAGCTTAAAACTTTTTAATGGATAGAATTTTCAGAAATCCTTGAGTCTTGTTAAAGAATGAAGGGTTTTTCTAGAAGATTCCCTTGCTCAAGTGGTGTTAGTCCTAAAGAGTCTATTAAGAGGGTGAAAACTGCCAGATTCTTTGGAAGATTTCCTTCTCTGTGAGAAAGGTCAGAAATGGAAATGAACAGTTTGTATGATTTCTAGCTGGATACTTCAGCTTGTACAAGATCATGGTGAGCTGGTGAACTGAGTGGATGAAGGTACGGGAAGGGTCCTTTTATATTTTTTTTTAGGCAACCACAAAGTGTTAATGCCACAGAGTCACCAAATCCTCTTCCTCCTACAACACCTAAGTTCATAGGCTCTGTGCACAGCTGCTTAAAAAACTTCTCGTGTTTTGTTCTGAAGCCGCAGGATGCCCTTCCATGTGTAGCAGAATTACATAGTTTGTTACCTTCAAGACTTCCTAGATGTACAGGGAAGTGTTAAGGTTTTCCCAAAATCTTCATACGAGGTGAAACTGTGATTATATTTGGAAGTCAACTATTCTTTCTTATTTTTCAACAATGTCTCAAATTGTTATTAAAAATTGAGTGTCTCCAAGTAAATAGCAACTTATGTCAGTATTTCTAATTCAGCATAGATCTTAAACTAGATTTTTTTTTTTTTGATGAAATGTGGGAGTCTACTCCAGCACACAGAAAGACTGAGTATAAATCAAATTATTCTTTCTTTTTTTTTGGTTGTAGTTTGATCCTTTATTGATTGAAAGCAAAACAGCAGCAACAGTTGTGCTAATGCTTAGTTCTCCTGAGGACGAAGTTTTGGCCAAAGCATGTGATGCTCTGTATAAATTTGCATCAAAAGGTTAGTCTTCTTGCAATGAGCTTTCCTTTGTATTGCTTAGATTTTGAAAGTAGTTCACAATTTTTTGGTTTCCTAGCACTGAAATCTTCATTTAATCTCAAAGGTTTTGGGGATTTTCTGAAATATCTATCAAACCTGTATTTGCAGTTGTAAAGAACTGTAGTTTACATGAAGGAAGCTTTTATCATTTTGTTGTGGGATTTTATACTCTCTGTTTAACAGAGCTTGGTTTAAATATAACCTAGATCTGTTCTGTTATAAGCAACAGACCTGCATCTGGGAAAGAGTTCTATTTTTTTATGTTACAGATCTGAAAGATGTTTAGGTTCAGCTTGATGTGGCAAGCTTGGCAGAGGGCATGCAACCGAATCTCGAATATGTGAAGAGAGAATTTGGACTGTTGGGAGACAGCTATGAACCGTGCACCATAAACTCTTGTTGGCTGCTGCCCTGCTGTTCACACTAAAATATGACACACTGCAAGGACAGATATTTAATTTTTCTGGTTCTACTAAATGAATAATCCTTTAAATTGTTAATGCAGATATTCCTGCAATCTTCCAGAGGACTAGTCTGTAGCTTTGCAGTGTGGCACAAGAGGAGTTGTTTTCACTTTGCAGTTAATTTGTTTCTTGAATGTTGCTAGTAAATTAAATCCCATTCCTCAATAAAAAAATAGTTCTTGTGTTTTAATTGTGTTTTAGCCTGAGAATGAGCATCATTCTACAATTTCTTCTCACATTGCTCACTTGTAGCCAGAAAGAACAGGCATGATTCATTAGAAAATTAATTATAAAGCTGTTGTGGGAAGTAAGAATAGGAGTAGGTTTGGGATTTTGTTTCTTGGGTTTGGGGTGTTTTTTGAGTGAGCAGGAACAGAAGGCTGTAATTGTACAAAATGCTTCTGTTCTTTGCGTGTCCAGAGCCTATTCAGCTACAAAGTGCTCCATTCTCAGGTGATAGAAATCTCGGTTGGGACTTAATGATCCTGGTAGTTGCTTCAGTTGAGGGGTAGTGGAGATCCACAGAATGAATTAGCTGTTATTTTGAGGAAGATGAAATTGGGAGGCAAGAAAAGAGGAAAATAAAATGAGGTGCTTAATGATATCATTCACATGTACTTTGCTAAATAGAAAGCTGTCCTTTGTTCTACCACTGCAGTCTCCCAACAAATGAGTTGGGTGTCCAGTAGACAAAAGCGTCCTTTGCTTTACAAATGTGAATTAATCCTAGATACTATTAATCCTTGATGTTATTTGACACATGTTTATTTGGAGTATAGATTACACAATCTCCCCAGGTCCTGTCCAGGCCTTTTTTCTTTTATTCTACAGTCTGATAAAAGATTGGTAGCTGTTTTACTTTGTTACATTAAAAATGTGAGTTTGTTGCATTTTTATAGAACTTTTAACCTAATTACTCTTCAGGTGATGAAAACAAAGTGACACTTCTTGGTCTTGGAGCAGTCGAACCTCTGTATAAACTCATCTCACATGAAGATCCAATTGTACGCAGAAATGCCATCATGGTATTTGGCATCATGGCTTCTAATCGTAAGAGTCTCCATTTTAAAATATTTTTCAGTGTGTATGAGTGTGGTCATCAAAACAATAGGTGGCCCATGTGGAAAAAGTCTTACGTTAACAACCTAGAATAAAGGAACAAATTGAACTAGAGTGAGCTCCATTGATTTTGAAAAAAAAAAATTACAAGAGAAGTTTTCTCCAACCCTTATTTTTGTTTTGATGGGGCCAAATTGAAACAGTTTAATACTGGAGTTATGTCTATCAGGGAAAGCCTGACTACATAAGATGCCCACCAATGGGATATGACACACACTTCTCTTTTACAAAAGTTAGAGGAGAGAATAAAGTAGTATTTATCATCTACAGAAAATGATATGGTTAAATATCAGTTGTTACTTGAGGCATTAGTGTAACTACAATGATAAGGGAGAAAATGTGTTAAATTTAAAGAGCTAACTCAGGTATTGATGGCAAAAAAAGCCCTGAACTGTCAAGCATGGGCATGCATGTTTACCCATCTTCTTTCACAGGTCAGTGCTGCTGTAAATGTTTTGTTATCTGTATCTGAGCTAGTGAAATTCAAGTAGTCTTGAATATCACTCAGAGATACTGCATTCACAGCAAGGTAGTATATCTGCTGTAGCCATACCATTATTAAATGATTAAACCACAGTATATGCAGATTTTCTTGTACCTTTTCATAAGGCGAGAATGAATGTATTACATCCATGCCGGGTGGCTCATTGCCAGATGATCAAGCTGCCGTGAGTGCTAGGTAGACATACCTGAAGATGAAAGAATAAATGATGTAAGGTTGTGTTTCAGTGGCTGTTATTTTTATATTGCTTTATAAACCTACATCTAATTAATACAATCAATAAGGTCTTATTTTGGTAGATGTTGTACCCAGTTGTCTTCCAGGGTGGTATCCTAACCACTAAGTCTTTTCATCAACTGCTATCTGCTTTTCATGTTGTGCTGGACCTTATGCTCTTTACCTTACTTTCAACTCAGCACTAGCACATAGTCATTCCCTTCAGACCTTGGTTTCCAACGCTGCTGCACAAACGTGAATTTGAATGGCTGAAGATCTTCCATTTTTATTCACATCTTAATTGTTTTTTTCTTTAAAAAAGTAAATGCAACTCATACCTTTTTTCTTACATTTCAGCACTGCAATGTGTTGGTAGTAACAACATTGCCCTGTAAAATCACGTGAAGTCTGTCCCAAAGAATGTTTTTGGGTTATTCAGTGGTTGTGGTTTTGCTAGTTTGCCATTGACAACAATAAAAATCCATTCTGCAAATCTACTGTGATTTCAGTAAGACCTATGTAATTCATGTTTTCAGTTTTCAGTGTGGGCTGTGTTAGCATAAAATTAGAAAGTGACAGCTTGAAAATTAAATAATGGAAAGATTGCTTTTAGTTTGATAGTTTTAACCACAGATAATTTTAACTATTGGGGTATGACTTCTTTGACAACTAAAACTGTGCAATATTTAGTCCGAACCTGCTAGATGCAAGTATTTTGAATAAAGTTTCAATGAAGTATTGAGGAACTTCATATACATCAGATGTCGAAGGTGTTGTCTGGTACTTGAAAATCTCTGTGTTTTCTGGTCCCATTATGATCTTGGTATAACTTCAGTTATGTGTCATTCCCAGTCAGATCTTTTTGTCACTCAGGGAGTAACCATAAGTACATTTGTCTTGAAGCAGAATCTGTTTCTTTACTCAGCCAAGATTGCCAAACAAAAGGCTTTTTTGTATTTGTATTTATTTCATTGTAGATGATGTCAAGAAGTTACTGAGGGAACTGAATGTCACAAGTTCACTTATATCACAGCTGGCACCAGAAGGTAATTTGCAGTATTCATTCCTTGTGCAAAAATACACTCAGAAATAATTATGATTGCCATTTGATCAGGCAATTTAATAAAATCTTCCTTGCAACTTACGATTTGTCATACTATGTGTTAAATAGGTAACTGCTTTTATAGGAGTAGCCCTGTTACTCACTGAGTAGTGTTTTATGTTGTATAGATGGAGCAACATGATCATGGAGATGTTAGGTATGATTAACAGCTATTGTTTGTTGACTTCAAATAATACTGTAAATCACTCAATTAGTGAACATACACTGTCCTGAATAAAATTTGATCAAAATATTCTGGGTTTTTCCCCACAGAAGAGGTAGTTATCCATGAATTTGCTACTCTCTGTTTAGCACATATGGCTGTTGAATATACTACTAAAGTGCAAATATTTGAGCAAGGTGGATTAGAACCACTTATCAGACTGCTAAGTAGCCCTGATCCTGATGTTAAGAAGAATTCAGTTGAATGTATCTACCTCCTGGTGCAGGTAAAGTTTGTTGTTGTTTTAAATTAGAGGCAGATAAGTACTTCCCCCCAACCACCCACTCCTGTAGGGTTAATAATTTTGAAATATTTAGTTCCTTTACTCCCCAGTGTTCATCAATGTATTTGAAAACATTACACCAAAGTCCCTATTACAGTAGTTATGAATATAGATGATTTGACTCTAATTCTGTTGAACTTAATGCAATTAACCATGCTATACAGCAATGTGAGATCAGAATCAGATTCAGGTTTTTTTAATTAATATGAATTTGTTTTCTTAGTTGGAAAATGTTAATCTCTGTAGTGAGAGTTATAACCTGTCTATCCAAAAGCTTGGAATAATCCTGTAAATTAAAGAACTAGCAATTGCGTTGTGCCTTGTTTTAGCCAGCAAGGCCATAGTCACAATTTTGAACATCTTTTTAATGATAGGTGAATGCTGTCAACAGCTACTTTCCATGCTGGGAGGAATAGATTTGTTATTGGCTACTTTCACGCTCAGCACTAATGTCATCCATATGCTGCTTAGCAAAAGAATGGTGCATTTGTATGGCAGTTCTCTTCCGTGGCTTAAGCGAATCAATTCAATAATGAATTCAGTTTATAACTCTATCTCTTTTGGGGCATCAGAGCATGTCTATTCAGAATCACATTTTACTCTTTCTCCTTTTTTACTATCTCACTGTCTTTGTTGCAGGGTATATCTGGATAACTGCACCTGGTGCTTGCTTATATTGATAAGGATAATTGCATGCTGCACATGTGCAATAAGCTATTTAAAAGCAAATTGTAATTTATTTAATTTTTTTCTATTTTAATATAATCTACTACTGTCTTTTTATTAAGCTGCATATACACTGTTTAAAGTTGAAATTTTAACTAAAACAAAAGAAGATATAACCAGGCAACCACAGCAGAGTGCAAAATCTATTTTTCCCCCCACGAAGGTAAATAAAAATGATGAAACTAAATTTGAAAAACTTTCTTAAAGAAACATGTATGTTGATACAAAAATGGGAAAGCCAAGAGTATACAGGCTTCCTTAGACAGCACTAGATTCTGTAGTGCGTACTTCAGTCATGCAAAAAAATTGGAATTTAAGGTTGGTGGGGCTTGATTATATTAAATGTGATTCTTAGCTGAAAAGAAAGAAATCTTCAGAACTGGAAGCTCTGGGATATTGACTCATTTTCTATGTTTAAAGTCAGATTTTTGGTGTTCTTTCTGCGAAGTCAGGAATTGATATACTGTTACATTCTCGATCACTAACATTCTTTGTTGAATATTTTACTGCAGGATTTTCAAAGCCGTGCTGCAGTTCGTGCACTGAATGTAATTCCACCCTTGCTGGAACTACTGAAATCTGAATACCCAGTTATTCAGTTGTTAGCCCTTAAAACCTTAGAAGTAATTAGCAAAGACAGAGAAACCAGGATAATGCTCGGAGAAAATAAAGGATTAGATTGTCTTCTGAAGATACTGGAAACCAATGTACAGTTTACTTGCCTTAAAAGTTTTTTGTTCTTGCTGCTAATGTTTGTATGACTAAGGAGAAATAATACTTGCGTTGTGGAAGAATAATAAAAGAAGAAAGAGCTCCTTACTTGGAGCTAACTGTGATAGAAATAGGATAAGCTAGGATACCTAACTTAATAAGAAAAGGAGCAAAGAGATTCACACAAATGTTTATATTTGGTTTATTGCTTTATTGCTATTAGTAATACTAGTTTGCATTTACTGTCCGTTTCTCAAACTATTGTAGATATCAGAAAAATTCACCATATAGATTTTTATATGATGTTTTCTCAAAATTTTCTATTATCTGAACTCTGGTGCTGGTTCCTAGTTTGAACACTGATTTTTTTTTCTGAATTGTCTTTGATATCAATAGCCTTGAATATAATTACCTACCTTGGAAATTCCATTTTTTATGTCATTGCGAGTCTCATTTTAGTGCTTCTTGAGTTCAAATGTCACCATGGGAAATATAATGCGTGGAGGAATCTGTGAAGTTTCTGAAATTTTAAGATGACAGGTCCTTTCTGAATACCTGCCTAACCCACTTTGATGTAAATGAGAAACTTTCAGGGTTTTTACTGTTTTTGATAAATTTTGTTGCATCCTAAGGTATATCAAAGAAATTATACAAAAAATATGAGTATGAAAGTATGTACCTTGCAGTATGAATAAACTGTCCAGATGAAAGTTATGACAATCATCTGACAAAGTTAAAAGCCAAAGGTATTTTAATCATGATTTTAAGGTTATTTGTTTGGGGTTTTTTCCTTATTAGGAATTCAGTGATCTACATGCGGAAGCTCTTGCTGTGTTGGGAAATTGCCTTGAAGATGTGCATGCTCTGCAACTGATTCAGCAGACAGGAGGCCTTAAAAAGCTACTTTCATTTATAGGAGTCTCTACTGTTCCGGATATTCAGAAGAATGCAGCAAAGGCAATTACCAAAGCAGCTTATGACTGTATGTGACTTTATAAAAATCCATGCACATGTATTTGTTTATGAAGTAAATTTTCATCCAGGATGAGGCCATCTTACCCAGTTGAGGCTAGTACTTGTGCTGAGGAAAGCACTAGCAAGAACGAGTTTAGTGATGAATCTTGCCAATCAGAGCAGCAATTGTATGCTAGGCTATATATGTATATGAACATGTTCAGCTTTTGCCTCAATTTATTTTCAAATATATTATATTATTGCAAAATGCTGTTCTCAAAAAAGAAAATGGAGCTCTAAAAATATGATCTTTATCTTTCTTTTAATGATGCCAGGTAACTGCCGTCTAAAGCCACCTTTGCATACTATTTCTCATCACTACCAGTTAAGACTTAATTGCAAGCTTACTTCCTTTTGCATACAACAGCTTCTCTAAATGTCAGGCAATTTCAAATACAAGTTCCTTTAACAGGGGCATGAAAAAAAGCCTTTCAGATGGCTTGCATGTTAATATTCCCAGTGGAGTTAAATAGTTTCATTGTCATATTTATATAATTATTCATCCTGTAGTTCTTTTTTGTACACTTTCCTTTAATTCACCAAGGAATTCTGAATTGGGCAGAACGTGCTCATCATTTTTGCCCACAAGGATGCTCTTTAAATTACATCTGAAATTCCTTCCTTACATTGGCTTCTGAGTTGCAACATATGCCTGGTAGTGCTATGTAACAAAATGCAATGTAAGAAGTAACATTCTTCTGTCTACAGATTTTAATTCTGTCAAGGGATTTTGATTACAGTAACTATGACAGTACAGCTTAAATACTTCATTCATATTTCTATCCTCTCATTGTTGAATCATGCCTTTAATTGATTTGTATTTTACAAATATGTTATCTAATTTAACACATGGCTAAAATAATCTCTCCTTTCTACAGTATTTCAGACCTCCTTTCTTCTCTCCCCATCCTATCTTTCCAATTCTTTTCTCACCTTGCTTAGTTTGGTGTCCTGAATATTTGTAATTATTTGGATTGCAAATGATACATGAAAAGAGTGGAGTCTACCTTTCCTAGTATTCTGTGGATTTCTGTATGCTTTTATCATGATTTATTGGAAGCTTTGCATGCCACTGAAAATTATTTTCATTAATGTTTAAGTATCAAAGATAGGAAGGGACCTTCTTATGCCAGATTTTTCGTTGTGTATTTTCCTGTATTGTTATTTTATTATGCTACTTAGGACTGTCAGTATCATTTTTATAGTCCTGTGACAGACTTATAAGTAGTATGCTAAGCAGATTTATATTTGCTCCTACTATTTTCTACTGCATCTTACTCCTTTTTCATATTTATTTTCAAATAAGCATAGCCTTCTTTTCCTCTTTCACACCTTTTTCAGTTTTTGTGGCCTAATATTTTAGCAACTGTTAGTAGAAGCATGTCCGAACACATTTTTAAAGCACGGTGGCAAGAACTACACATAATATATTACAGTACTGCCTATGGTCTTATATCATGGGATGTTACCGTCAGTGAAGATGCATCTTCTTGTCATACTCCTTTACAAATGGAGTCAATGTGGTTTCATTATAAAGGTTTGCTCTCTTCTTCAGCCTATGACAGTTGGTATGGATGCAGCAAGCTGGGAAAATAGATCAAAAGAGGATTTTAAATATTTGCTTCCAAGCTGTAGAATTTTGGTGACAACCAGTTAGACAAAGGGCAACATGTTGTACTGGTGCAGTGGAAAACACAGTCCAGTAAACTTGCTGCTCAACATGACGCCCAGAATTATTGAATCTATTTCAAATATATAGAGCTACTGGTCTAAAGTCAGCCTTCCAGTGGGAAGACAAGTGGCATTGAGACCATTATAATAGTCCAAGTGCAAAAAGAAAACAAATATTTGTAGTTCTTGTTTGTTGGGATTCTGGTTGTAAATCTATTAAACAGCCTATCCAAACTGCATCACTAATGTATATATATAATACTTGCATTGATGTAAATTCAATATAATACAACACAGCTCCAGATTCTTTTATGACTTTTTCAATAGATTGTCAATAGCCATACAGTAGCCCACATTCTTCATGTTTGATAATCATGGTTGCAATTTACCAACATGTCCTGCATACTTGAGGGAAAAAAAATACTGTGTTTCAATGAAATGAAAACTTAGTTCTGCTATGATAGAACATGTACGCAGCTGGTTTTTTAATCCTGGCAGTTGAGTATACAACAGTGTCTGGTTTTGAATTATTATTGATGGATGGAATCTACTTTTGGTTTTTTCCTGATAGATGTGATCATAGCAAACAGTTTCATTTTATGTCCCTTTCAGCCCTTTGGAAATGGACTCCTGTAACTTTTTGTTGTTGTTGTTACCAGGCAGATTATCCTTTAAGAGCTGTTCTCAATATCAGAATAAATTACATGGTATAAACACTATATTCAATTTTAAATAGCACCTTTAGGATGCTGCTCTGTTTAAGTAAATTAGAATTGATCATATTTCTATACATAATCATTATCCCTTTGCTCCTGAAAATTTTTGTTCTGCAACATAATTTTGAATTTAATGTATTAATTTATTAGTGGTTTTATTTTGTATGCTCAGAATTGCAGTGGTGAATTTACTGTGATTCTCTCCTTGTCCAGCAAATAATGCAGTCATTTCAGAATGCAAAATACAATTTAATGCTATAAATTATTGAATATCTGTGAGTAGATTATCTGGACGGTTGATTAAGGAGAGCCTGACTTTCCCCTGACAATGCCAGACACACCAGCAACAACAAAATCCTATGGAGTGTTTATGGAGAAAGTGATGACCATGCTCACTTGAGTCTGGCCTCACTGTGCCAAACTTCATGTTTGAATCTCCCCATTATTTACATGTATCTAGATGCAAATCCTTTCTAAAAGGAGCATGCTAAACATGCTCTGTAGCCGGATTAACATACGCTTTTTCATAATACAGGTTTGTATTCATCTGGGTTATCTCAACTCAAGATCAGTGAGAGGTCATGGTACTATTTAATATTACCTTTTTTTCATTTGATATTGGTATAAATAATTCCATAAGGTGGTGACAGTGAGCTGAATAGGTAATCAGTAGAAGTCTGATCATGATTTGGGGTAAGGGGAAGTAGAAAACTATACTGAAAAACAAAGGTTGGCTCATGATAGGGTCAATGCATGAAAAACTGGGCAGAAGTGTTAGTACTCCAGACTCGCTTAGTTGGGTATGCCTAAGTATTTTACTTCATGTTAAATCAATGTATTCAAATTACTTAGTGGTCAAGAAATTCATCACAATAAATACGATGTTGGCACTGATGTGAGAAGTGCTTAAGTACAAAGGATGCTTTTCAAGTCTACATTCTTTTTTATACTAAAGGAAACAAAAGAAACATCATACAGAGAGAGGATCAGCAGAAAATATTCATCCCTTAAATAGAATTGGCACCTGGATCTTAAAATATTAATAATTTTCACCTGTCAAGCTAGCTAAATATAGGTGCATACTCTACTGTAAATTCAAATCTAAAATCTGTTTTTCCACATTACTGAAAAATTCTTTATTCTGTTTAAAATATTTTAAATCACTATTTTCACTCATTCAAATTAATTACATTATTATTATTATTATTTCATAGAAGTAAAAATTAATGTTTAAAATGAAACGCTTACCTATCATCATAACTGCCTTTAAAAGCAAGAATAATTTTTAAGGAAATTTTTATAGTAATAAGTAACTTGCTGTACAAGAACCAAATTACTGATTCATGAAGAACCTCTAGAGATCGTTATTGGGGATTATGGACTACTTTGGCAAGCAACAGGCCAGCGGCATACTTGATGACTTGTCAAAACGGTCTGTAATCCCATTTAAGGCCTTCTCTTGAGAGCTGGCTGATACGCATCAAGGTTGTGGCCAAGGTTCTGCTGACGCTTAAAATCCTCTCTGTTTTATTTGTTGCATCTTTTGCTTTGTGATTTCAATTGCATATCTCTGATGATTCTAAAAATACTTAAAATTGAGCTAGAGAGGGGAAAACGGCTAGCCGTCTCACTTACGTGCATTGAGTCATTTCTGCTGTAACTGGATTTTCAATCAAACTTTCTTTTCATTGGCTTTGTGGACTTCTATTTGATTACTTTTACTCGCTACAGATTCAGTTTTGTTTAAAAGAATACTTACAATATTTTTCTTTCCTTTTTAAACTTTTTATTTATCAAACAACAGTCCAAATAAGGGAATGATCCCTCAAAACATTAGTAAGCACTGGTAAAATTTCCAAATGTGTTCAAGTCCTACTGCTTCTCAGTTCCTGAATTTCTTTGATACATTCTAAAATTTTACCATGTAGGTATAACTGACAGAATGTAATGAGTCCACTTTAAATTGTGCGTATGGTTAAATGTTTATTGACCCTCATAACTGTAGAGCTGTGCTGTCCAGTGCTTCTGGCTGAGAAAGTTTCACTCAGGGCTCTTCCTAAACAAACACCTGCACTTCTGATCTCACCCATTTTGAGATGAGTGAGTTGATTAGTGTAATTGTTAGATGCCTGTAGATACTTTGTAGATGCTCTATGTTGTTACCTGTGTAGAGGAAGGGAATTTTTATGTCCTTCCTTAGCTGCTGCCAATCATTGTAATATAGGTCAGTAGTAAGCCCTGCATCAGCAGGCTACAATACGAAATTGAAATGCTTTGCAAAGTGTGCATTAATGAAGAACCACAAGGCATGCAGAATTTAAAATTCAGTTTTTAACACCCCTTGCCTTTTTTTGTCTGTTGTAGTATATTAAGTGGTAGTCCATGAAGTTCAAATGTACATTTACTAGTACATTCTTCAATTTTATGCATTTGGACTTCATTGGCATAAACCAAAGCTGAGCATGGTCCTGAGTAAATATGATCTGTTGAATTGGAAAAGCTGTTTTCATCAAGCCTGTATGCATTCTGCGGTCTTAAGTCTTATAAAGAACAAACTGCATTCTGTTGGTTTATATGTGTTTAAAGATGTATTTAATAGTCACCTTTTGGGGTTGATTCGGAGTTCACTGAAGTCTAATGGGTTTTGGGTCAGGTCCTTTGTGTACATTTCTTAATTGCTGGTGCTTCTGTTACCAAACTGTTTCCATTTTCATGGTATCAAAAGCAAGTGTTATGTTAGAATCAACTATATGAAATTAAAATCACGTCCTTTCACTGATTGGGAAAATGAATGCAGATTAATGCTGTTGTTCTTTTTCATTTAAAGCTGAAAACAGAAAAATCTTAAATGAGGAAGAGGTTGAGAAGTATCTCATAAACCTTTTGGAAATCGATAATGATGGAGTGAAAGTTGCTGCTTCCCAAGCAATTTCTGCCATGTGTGAGAATTTAGCTAGCAAACATGCATTTGGACTCCAGGGTAAGTAAGGTGGGAAGGGATGAACTGAGAATCTGTGCTTTTCCTTTAATAAGGAGCATATTATACTTTTGCAGACTGCCATGGTTTATTTAAAGGTTCATGTATACAATTATTTCTTTCAAAGGGATTCCCCAGCTAGTACAGTTGCTAAGCAGTGACAATGAAGAGGTAAAAGAAGCTGCAGTGACAGCATTAGCTAATTTGACAGCAGCCAGTCCTAGTAATGCAAGGTGAGTCTGCAATAATTAAATTATTATTTAAAACACTAATCTGAACACAAGTGATAGTATTTTGATTTTAAAAGAATGCCTCATCTTGTCCCTATGCTACAAGGCAGATCTATTTGAATTTGACTGTAAGGCACTTTTTGGTGCTTAAGAGTCACCTGGAATAGGTTGGTTCTCATCAGTGTTGCAAGAGTTACACTATCTGTACTATCATTTGCTTTATCAAGGAAAGTTATGAAGCAGATGTAACGAAAGCAGAAATACAAATCATGTTTTGAAGAGAACATATGAAGAAAATGTGCCTTGTAATCTAAGGCATTAAATGTGGGGCATTTTTTGAAAATTCAATATCACTAAGGTATCCTTTAAAATTTGATAGTTCATGCAACTTTGTTGACTGATTTAAACCCAGTCTTTGAGTGAGATAGCACTCAGATATTCTGAATATCGGCATTGTCTTTCTTTTTTTACTGTTTCCCAAGTAATAGAGAATGCTCATAGTGCATTCTCTAAAGGACAAGAAATGTAACTTCAGTATCCAAAATAACTAACAAAGGATGGTTAGCTGACTATAAGTTCCAAAATAATTGTATCAACTAAATTCTACTGTCAGTTGAAGAGTTCTGTTATCCCAGCTCTATTAAAAGTTCTGTTCAGGGAAAAGAAACAGAGCAGTCTGACGTATATAAGCAATCACATGTAACTAACAAACCGTAAAATAAAATTCCTTAAAAGTTTCCTGGAATATACTTAAGGAAGTTGTAATCCATTCACAGGCATTCTTTGAAGTGAAAAAGTAAAATAACTCACCAAATAAATTATTTGTTTCAATTTATTGATTGAGCTCTACAGTCACCAGTATTCACTTAATGTTACCAGATGGAGCCATAATTTGACACAAGAGAATAATACTCTGTTCTCAGATTCACGTAGTAGATTTTTTTGTCTGATATTCTGCTCTCCTCATGTGCATGACTCTTCAGTTGGTGTCAGTGGGAGTCATACACACATAAAAAGAGCACAGTACTGGAGTCTAGGGGTCAAACTTTCAGGTCTGCTACAGCTGTTTCTCGTAGCACAGCCCTTTGAGGTTTCACATTGTGAAAAGGGAATCTCTGGAGAGTTTTGAGTTGGTATAGCAGCTTATGCCAATTCATTCAGTTTCTTTTGCCAAGGAGATAGTCAGGACATTGTTTAGCTCAACTGCTAGAACAATTCTCTGAGACCTCAGGCAGGGAAATAGCTGTCTCTGTTCCTCTGCATTATAATGAAGTCCGTATTTGTTTCTTGCTGGGCAGAGTCAGGAAATTGTAAAGGTGGCTTACATATACTTCGCTCTCTTTGCAATCCAGCTCCAAGTACAATATGGAAGCACCAGATAATCTAATCACAGGTCTTCTGTGAAAATCAGGAAGCAATAATTTACATTAAATATGTATATTGGATGAATGCCATGTGACTATATAATTACTTCAAAGCTTCATTTCTAAATCAAAACCATTAATAAGTCATAGAAAGGTCCAAGTGTGACTAGGATCTATAAATGAATATATAGAGTTGAACCCTCAGCTGGTACAAATTGGTATATTTCCAGCTCACTGACTGACTGTCTGGCCCGTATTTATTTTACATTCACATAATAGGAAAAAAAATAGTTTGGAGAAAATGCATTCCAGATTGAGTTACCATAATCATATTTCATTCTGGAATATTTTGTGTGTGTATCTTGTAAACCACTGAAAATAAATGTATATATAATGAAGATGCTGATATACTTTTATAATAATGCGACTTTGCTGTGTAATTATGTTGACAGTATTCTGGTCCCAATTGAGACTAATGAGAATAGTGCCCTTTTATTGGTTATATATTAGATTCTTCGTATAAACCCTCCGAGAATATTAAATCATAAAGCTAGTAGTAGCAGGTAGACCTTATGTGGCAAGAACAAAATGTCTACAGTAAGGGGGAAGACTGTTTACTATAAATGTTTTCACTTTTTACCAGCCAGCCAAAAATTCAATCTTGTCAAATTCATATACACATGCTCTGCCATATTTCATTTCATGAGCATTTTTGCATGTGTTATATTGACTGAAGGATACGTACCTTGCCTTTTCATTTTGTACAGTATATATTACAGAATGTAAGCAGAGTACAAGACTGTGATTTTTTCTGGAGATTTTTTGTTGTTCTAGGAATATTTGGTCAAGAAGTGTTGTCTGCTTTTCATATAATTTGGAAAAAAATACAAGTTAAAATAAATTGTGTAATTAAGGCTCCCACAATAGCTATGTAAGGATAAAGTCTTCCATTGATTAATAACACAAGAACAGCATAGGCAATGGGCAATACTACCCCCCACTAATGTATATTAACCTTGACCTTTAGGTGCTTCCCCACAGCAATGAAAGGCTAGTTCTATACCCCTACCCAATCAATCCTTTGTTTCTCAACTGAGACAGCTAATAAAGGTGTCAAATATGGTGGAGGTTTTGTAATTAGAACACCTGTTCGCGATGAACAGGACAGAGACCAGCTTGTCATTTCACACAAGTCCCCAAGCAACCACAATTTGGCAAAAATAAATAAATGAATGAATGACTGTGGCCCCCATAGTATTTTAACCAAAGATCTAGAGCAGAAGAGAACATGAGTCCCATACAAATGGTTTGAGACAAAATGGATTTTCAATATGATCTCTACTAGAACGCATAAAAATGGCTATAAATAACTTCTAAAATATTTCAGCATTTAAGTTTTTGCTGCAGAGCTGATGTTGTGTCATGCTTCATTAGCACACAGAAAAAAGTATGGTGTTAGTTTACAGATTGACACTCCTGGATGATGCTTTTATCATTATTTTATCATAAAGTAATGACAGAATTTTAATGCTGATGTGTATTGATAAATTCATTGTAAACTTGTTAATAATCAGGCTAAATAAACATAAAATTGCAAAGCATACTGCGGTTTAAAATCCGGTGTACTTATTCTAACATATGATAAAGAACTTACTTTGTTACGTTACTCTGTGTTACTGACTCTGAGGCCATCCTTGATCTATGTGTCAGAACTTGTTTCTGTGGTCTACTTCTGGGAAGAAGAGAATTATGTTCAGCTGGGTATTTGCATCCACTTCACATTTTTTAATCCAGAACACTAACTCGCTTTATTGAAAATGGTATCCAGTTATTTGGATAGCAGAATGACATTTTAGAGAATCTATGAAATCTGTCTATTTTTGATGTGTCCAAGCACAAGGAAATGTAGACAGAGTCACTTCAATAATGTACCTTATGCACAAATTGAAAAATTACACACAACCGAAGAAACAGCAGTGCCATCTATTGGACAGAAAATTAAATTGTTCTGTGCTATTCAACTAACTACAGAGCAAATGTTTTACTTCAGCCTCTGCCTATTTTCTCCCATTTAAAGTATAATAAATTATTTTTGCTTTTCATGTATTTTGGATAAGCTAATCTGGTGAGGCCGCACCTCGAATACTGTGTTAGAAAGACATTGAGGTGCTGGAGCGTGTGCAGGGAAGGGCAACAAAACCCGTGAAGGGTCTGGAGCACAAGCTCTGTGAGGAGCGGCTGAGGGAATGGGGGTTGTTTAGCCTCGAGAAAAGGAGGCTCAGGGGGGACCTTATCACTCTACAACAACCTGAAAGGAGGTTGTAGCGAGGTGGATGTAGGTCTTTTCTCCCAAGTAACAAGTGTTAGGACAAGAGGGAACTGCCTCAAGTTGTGCCGGGGGAGGTTTAGATGGCTATTAGGAAAAATTTATTCAACGAAAGGGTTGTCAAGCGATGGAACAGGCTGCCCAGGGAAGTGGTTAAGTCACCATCCCTGGAGGTATTTAAAAGACATGTAGATGTGGTGTTTAGGAACATGGTTTAGTGGTGGACTTGGCAGTGTTAGATTAATGGTTGGACTTGGTCATCTTGAAGGTCTTTTGCAACCTAAACGATTCTATGATTCTATGATATTAGTTAGAAGTAACACATACAGACAAGATCTCAAGTGTACCAGTTAGACATTAACTTGACCAGCTCTTTTGTTCAGTGTTGTCATGGCACAGATGCCATTTCTAATAGCTACCTTCATAAATCTGGCAATGTCTGAATTCTGGGCACCTAATGGAGTTACCACTAAAGAAAAACATATGCTCCAAAAGTTAGAGCTTTGTACTGGACATGAAAACTAATTAACAGCCTCAGTAATATTTGTCTTAAATTGTTTATTTTAAGTGCAAAATTTATAGGATTCAGTTAAGAGTTTGATCTGAGGGAAGAAGGAAAGGGATGGTTTTTGTTCAGCTGTGCTAAGGGCTGCAGGAAATTGTGGTACATGACAGACTTATGATCTGGCAGAATATTTCTCCTGGGGTTTATAATTGGTGTCATGTTACATATTTCTAAGTATTATATCTGGATTCAAGATAGTAAAGTATCTTCCCCAAAACTGTCAAATCAGCAAGCTTGACGTTATTTAGTTTTCTAATTCTCTAATTCTTCACAGGAATTGTTGGACCTATTTACATTAGCAAAACTATGTCCATATAGGCGGTTACAGGCATTATCACAGCATCTGAATGTATGCTTTCTCAAATGTATCAAGATTTCCAGGATTTAGGAGTAGGTTGGGGTTAGGAAGATAGATTGGGAACTCGTTCGTTATGGGGAGTGCCCAGTGAGGAGAAAGTGAGTTGTTCCCTTGACTTCAGTGGGTATGGAATCTATTCCAAACTGAAACTCATATACTGATCTAATGACCCAAAATACATCCTCAGTCTACTCCATGTGGACAGTGCTCAGCTGTAGTGAGAGTCTCTCACCTTCTTAAAAGGAGATTTTCAGCATCCACAACAGATTTTTATTGTTTTTAAGATGGGTATGGCTGTCAAGGAATAAGTTTAAAGAATGTCCAGTTTTCTTACAATTAAAATTTTGTTATTATCGTTAGGAAGTAATGATTATTACCATTAGGTAGTAATATCGCTAGGTAGTAATCTTCACTATTAGAAAATGGGAAACTTAATCATAGCTTTTCTCTTTCAAGACTGTAGATGGAACCTAATTCACATAAATGGATCAATATTGAAGCATCGGTATTACATAAGATAATACATTTGCATGAATATATGTGTTAATTTGTGAGGACAGGAACAAACATTTCTAGTACAGGAGAACTATATTTAAGAACAGAAATAGGTAATAATCCATTGTATAGCTTTTGTCTTTCTTTATGGTTTAATAGTTCTTTATAACATAAGTTTGTGTTTCTGAAGGAGGAAATCAACAATAGAATGCCACTAGCTGTATTGTGTGAAGGTAGTATGTTTTAATACTGACCCCTAGTGACAAAATTGTATTTTTCAGCTACTGTGCTGCGAGGTGAAGGGATTTTGT
>JAVJGI010000050.1:69911624-69970978 GCA_035590275.1 Ibycter americanus | reverse complement strand
TAGTATGTTTTAATACTGACCCCTAGTGACAAAATTGTATTTTTCAGCTACTGTGCTGCGAGGTGAAGGGATTTTGTGGTTTGTGGTGTTGTCTTTTACATTAGCACCCATTCTGCTGAGCCCTACGCAAATACCAACAATTAATTCATGCCATGAACCTCATGCCTGTTTTGATTTTCTCTTACTGTATATCCATAGTGTGATGGGTGCTTTCTAAAGAAAAAACCCAACACAGTCATTACCCAGGAACTCACAAGCTTTTCCTTACAAGTTGCGCATTGACTTCCACTGAAAACTGCAAAATGTTTTATGGTAAATTGCTCCCTTGGTAGAAAAGCTGCATCAAGGCCTAATGCTGGGATGTCATTCAGAAATGAATTCCCACTATGGCTTTAAGATCACATCGGGTGACTAGTGCACAACCCATGAACAGTACCCTATATCATGCCCTGCTGGCAGGTGCAAAATGTTTCCCTCAGCCAACTCCTGATTTTCTCTCTTACATTTGGGAAGGTGTGGCTATATGGGAAAGTCCCTCTATAGACTCAGATGCTGTAACTGCATTTTGTTCCCAGTACAGCTCTTTCACAAAAAAAAATCGTTATGCATTTTCCTGTTTGTTTTTAAACTCTGCTGCCTGTCAGGGGTTATATTGAAGACAGAAACCACTATAGAGCATTCATCTCTATCTAACACAAATCTCACATCACAGCATCCTAAAGTGCATGAGACCCTAAGTATATGCAAAATAGTTTCAGACAGAAAACAGAACACTTCTAAATTGGGATAATGGTAACTATATAGAAGTTCTACCCATTATGAATATAGCAGAATCTTTTGGGCTCTTTGTACTCTGCTGCCTTCAAAGCCTGGCAGTATGATCACTATTTATCGTAGCTGTGGAAGGCTGGAATTTCACTCAGAGCATGTGTGTTGTCACTTGTAACTTCCCATGGTAGATGTCTGTGGGACCAGGTGAAACTTTCTTCTTCCTGAATGGAGACTCCTAAGCCTGGGAGAGAAAACTCTGTTTTATGTAGTGGCACAACTACAATGATTTCTTTTGAGCGTGTATCCCTACAATGACATTATGTGATATGCACTGAGATGAGTTGTAGTTTTTATGAATTAAAAGTGGCAAGAGTTATTTTATGTTTGAGTAAATTTCAGACACTGTATTAGTGCTTTTACATGCACATTTTCTTTGTAGCGTATTTCTAAATTAAATGCAAATTATTTAAGTAGAAGTTTTAACTTACTTTAGTATAGCGTGAAGTTACTTATTTTAAGTGTATATAAGGGAATTGCACGTTCATGGCTGATCATGCAAACTTAATTCTACCCTGCTGTGAATTTAACCTGTGCACTGACTGTGGCATGTTGTCTAATTGAAGTGTCATGCACACAAGGGGGTAAAAATAAGCTTTCACAAGTAACTTTAATCCTTTTTACAATCTCAGTAATTTTATCTTAACATAGTAGTAGATTTGTGCTTCCTTAGAGATTTAATTTTATAAGAGAAAATCAAAAGTGTAAGTTTCTCTACTCTGAATCATCGTGAGAGCTTGAGCCTTTAGCAAGCCAAAACAGATTGCTGCCATTTGAGGTAAGTTCACGTTGTCCAGAAAAGACTTATCCAGAAGTGAAAGATGGGGCCAGGTTTCACAGTCTGAGTACTGTGTAGGGAGACTTCCTTGGCACAGCTTTCTTGTCCTTCCTCAGCTGGTGCTTAAAATGATGAAGAACAGCCACTGTCCCCTCCATCCCTGTTTTCAGATGAGTAGTTGTGAGGACCCTGCTTTGGCTTTTTCTTTCTTTCCCTTACATCTCCGTGAAGGCTGCTCTGGCAACTCCTGAATGTTCCCTGGTACTTGCTTTTGTAACAATGTGGATTCCAGACTCTCAACATTTGTGCTGAGTTACAGATTTTTGCATGCACTACCGCTTGGATCAGAAAAAAGAGAGGGGTATAGTGTCTTTTTCGTGAGCTTACCCCGGCTGAAGCTACATGGGATCTTTCAGGGGCAAAAAAGGTTTCTGTTGCCTCTGAACTTCAAGCCTTTCTCATAACAGTGGAAGTGTCAGAAATTCTTAATAAAGGTTGCAAATAATATTACAATTTAAATGTTCAGATGTCATGAATAGACAGTTCATTACCAATGCCCCTGTAGTATTTTAGATTAGGTGTACTACAGTTTTAGAACTCAGATCTGTGTAACTTTGTCAGCTGAATTCAATAACAAACATTAGAAGATCTCTGTGTATGAGTCAGGTGTTACAGTCTCTGCTAACCCAGACAGTTTACGGTTTTGTTGCTTCCGTACAGTGAGGTTTATTGAGTTTTGGTTTTGTTGATGTTTTAACAAGATACTTGTCATTAAAAAATAGGAATAGAGGGGTTCAGTTCCTGAAATGAAAAACTGATACAGTTTGTTGATATCATCAGTATTTTTATTGTAGCACGAAGGGGGCCCCAAACTGTTGAGCAGTCTCTCGTGCTAGATTCCCTTACTCAGAATAAACATATTGACATTAATTTTCTTTGTATAGTGAAGAAAACAGAAGTAATACTAGCCTTTAAATAAAATATAAGTGTCTATATACAACAGTCAATTGCTTTTGAAAATAATTAACTCACAAAGTGAAATTTTTGGTAGATGCAGAAGACATTTATTGGATGTGATTATTCTGATGGCATAACAAGGCAAATGAAGAATACTAATAAATTTAAGGGATAAAAAGGAAGCTATTTCCTGAGGTTTTTCAAACTTCTGGTTATGATATTTTTTCTGTCAGAAATTACATAATAGAGCTGGATCAAAAATGCCTTGTGTGAAAAAGAAGTCATGCGATTTAACACAGATAGAGTTGATTTTTAAAAATGTGTGTTTAATTAGATGCATAATTCTTATGCATAATTTACATGCAATTATGTATGAAAATGAGATATGCACAGGCATAAATGGCTAGCTAAGCACCTCACACACAATCACAGTAATTTTGCACAGAAATTAAACATGCAGTTGCAAATACATTTGGAAAATGAAGTCCATAAGGAGTGCAGTGGCCTTTGTGAGGAGGAAAATTTTGAATTTTTTTCTGACTCGAAATTGTGTTAAATCCTCAGTTGGAAAGGGGGAAGCAAATATCATAGAAGTGAATAAAAATATAATTTAATATAAACCAGTTTATGTTCAGTTGTAGTAGAAGAAGCAAAACCAAACATACTTTACCATTTTTATGAAGTGTCAACCTCACTAATGTAAATTAAGCATAATCCAGAGTAAACAGTGGTGTGAAGCTGTACCACTGCTCTTTGCCTCTATCTCCCCTCCACGGGAGGTTGCTTAGAGGTTTGGGGGGCAGTCTCAGTGGTTTCTGTCAGCAACTTGGAGACTGATAGATGCTTTCTCCATTAGGCTAGACCTTCTCTTCAGGAGGACAAGCTAGCTGAACCATTTTCTGTTCACCAAATAATCCGTTATCTTTCTTGCCATGGCTAGGAAGCTTGATGGGTGACCACAGCTATTACGCTTGATGTGTTGCCAACAAAGAGGTGGTTCTTGCCCCAGAGAGCTTATAGTCCTAAAAATAAAACTAAAAAACCCACAGAGTTTTGGTCCAATTTTTACTGATGATTGTTTTCAGAACACACGACCAATGTCTGAGCTTTCCTATTGCACCCCAGACAACTAAAGCAACAAAATATTCAGTTCAGTAAAATTCATATGCATCTCCAAAGTTACTGTTTAAAAAAGTTTGTGTTGTGAAACTTTTGGTAATGATTTTATTGCCGACTTTAATTTCTTTTTGCAGTAAAAACAGAAAAGAAAATATTTGGTTTTCTCAAACTCTCAATGTTTATTCTTTGAGTCTTGAGTGATCTTTTAGAGAATTTTCAAGAAAATCTCTAACTTGTTACAATGTATATTTAAAATTAATAATTTAACTATTATTATTTGACCTTTTAATGTTTGCCTTTCCAATGACACTTGAGAAATAATATTTTAGCTGTTCTTGAATGCAGTAATTTGAATTCAGTTGTAATCAGAATTTTACTGTTTCACTACGGGGCATGGTTAAGGTCATTAGGGTCCCTGAACCATGTATACCCTGGTTAAAATAAACACCTAACCCTGTTAGGCTAGGCGCTCTAATAGTCATAACCATGCACTTATAAATCATAACATTTAAATTATTTTAACTTTGAGTTCTGATTTCTACACCTGTCATCTGGTTTTTCTTGTTTGTTTGTTTGTAATTCAGATAGCTTCCATTTCTCAAAAAAATATGATGATATTGCAAATGCAACATCCTTTTTTTTTCCCCTTGCCGTTGCTTTCTTTCCTTTTCCCTAGTCTTTCCTCTCCATGATTAGGGAATTTGATGTATTTTGAACCTTTACATAACATGGAGGAAAAAAGCTGTGGATTTATATCATTTACTCCTTTTCCACATCAAAAGGTGTATACTTTTTTTCAGCTAAACCAAGGCTCCCTTCTTCCTTGAGGTTGTAGTCCTGTAGTAGGAGCCCTGGTGAAGTGCACCATCTCAGAAGGATGTGTCTGGAGCAGAGTGTGTTCCGGAGGCAGGGAGAGAGGCTGGCACTGATCTGCATTAGGCAGGGAGTGCTGGTAAAAGCTTCTTCCTCTGACGTCTGTTTCCTTGTAATAAAACTACACAGTGTATATCTCTGCCCAAGATGGAAGGGAACGAGGACCTCCATACTTAGCTCTTAATGTGGTAGTATTTCAGCACCTTAAAAACTTAATCATATTCATTCTTTCCATTCCCTTCTGAGGTCAGTCCTTGCTGTCTCTTTAGCAGCTGGGGCTCCATGGCCAGGCTGACAGTGCTAGTTTTGTGTTCTCCAGCTCTGCGGTAGGAGTGAGTTGAACTATGGATTCCCCATTCTTCCTTCTTCCCTCATAACCTCTTCTGTATGCATCTCTGTTACCAGGACATAACGTTGCCCTCAGGTGTCCACTCTTAAAATCTTACTCTCAAAGGTGCTGGTTACCTTCAACTGTCATTACCTGCTGTTGTCACTTCTAACATGAATTATTTTTGCCTTGTGATCCATTGTGCTACTTGATTAAACTCTACTCATGAAACTGTGATTCAGAATGAATCTGTGCAGTAGTAGAATGCAGGATTGAAATAAATATGTATGATCTTCTAAATCAGTGGTTCTCAACCTTTTTGAAGTTGAGTGGCACTTGAGAAAATTGGCTGCGCTCTATACCTCGCTGAGGTCATCTCTGAACACATGAGGAGCTGTCACCTTGCTCTTTTGTTAAGTACTTGTGTACTTGCTGGCTTTATGGAAATTATAGTAAATCTGCTTATAGTGTGATTGGCTACATCATTCAGTTACGTGTATCATCCTGGAATCAGTCTGTTAGGGACTATATGTTTATTTGGATTTCCTGTGGGAGAATACATGTATTATTGGGTATAGTATAGGAATAGTAAGTCCTATACGTACTGCAGAAGTATTGGATTTACTGCACCTGTGAGATGCAGTGATGCATTTCATGAGTAGTGGATCTGTCCCATAAATCCTGGAATTTCTGTGTGTCCATTGTACAGGAAAAACTGTTTGATGTTAGTTTGGGGTTTTTTCCTGGAATAAAGTATGTGTGTATGCTGTGTAATGCTGTAAATCTAATAGCTTATGGACATGCGTTACTGTGCGTGGCTGTGTGCGTGTATGGTGAGTCTCTCCCACACTTTGCCAGCAGGTACATCATGTCATTGTTACACATGCCATGAAGGTGATGTTTTCTGGTAAACCTATGATACATGTGGTGTATAGCTGATCCTTACATGTGCAATCAACATGTCCAGGATTTCTTCATATACAGTAGCCTGACTAGAGCTACAGCACTCCTGAAGCTGGAAATCTGGATAAAATTTTCATGGGGAAGAGAAGACAATATTAACCAGAGAACCTACAAATACAGTGGCCTTACCTAAGTAAAAAAAAAAAACAAACCACAAACGCAAAACACAGCAAAAACCCCAACAAAACATTTTCAGCTCTTCTTTATCTGGTCAAGGGAGGGAAGGGGAAGGAGGACACCCAGATAAGGTTAAATCCAGCTAACTGAAGTCAGTCTGAGGAGTGCAGTGCAAGACATCTGCAAACATGGAATTCGCTTCTGAACAGCGACTGAAGTGCTTGCATTGAAGTTACTGGTGCTCCAGGAGGATTAATTAGCCAACACCAAACTGGCTGTATACCTTTATGCTGCATGCAAGCTAATAATCCTAGTCCCCTTTGGTCCCTGGGTAGCTGCCTTTTCCCTGGTTTTCCAAACTGGTAACTACTGCCTGCCTGCTAGCCTTCCTTACACCCATGCTCCAGCACTACCTGTGAGCTGCCATCACCTTGTACCTATGGCAGAGATCAGACTAACCAACCCTGTTAGCCTCTGCTGGTTCATTCCAGGTATGCTCAGGAGTATCTGCATCCCTTTCTCTGAATATCTGGTTTGGACATACTTGCACTAAAATGAGTTCATAGTAAGATCTACATCATGTTGCCCATGTAATGGGATTATGTGGCACACGTTGGTATGTATGCTGCTTTCTATCCTGTTTGCATAAGAGCATGACTATCAGCATGCCTGAGGTTTTTTGGTTTTATCAATGCCTTGACAATCTTTGATAGCATAACTCTTTCTTGTATATGTAATACTTCTAAGCTTGTGTTTATTTTGTAACTGTGAAAGTTACCACAGGGTTAGTTAGATTTTGGTAAGACACTGTTACAGTAAAAGTAAGATTTTCACATCCAGATTTCACTTATTAGTATGTTGAGAGAAATTTAGCAAAACTTACAAAAATGTACACTCTTCTGTTGTTGAAGTGCTTAGATATGCTTGTATAGAGGTGGGAGGGTTTGGTATGTTTTTGATACAGACAAAATATACTAAAGGAGGGTATAAAAAGCAGTTGCAAGGAAAATTCAAATTGCCATCTGCGCATTTCCATTGCTAACAATATTGCCAACTTTTGTTTAACAAACAGATGAGCCCAATGTAAAATTACTAAGAGCACATAGTGAATTGGACATATGCCTCAAATCATTCGATCAAATTTTGTATACAAACTCAGAAGGAAGACAATTCAATTTTTATAGTGTTCTGGTTTATAATGACATTGGAGAAAATCCCACTGAAACGAATGTAAGATGGTATAGACAAGTGAGTTCCTGTTGCTTAGTAGAAAGCAAATTTTTGGCAAGAAGGTCAACAAAAATCTTAAGATATGGAATATCTTCTGGCATTTGAAGAATGTAAACTACATTTGTATCAGTAGTCTCTTCTGCCTATGGCAAAGAAGCCAAAGCAGACATAATGATGTGGTAGCCTGGAAACATATGCCTTTTCAGATTTGTTAGATCATGATAGTTTCCCCTCAGCCAGGCCAGGTTCTCTTTTCAGGGTCTGCATCAGTTGTAGTCAAGAGTTCACCGTCATTATAGACCATGTCACGAGATGCTTTCAAATATTTTTTTTACTCCAAATGCTAAATACAAAGTTGACTTTTTTCTTTTAAAAGGCATTATCCTGGTGAGTGCCAGAAGCAGAACAGCAATGTTAAGATTAAATGCTCATAGGCCAGTTCCTTCTGCTGTGACTGAGATGTAGGCCCACGTGACTATCAGTTTTGCAGCACGTCACATTTAAGTAATTTGCAAATGTGTCCTCTTAATAGTGCAGCTGCCTGCACGTTCTGCTGTCTCCTGCCTGAAGATGCCTATTTCCTTAGTAATGCCTCTCCCACTGTTTGGGTTTTTTTGGCTGTTCTGTAACCTAAATTTCTGAAGTTATCTTTAAAAAAATCCAACAATCTTCCCAATTTTAATTGCAAACAGGTTGTTTTGCACACCTAGCTTAGAACTTGGCCACACCAGTGTTTGTCCCAGCACTGCTGAGAAGCAGCACCCTTCATGCAAAGCTGCAATATCATCTAGGAGCAGAGGGAATATTTAAACTGGATCTGCTGTCGGTAGACTAGTTGATGTGGATCCATAGTCATAGCCAGCCCTGAAATCTGTGCTGTTGTACTCCTGCTGTCTAAATAAGCTTGTATAAAGCCAGCTCAATAATTTCAACATTGCACTGAACTGCACCATGTACAACTCTGTAAGAACGGCAGAAGCTTGGTGTACCATGTTTATGCCACCTAGGTATCTGGTCACAGAAATCTACAGAGGCAGTACAAAGAACAACAAGGTAATACTCTATGTTGCAATCCTTATTAGAAGTAGCGCTAGAATGATTATGGGGAGAGGTGATAAGAGTCTGCAGAGGCATTTGCCTAGAACTAATGATACATAAATTCTGCATCTTTGAAAAGATCACTTGTTCAAAACCTCAGAAAGAATCCATGTCCTAGTAAGTTAAAGAATCCAGAAGTTTGTGACTTGGTTTGTCTGCTTATGTTGTGACTCTTGAACTTCACACTGGGTCACATATAAATGACATACAGAGATATAGATATAGATATATATAGATATATATATAAAAAATCTTGAGATGTAATACTAATTTAGTTGGTAAATACAGCACACTAAGAAGAAAAAATGGTCCTAAAATAACAGATTTTTTTTTCCTTCTTCATTTTGCTAGGGCCGTTGCTGAGGCTGAAGGAATTAAACCATTGGTAAATACCTTGAACGCTCAGAGAGATGGAGCCATTGCTAATGCTGCTACAGTGCTAACAAATCTGGCCATGCAAGAGCCATTCCGCACAAATATCCAGAGCCATGGTATTATGAGTGTGCTTGCAGAACTGTTGCGCTCGACCAGCAGCCAAGTGCAAAGCAAAGCAGCGTTCACTGTGGCTGCATTTGGTTGTGATGCTGATGCAAGAACTGAGGTAACACTACTCTTTCAGGCTGTGGTTATTTATAATATTTCTAGATCCTCAGGTTGGTGTTACATTTGCCTAGAATATTTGTATTTTGTGTCTGTCCTCGAAGTCCTGGGCTTTCTAGATAGTAAGTAATTTTTCACTTTCATCATAGGCTTGTTCAGCTGAATTTAGCTGAGTATGTCATGAGAACTTGGAAAAGGTTTTCTTTAATTTGTATTTGTTTGCACCAAATTAATGTTTTACAGCTTTTTGGTGGCTTCAGTGCACTTTAACCAGTGCTATATCTTAATCCCCTTGTTTATGAGCATTAAACATTAAGGGTTTTTTTCAGCTGCAACGGGTGGCTGAACTTTGAAGATGAGAAGTTCTGTCCTCTTTACTCTCCCTCAGTGTTGTTCTGTTGCCCACTTTCAAGGCCTGAACAGCAGTTTCTGACCTTCATTAATAAGATACTGGATATGCATGGAGTAAATGTAATTCAGACAAGACCCAAAATATAATTAAACCCTTGATCAGTGGCATCCAGCAAGTTGAATGTTTTGCTGTTTATCAATGGTCATCCTGTTTTCTGTTCATAAATAATGATGGTACTATGTGCATTCATAGATCAAAAGCTGGGGTTTTCTCATGGGTCAAGGCCATTAATTAGGACATGAATAAGGGGCATAGATAATTAATCTGCATCTTTCAGTGTCCTTAAAATGTCTTTCTCCTCAAAAATCCAAATAAGCAATATTTCCTCCAGCGTGTATAGCAAAGATACTGTAGCACGCAAGAGAATAGGATGTTAATAAGATTGTCATACATACAATACAATACAAATTCAAATATATTGTGATGTAAATTAGTTGCTGGGAGGCAACAGAACACAGAAAAAGCTGTGTAACTCTCCACGGCAGTCTTGGGTTGCATAGTCTCTTCATTTTCCACACCACAATCTAGTAGCCGAAAAGCAGGGCAAGAGCCAGAGGGATGTGTGCCATGTACCACTCTGAATCTCACTTCAGCTCCAACCTATGCAGAGTTCACAGAAGCACAGAATTCCTATGAATGGCCTTTCTACCAGCCTAGCATAGCTTGTCTGCAAGGCTTGAATGTTTTGAAAGGTGAATTTCACAGGCTGTTTTTGCTGGGATAGATGAAATATGTAAGTGGCAATGTCTTCGTTATTTTTGTAGTTAAGAAATGCAGGTGGACTGGGACCACTCGTTGAATTGCTGCGTTCTAAGAATGAAGAAGTCAGAAGAAATGCCTCTTGGGCTGTTATGGTCTGTGCAAGTGATGAACTAACCGCTGGTGAACTATGCAGGCTAGGGTGAGTAGAAATAATATCAAGGGGCAGAGAGAAAATTTTGATGTGAGAACTCTTAAGTTGATCTTTACATATTTATAGCAGAATAATAAAGTTAATTTGGTAAGCAGAAACTAAGTTTGCACCACAGATGTTACAGATGAAATGGTATTGATTTTAAGTAACACAAATGTTAAGAAAAAATGTAGACCTGAAGAGAGGTGACTGGAATTATAAAAATTAGGCTTTATATTGAAGATGTGTTTATATCAGTCAAAATTAGGGACTATAGTGCCCCATACATATGAAACTGAAAATAAGGTTTTGGGCTAAGTTCAATATACAGTAAATTGTACTTATTACACACAGGCTAAACTTTATTTACAAGCTCTGGTTAACTGCAGGTGTGCTGAAGTGTCAGGTAAAAGAGACTCTATTTTATTCTTTCTTAGAAACTCCAATTTCCATACATTAATATCTGAATTACCAAAGCTGTTTTAGGTTGTAAGAATTGTGACACAGGGCTCCTTATACAGGGTGACTCTTTTAGTCATTGTTAAATGAAAATATATGTAATTGCCCGGCTCCCTCTGCTGGACATTTCTCTGATTACTGCACAGGTACTTAAGATCCATCCATGAGGGGATACTGCAGAGTGAGAATCTCAGAAACTTAGGTCAGGAGGGGACCTCAAAGGTGATATTATCCGTCTGCCCACTGTAAGACTGGATCAGGTACACTGACATATTTTCGCTTGTGTAGTGTAAATATCAATTCTGAGTGGAAAACAACTTTCCAAAGTAACCTGTTCCAGTGCTGGAGAATCCTTTCAATTCTAAATATCCCTTACAGCAAATCAATCCAACTACATGTTGTCCTACTTTTGGTGGGATCAGATAACCACTTTTTTATAGCGATTTGAGTTTAACTTACGGAATTCTCTCATGTTCTGTGTCCTCCTCAGTTTCCTTTCCATGACAAAGTAATTAGTTAAACTTCTTTTTGTTTTGAAATCTTGTATCATTTTGTCACTCATCTCCGAATTTCTCTCATTTATTTGTGCCATTTTGAAGTGTCGCCTCGCAGCCTGGATGAGGTACTTCAGCTGAGGTCATATCACCATCAAATAAAGCTCAGTAATTATTGTCTATCTCTTGCACATGGCACTGTCCTTATTTAATCCCTTCTTTGTGACAGTATCAGAGTAGGACTCTTAATTTATGTGTCCTTCCAGTTTGACAGCATATTATTGATAATAATACGTTAAGCATAGTTTTTCAACCAGTCAGGCACTACACTAATTCATGTTATTTTCATGTAGATCATATTTCCCTGACTTGCTCATGAGTATTCAAGTAGGAATATGTGAAAAGACTTATTAAAGTCAAAACATATCTCAGAGTCAACTCGTATCTCACATCTACTTCTTCTGCATGCACATTAAGTCAGTTATCCTATCACAGAAAGGATTTACGTTATTTATTCTTGACACATATATAATGGCTCTTATCTCTTGTTGCTTGCAAGCTGATTGTTTAATAATTTGATATGGTGTTCTTTGGACACTGAAATTTGGCTGAATGATCTCTACTATAATTTCCTTGTTCTTTGTTTTTCAAATCTAGATACTATCTTTGCCCTTCTCCACTCTTCTGGCACCTAACCTGTCCTCCCTGAATTTTCAAATACAATTACAAATAGTTCGGAGGTTCCTTTTGCCAATTCGTAGGGTAGTATGAGGTAAGTGTCCTCAGGGACTGCTAAATTTGTCTCCTCAAACTTATTCTAGACATGTTAAGGCTACTGTTTCTACCTCTTTGTTAATATTACTGCCAGGCATCTGCTTGCAACCTTTTTATGAAAACTGAAGCAAAAAAGGCATCAGACACTTCAGTCTTTTCTATGCCATCTGTTACGAGTTTTCTTCCCACATTGAGTAACAGGCCTACATTTTCTTCTCTGACTTGCAGCATATGAAACAGTTATTTTTGTTTCGGTCCCTGAATAGTTGTGTCTCACTTTGCCTGTGGGTCTTTTGGGTTTGTCCCTTACTTTTTCTTTTCTGTTGGAAGTGTGTTTCCATTTCTGTATGAGTCCTTTTTTTGGTTTTTGGATCTTCACAGAATTTTTGGTGCAGCTGTATTTGTCTGGTTTTGACTTGTCTTTCCTCCATGTGAGGGTGATGTGCCATTGTGCCTGTAATGTCATCTGGTTTAGACACTGCTGTACACATTAGCCTTTCCTTATTCATTTTCCCCTTTAAAATTCTTCCCTGCATTACTTGCTGATAACCTGACTTTGTTGCAGTATGCTGTATGACAAAGAGTCTGTACTGCTCTTCTACTGTTTTCTCCCATTGCTTTCTTCTAAAAGAGAAGGTTGTAATTTGCCTTGCCTGAAAAACTTATTCTCTGGAATTCACCTAATGTACCTTCAGGTGTCTATCTATGTTGTAAATGTCCACAACTGACGCTCCCAAAGTAGTTCACAGAGGGAAATGGGCAGTCTAAATGTGGAGTTCATTTTTATATATACTTACATATATATATATGAAATTGATTCCTTAGGATGTGAAGAATGCCTGTCTGTATGTGCAGACACACACAGATAGGAATTTGAATATATACACACACACATCACCCTCTTTTTTTCCTCTTTCTTCCATTCCAAAACAGTTCCAAAACCGCAGTATGCTATGTTCTCCTGATTCGGCTTCCTTTGTCGTCTTAGTGAGCTTTTCCTGAGTTTTCCAGGTCATAAGCTATCAGTGTGTGGGTTTCAGCACCAGAAACAGCTTAAGAAATTTATTCCTGTCCTCCCATGTCCCCACGACTATTTTTTTCTACCTCCATGCTGCAAAAATCCTGCCATCCTGGTGGTGCTGACACAACTGCTTGTGTTTCCATGCTCATCCATCTTTAGCAAATCTCTGCCAGCTGCACCTGCCCCAAACACAGCAACAGTCCTAAACGAGAAGAGTTCACACATTCTGTAATGCACAACTGGAATCTGCAAATTGCATTGCAAGTTGCAGAGAGAGGGAGAGAGAGAGGTTCCCTGAACTGTATCATATGGTCAGCTCATTATTCTTTTTACTCTAAATTTACATCCTTCTTTTTCTCAGGTTCTGTGTGATGCCTAACATCCTTCTGATAAAAGGTTGTGGCATACTGTCCACATTTCTTTATGTAACACTTTAACTGCCTAAAGGAATTGTTTTTGCTTTTGAGCACTGCAAGGCATTTTCCTCTCCTAGAGAAAGAATTCTGTGCAGCAGAGCCAGCTCCTTGCTGGCCCAGAGGGCGCAAGGCTGGAAATGAATCTGTCTTGACCTTGGTAAGCTGAAAACTGACTCTGAACTGTATAATAGCAATTAATTGGTGTGTATTGATGAATTAGCCTTTGTATTTTGTTTAACAGTGCTTTAGACATCCTAGAAGAAATTAATCTATCAACAGGGCGCAAAAATAACTTCAGTGAAGCTGCTCTGGAAAAGCTACTTGATAACAATCTTTCCCGGAAGTACAGCCAGATGGGATATTTATCATCAAGTGATATCATTACTGATGGATTCTATGATTGTGGTCAGGTAAGCTACTTTTAATAAGTTACTTTACTTAGAAAGAATAAAATTTTATTCTGGATTTAGAAAAAGTAAATGTACTTTAGCAAAAGCCGTAATCTGCATATGTAAAATACTTTTGTTTTCTTCTCCTGAAGTTTCCCAGCTTTTATACTAATTTCTTTTGATTGTCTTTCTTCATGGAGAAAATCTCATCATCCTCACGCTATTCCCTAGTTGTGATCTTCTTCACAATCCTGTGTAAGCTGGCAAACCTAGTTCCTTTCCAGATCCTTTCTCAGACCTTAGTTCTTCTGGTCTCTCTCCCTGCAGTATACTTAATACTAACCTGACACTGAATGACCTATGGACTTCTTGTTCATTGGGTTTTTTACACAAAGAAGTAGACTTCATATTTTCACCTTGGTCATGACTCTCACAAAGCAGTCTTTATATGTAAAGACTGACTCCAGTATCACTTGTAAGTGCTGTATTCAGTTCAAATCTGAGAAGGACTTTTCAAAATGCCAAAATTAATTAGAAGTACCAGTCTTACTGAAAATCAGTGAAATACCTGCTTCTAAAGCACTTGGCTGCTTTTGAAAATTCCATCCTATATTGTAAAGCCTTCAGAAGCAGGAACATTTCCTCATTCTAGAACTGTTTGGAATGACATAGTAACAATAACTACAAATCAAAATATTTATAAACCATCTTTTCTAAGACAATTGATGAAGAAAATGGAAATGAAGAAGAAAACAATTTCACATATTTTTAATTGCTTTATTAGTTCTTATGTAAATCTGTTAACAATTAGGAATTTTTAAGTAATCTATAGGTATCTTTTAAATATATTTTTTCTCTTAATCTTTCATTGAACAGAACACCTTATCTTTTATGCTAATTTTCTTGTAGATAAAACCTGGAGCAAAATTTTTATCTTTGGAGAAATTGAGTATGCAAGAGCTTACTGACCATCGGGCCATAATCTTCATTAATGCTAAACCACAAGAAGAGTGAGTTATGTTTGATCGCTGGCATTTATTGCAAGAGCTTATCTTTTCCATCGTTTCCACCGTTTCTAATACAAAATACATCGTATAGATATATATACACATATATAAAATAGAGAGATCTATTTTAATCCCAGCACAGTGCTTCATGTCCTAGAAGGCAGGAGATTTGTATTTTATAAAATAAGAATTTGGAAAATAACTTTTTTTTTCCCCTCTAGACAGAAAACATTTATTAAGTTGAGTTGCTTTTTTTCACTTAGCTGTTAAGACTCATTCATCTAACACCCTTTGATTCCTCATGGTGGGGCACCCAGTGTTTTATTAGTTGTAACAAAGCTTGTCATCTGCCATAATATGTCATCTGAGCTGAATGTCAACATGTGACAATGAAACCTATGATTTTATGGTCTTCCTGTACAGACAAATGCATGGAATTCTAAGCACAACATCCAAAGAGGCAGGACAAAGCCAAGCATCAAGCTTTCAGGCTTGATAAAGAACCTGTGTCCGTTTCTTCTCTGTTTAAGTTGAAGCCAGCCTAACAAATCATCTTAGATTTGAATGCAGGAAGTTGGTATTGGGCTTGTTTAACTGGGAATCATTTCCTGTAAACAATCTCACAGATCAAAGAATGCTCTACCAATATTTTGCAAGTCCAAAACCTTCTTCTCTGTCAACACGTCACGTATTTGGTTTACTGTATCGTTAGCTTCCCTTTTAAGCTGGTGTATGACACCATAAAGATGTCTGAGAATATCAATGACAAATTAAACTTCCATGCTCTTTGTTGATCCCTAGAGTTGTCTTTAACTATCAGGTTTTCTTTCTTTGACTTTGATACAGCTTCCTGCTGTTGCACCTTGGCAGCAGTCTTACCCTGCAGTCACTTTTGTGTCCATCATTTGGTATTCCATACTTAATATTTGATACCTGAATCAATGTCTGATTTATTAGTGGTTTAGTTATTTCTTCCACTTATATACTCCCTATGAATATATTTACTGTCCTTTAAAATCAGGACTCCCATTTTCATAGCTTAACATGCAAATACTAACTCTGCAGATAACATACAAAAATACCTTGTTCTGTTTCAGTCTTGCAGTAGAGAAGGTACAAGATTCATCTTATGAACAGGCTATCTTGTCACCTTCTATTTCAAGAAAAGGCAGTAGAGAAAAAGCAAGGTATGGGTTTAAGATTTACTAGTTGTCAACGTTCTGTTATTGCTCTAATGTTAGAAATAGAATTCTGATTGAAAATAGTGATAGTTTCCAAACAGAGTACACGTACTCAAATACAGTGTTAAATGTTTTCAGAGTCTTTCTTTCACCTCCTAATTGCAGTAATCTTCTTTTGTCTATCTTAGTAATTATTTGTCCTTCCTCCCCATGCTGTATTTGAACACCTCCCATTTATTTGGCTGTTTTTCCTTTCAGTATCCCTTGGAGGCAGTGAAATGCTGTTACTTTACAGCTTGACAACCAAGACACAGGGAAATTAGGGTAGAAGTTCTTTCTCAATTTAGAACCTAGAGCCACAAAAAGTTGCTACACTGCCTACATGCATCCTTATTTCTAGATTAAATTTCTTCCAGTGAAATTCTACAGATGACTAAAATCTGAGAAGGGTGTTCTCAGAACTGTCCCAGTTTTGACAGCAACAAGCCTAAAAATGCCTTGCTTTTGCAGGGCTCCCTCTGACCCATACAATACGCTAGGTACAGTCCTGCAGTCCTTGCTGTGGAACTGATCTGGTGGGCATGTCTGCTCATACCAAATAGGTGAGAATCTCTCACACTGTAGTGGGAAATTAATTTCCTTCTTTTACAGAAAGAGGATTTGAGCCTGTCCCTCCCACCTGCAGATAGCTGATCGCAAGATATTTGAGGTTTAGCAGTCTCCTTCTGGTTTGTTGTAGCTGTTCACTAACAATGAGGTGTAACGAACAAAGCTTCAGCTTCAGCGGTTAGGGCACCTGAGAGAGCAGAGACCAAAGTTCTAGTCCTTGTCTTGATGACTTTTAATATAAAATACTTAACCCTTTGTGGAAGAAAACTGAACCATGGTCTCCCAACTGTGCTTCATGTGAAACAGCAGCACAATCGTGACCACAATGGTACCTTTCAGAGAATGCAGGTGTACATGCCTAATTCCAGGGAAATCTTCAGGATTCCAAAACTGGTCCAAATAGAGCCTCCTTGCCATCAATGGGATGGTATCTAGTCCTTGATAGGAATGGGATGTAACCTACAACTCTTCTTGGCTTTTCTGTTAGCTAACTTAGCGAGCTGACCATTTATCATGCTGGTTTCTATGGGTCCCAGTCCTGACTTCCTGGGTTTTCTTGTTTTATGATATAGGGAGCCTTGGCCATGCCTCAGGGCTATGAATTCTAGTCAGTGGTGGGCATTACAAAGTGCTAACTGCTGCAGGGTTAGAAAAAAAAAGGAGAAATGGTGTCTGTTGTAGGAACTGAAGTACTATGTTGGCAATTTTTAGCTTGGAGCTCATCCATGACCTATGATACGCTACTGTCTGTACAGGCATTTTATTGATAGACATAATGGTTGATTTCTTAGACTGCTTATATATTTCTGTGTACGTAGTATCTGTGCTTGAGAGATGAAATCTGCATTAAGAGTTAAGTTAATAATAGTAAGTTAAGAGACAATTGGAACCTCCTTTGTGATCTCAGTAGTTCAATAGTATCTCCAATGGAGGAAAAGCAGGAGTTATCTGGACAACAGTATTCAGTCAGCAAAAGCAGCACTAGAGAAAAAGGCTTAAGGTATTACACTTTGAATTATATGTGTATCTGTGTGTTTAGAGCTGACATACAAATTGTTGACAGATAATTGCTAGACAGATAATAGCTACTGACTGTGAAGGCTGAGGTTCTGACTTAAATGAGGACCCAAATTGTGAGATTAGTCTATGCAAAAGTTACTGACTTACAAGGCAGACATTTACATTTGACAAGTTATTTGGACTGCAAGCACTTCTGGAATTCAGTTTAAATTATTTCATAGTAGATACCTGAAATGGGTCATATGAATTGCATTATGGAAGGTTCCTGTTTCAGGATGCAAAAGAGTAAATACTACATCTTGAGTGACTTACCAGGACTGCTGTAGGTTCTGCTCATTTAGCAGGTACTCCTGATACCCAGCATGCTGGGGCCAGGACCCACCAAGCATATGCCAGTCTGGTCAAAGGGAGCAGGAGGCAAGGGGAGATACCGAGCCCCAGTTAGTTTGCTCTGCACCAGTGGGGGATCCTTCATCTCAGAAGATGTTCTAGTCATAGACCGTTTTGTGTAGTCGAGACCTGTTCTGACAAGATCATATGTTTGTTTATTACAGTGTGAGATGACAGTACCCTTGGATAGTTGCTTTTTAATGTAATTTATGTCAATTACACAGTAAATGACTGCTGTGTTAGCGATCATAACTCTTTGGGAAAGCAAAATATTTTCTTTAGGAAAAAACAAAGACCTGTTTCAGTTTCCCATAGTATACTTGCAGGGATACAAAAACTTCTTTCTTCAGGTATGAAATAATTGCTTTTGAATGTCATGATCAAGTTGTATGATTTATAACCCTATTGTCATTCATTTTGAATCCATAATTCATACATCATTATTATTATTAATTTTGTGAGATATATGGGAGTTACTTGAAGGTCAGTAGCTGACTCCAAGTCTCAAACATGCTTAGACTTTTTCCTACATTTTTTTTTCCTTTGATCATACATTTCTGTTCATCATTATTTTGCAAAGTACTACTGAACACAGTTTAAAGCCATTGTTTTGAAAAAGTGATACTACTTTATATAAACCATAGCTGAAAGCTAAGAGAAAGGGCAGTTTTAATTGTCTGCTGGAATTGTTTGAATTAGATGTAGAGGAAGTGCCTAGTTTATAGTTTGACATACATTTGCATAGACAGATAACAACATTTTTAATCAAACAGTTGCATATCTGATATACACATTGACTGGGCTAAAAGATATTTAATGTAGACTGATAAATGTGCATTTATTCTATGCTATGTTCCAGCACAGCATTTAAGGAAATACTTTCCAATACTCAACTTGCTCCTTTCCTAAAGGCAAGCAAGGCACTAAGCTATGCAAAAAAGGAAAGAAAATAGCTGTCATGGCTGTCTTTGGGTAGTAGGATATTGTATTGGCTGCCTTCTTCCTCAAACTAACTCTCTGGTGACCCATTGGACTTTTGTACTGAAGTTGCAACAGGAATCAGAAACATGCTGGGAGAGCATTAACTGGCATGAGTTCTCCTTAGCAATGTTCCTCTGCATTCGCAGCAAGCATGTCTCAGGAGCAGTAAGACAGCTTTGGGAAAGGGGAGTAATTTTTTTCTGATGCCATAATTCCCACTGGTAAAATGGGGATAAAAGAAGAGGACAGGAAAAGGACAGTGGTCTGTTGTAATAGTTACTGGTTATTTTGTAGCACTGAGCTGTAAGACAGCACCTCCATGGTTCCTTATGAGGTAAGTATTAGATAGGTATGATGAACTGAAGAGTTGAGGACTAAGGTAGAGACAGGTGTGGAAGACAACCTTAAAGCAGCCATTCCACCAAAGACCAGAACATAGCCGTACCTGAGAGAAGTAAGCAACAGCAAAAAACCCAAACAAATTACTGTTCAAACCCATCCCTCTCAAGTGTTTGCTTTGTGAAAATTGGAAAGTAGGAGAATAAGAGTGAATCAAGAGTCATTTCAGTAGATAGGAATAGGGAACAAATTCTCCTGCTATAGCACTGTGACTTAGCGGTACACTTTTCATAGGGAAAAGAAAGTACTGGGAGGATGGAAGGGAAGAGCAGGGGACAAGGAGAGAAAATGGTCAAGGAGCAAGAATTATACCATTTGTAGGAGTTGTTGCTTTGAAAACCTGCTAAGTCAGACACCAGAGAGGTGGGAATAATGCAGGGTTTTTTAAACAGGGTATTCTTAACCATAATGTCTAAGTGTATAAATGGAGAAGTAAGATGCTGTTTAATCTAGCATTATACGGTTCCCTGGCTATAGTTAGATAGAGTCAAATTAGATAAAGAAAATTGTTTGTCTGCCTTTCTCAAGTATAAGTGTAATTAATAATGAGAACAGTTTATTTAAGAGGGTGTGAATTTTCTATAATTTTAAGATTAAATCTTAATTGGTTATCCTTCTAAATTAATGTGCTTTATGAAACATATGAAAAGGGCTTTTTGTGAAAATGGTAAATCTCAAAAGCTAAAAGAAAATTTTGCAAAGTATTCTGAAGACAAATTGCTTGAATTAGACTGCTGATAATGATATATGCCCTTCTGCTTTGTCCAGTGCCTTCCCTCTTAAGAGTGCTGTTCATTGTAAAAAATTTAAGAATTAATTTGAAGAACATACAATAATGATAGTTTGCCCTGGAGCCGTGTACTCTAGTGGTCCATTATTTCTTCTTTTTTTCCTTCCAAGAATGCCCAGAAGTATTATGTATTTTAAAAATTAAGCCAGAACTGTTAAACAAAGGAAAGTATGTCATATTTCACAGTAGAATTATTCAGGACCTATGCTGAAAAAGGATATAATGCTTACAAAACACAAGTTCCATGTGCTCCCACAGTTGAAAAGTCCTAAACTGTCTGATTGCATAGATCTTAATGATACCTCTGGTAAGATACTGATTTTATGGTTGCTACATAACTTGTGAAATGCACAGTATTCCATCTAAGCAGAATAAGCATTTAATTTATATTTCTGCTAGGTGTTTATGATGCCTGTTCAGGATCACAGTCTTTTTTCAAATCCTGAATATTAGTGAAATATGTAGCATGTACTATGAAAAAAAGTCAGCAAAAACAGAGTCACCTTATAAAATCTTCATCTGACAAGCCATGTTGCAGTTTGCATAATGCTTGAAGCACATGGACTTGCAACTGCAGAGACTACTGCTTGGCGTGTCCTGTCAAGGTTTCAGCCATGCTCTTGATACCATTTGTTTCTTTATTTGAAGTCCAGATTTCTATCAAGTAAAAACTCATTGGAGTTCATATTTTTAGTTTATATCCATATGGAACCAAACCATAACTCTCTAAAAATGTTTTCTGTATGTATATAGGTAAGTATTTCTCCCCCAGATAATCCATATATGGGAAAGGCATACCAGAGTCATAGACAAAAATAAAATTAGAATTTACAGCAATATTAATATGGAACTAGTGACAGTTGGTTCCTAGCCTTCTCCTGAAGGCTTATTCCACAAGTATTCTCAACAGCTCTGTAGATTTTGGAGTATTCATTATCAAGAGAAAAGATTTCTCCTACCTCCCCTCCAAATCCATTTGTCTAAAATGTCTTGTTGGACTTTTGAGATTACAGTATTCTAAATAAGTGTATATTGTTTCCTATGTAAGAAAAGGTAAGGGGAAAAAAGAAGAGGAAAAATCAAAAGAAGTTATTCAGATTACACCTAAAGTCCAGGATGAAATAAATCTAGAAAATTCACAATGGCTACCACCACCTGACTTCATTTTACTGGATTACATTAATAATGCTTCCAAGATAATTCTACCACTAACTACTACCCGGAAACAGGTTGTGGCTCTTGCACAGTGAGTATCAAATTATATTTCCATAAATAATGCAAATAAGTTCAATTGGTAAAATAACCGTTTTGTCATCCAAGGACAACTTTTCCAAATTTGTTACTTTTCCCCATCCTTAATTGAAATCCAAATCAGCTTTGGTCCAGAACTTTGACATAATTTTGGATTTTAAGCTTGTTGTTTCTAATTTTGGTGTAATTAGTTTAACTTTTTTTTTAAATAAAGTATCACTTGCAACAGAAGGGTATAAATTTCTCATCTTGAAAATACTTGTATGGACAATTTCAGGTTTTTTCACATTTATATATCTATACTGATCCTTTCCAATGCACACATCAGCTGCATATGGCATCTATATCATCACAGGGCAGGAGAGACCCAGGTGTTACAGAGCCTAAGTGCACAAGCTAAAACCTTAACCTAATAGCTGAGACTGTTGCAACTTACAGGTGCCATGTCTGTTTTTTCTCTTACAATCTTTCTTGCCTTGGAAGCCTTGGCTTGGAAACCCCTCAGGACAGGAACTGTCTTGTATTTTGTTTTCGGAAGAGCCAAAAGCGTGAGACATTTTTCTAACGTAGTTTTTAGATGCTACTGTAATTAACATCCTGATGATTTAATAGTGCCAGAATATTTCAACGGTGCGTGTACAGACTATTGTTATCAATGTGTGATTCATTAGTTACACTGACTACTCAGCCTGGGCACCAATCACTGTCATCTCCAAGCAGTGTGCCTGGTTTCGTCTTCTCCTTAGTTTAACCTTTACTATCTTAGCAGTTTCCTGGCTACCTCCTGAAAGTGGAGAGTTCGGCATCAGATCCCACCGCGACTCACAAAATTTGTTTCTTCTACTCTCATTTTCAATGAAGTGGTTTAATGTGATATGAGGAATGACTTTTCTGTTGACTGCAAAATTTGACAGGACAGATACTCATCCTTAACTATCCAGCTGTGTATAAATCATGATGTCTTCCTCAAGGTGAAATCCATAAAATGTTCTTGCAAAACCACTCTTCAAACACACCTGTGAAATACTTGCAGACACACAGCCCAGCAAAACAATCATGGGAAATTTAAGTAGAATGTTTGCTGTGAAGATTTTTATGTTTATGTTCCATTCTAAGCGGCTGCCTGAATAGATGCTTTGAATAGGGAGGAGGAGACAGCGGCGGCAGCAGCCTGGCAGCTTGAGGCTGTGCTCACTGTGGAGGGAGCCAGGGCAGGTGAGGAACACGCAGTAGTGCTGGCTGTCTCCTTTTAAACAAACGCAGCACACCTTTGTGCGTACCCAGGAGTGGTGTGCACGTAGGCTCAAGAAGCCCAGCTCTCCTTACTGAGGGCTGGCTGTAGGCACAAGCAGCACAAGTAACTGCCGAGAGCCTCCGCTTCTTCAGGTTCACCCAGCAATTCCCAACTTCAAGATACCATGTGTAGCCTGCTCGGTGATAACTCCCTGTGCCCACACTGTTGCAACCCATACCTCCTTCGGCCCTAGGTTTGGAGAGCTAAGGCCTCTGAGGTTGCCGTGCATGTACTTGTGCAGACAGAACCTGTTCACAGTCGCTGCAGAGGTGGTCACGCAAATTTTAGCTCCCTGTCTGAAGCAGTAGCTTGTGATTCCCATGTCAGCTCTGGAACGCCTTGTCCGGACTGAGAGCCTTCAGGAACACTTGTGCCTGTGGCTGAGGATGCTGTGACGAACAAAGGTCTTTACATACAGGGACCATGCACAGGGGAGGTGAAGGGGTGTGTATGAGGAGGTAGGGACTTACAAATCAGGGCTTGATCCTGTGTGTGCACGTCACCCAAAACACATGCTTTTAGTAGTGTTTGCACAGACTGTGCGTTCTGATCTTCTGTTTCTGTGACTGAGCCATTCTTTTTAATGGATAAATACACACCTCTCAGCCCCCAAATGCTAGCTTCAATATAAGAAAGCACATGCAGAAGCTGAAGTACCCTTTATGGATATAGTTGCTTTCTTATGTTGGGATCATTACCTATGGCTTTATTTTTTTCATATATATATTCTCTTGCCTTTATTACTATTTCAGACAAATGGTAAGGCTGGGGGTTGTGATACATGGCTCACGTAATCTGTTAGCTGTAAAGATGAACACTAGCTTCTTAACTACTTCCTCAGTAATTACACTGTTACTGATGATTTTCTCTGAGGACTTTGTGTCTGTACTAGACCTCTCCAGAATCTCTGCTGACAGCTGTTGCACTTTGGTTTAGGTCTGTGACAAATGTGAATGACCTGAGTTATGGTTATCTGTATTCAACAGTGAGCATATTTAAAATACCAGTTACTGAATATATACCAGTTACAGAAAAAATAAAGCAAACAGAGAAGTATTAAAGTCTTGTATGTCATTCACTTATTGCTTGTATACATTTCATTTTGTTACATTTTTGTGATAAATACAAGAGGAATTATAGACGCAATTGATCCTGGTATACATTGCAACAGGTTTGTTGTAGACAAGATGGGTGGTCCGATTGAAAGAGACAAACTACATGATTTCAGCTGGGAACTTCACATAAGTGAAATAGAATTTGAACTGAAATGCAATGTTGTGCCTATCGGAAAAGTCAAAAAAGGGACGTTCTACCACAGAGCTTTACTTTTCAAGGTGTGTTAACATTTATTTTTCAACATAACATACTGATGTTAAATGGATATTATAAACTAAAGTATACTTGCATCAGTATTGTGTGATATTTATAGTCATGTAAAATCTTTTGTATACACTTAGAAGTCATTTTTCACTGGCAAAGTTGATTTCCCAGTGAGTGAAAGCCAGCACTGCTTCTTTCTGTAAACATTCTTGTTGTCATTAAATTGTCTTAAGTGATATCAGCAGAATACTTGATAAATGGCAAAAAGCCAAAATATTTGATTGGGAGTCAAAACATTTTACATTTTCTGTAAACTGTAAAGTATTGAATTATGCAGCTTCCTTTTTTTTTTCCATGCTGCAAATGTAAACTTGTTGGGACAATTTTTATTTGGTATCTACCCAGTATTCTGTGATAGTATATACCAGCTTTTATAGTCTAGTTTCTTAGGCTGGGAAGGTTCATTTCTTCTGTCTTCATATGAAGATGTACTGGTGCAGCTGGCTTATCTGTCCCACCCTTTTTCCTTGGCTGTTGGGTAGCTGGACTTTTCTCCTTGGATGGAAAGGAAAAGAGAAGCGCCTAGCACATTAAGTGGGAAGGACCTAGGAAAGTTCCCAACATACTTTGTGGGGATTTGAGGGCATGAATTAATTGTGCTGAAGCAGCACTGATGTTTGCTAATCTTCCACTGTCCTCAGAAACCTTTGTAGGGACAGGTCATCTCTCTTACAGCCACAGCAATCTTAAGCAATGGATATCCTTGTCCATTTGTAACAAGTTAAAAATCTTTCAGGATTTCATTCCTTCACAGCAGATGCATTTTGAGAAAGCAGTTTTGTAGCTGGAAATCATTACAGGTCTGTCAGTGATAGTGCAGCACGAGGAAAGGCAGGTGTTTCATCTAGCAGATGCTTGCCTTAAATTTCATTGCTTCCCACATTCACAGGGCTGAAAAGCAAGGAGTGTGCTTCGGAGTGAAGCAGCAGTCCTAGGCTTACACTGATAAAAATGTTATATTTTTACACTTAATATTTCATACTAGTTATATATGTGCGGTGTACCTACACCTCATTGCTTGAATAGACAATTCTTCAAAGTGTTATTCAGAAAGCAGTCTTCCAACTAGAAAAAAGCATTGCTAGGTACTGTGTGTGTTACACTTCATTTGAGATCTGAAGGACTGGCTGATGAACAAATGTATCAGTGTCTGGCAAGAGTTGAAATGAGTATTTTTCATGTTGTGCATAGAAGATGGTAGAAATAACATTTAAAAGCCTACACTTTCTAAGCAGAACCAAAAATAAAGATTTGCGGTGTGGAACATTTAGAGATTTACAAAGTCTGTTTCAAGAAAGCTTTTGGCCTTTCAGGTATTTTTTTCTTTTTAAGCATATTTTGGCCTTCATGTATATCACAGAAGCTACATGTATTCACTGTGATTAACTCCTTTTTCTTTTCTTTTTAGGTGATAGCAGACAGAATTGGCATTGGATGTAGTTTAGTTCGTGGCAAGTATAACAGAGCTTGGAATGAAGTTAAATTGGTTGATGACTCACCTCAAGGAATAGCTGGGCTTCTGCTTCCTCCTCAAGAGTATATTGTAGATCTAATGTTTGAGCCAGGCTTTTTGATAAAACAGGGAAGTGCAGAGGCAGATCAGTACAAACATATTTAATCATCTTGATAAATTTCACCAAAATAACTATTTTAAAGATGTTTGCAGTGCTATATTTATGAAACATAAAGGGTTTGAGGTTGAGCTGTCAAAAAGAAACATATCTGGTATGTTGTCCTAAACATTTAATTAAACATATTTTAGGTATTCAGCTTCAATGATTAGAAATTTTGTTTGTTTTTTGGTACTATTTTAAGACTAAACTGTAAAACTACAGATTAAAATCTGGTAAATCAAGAATATTTGGTATGTGTTAACATTATAATGCTTACTAAATAGGTTTAAATTATTTCCAAAATACAGTATATTCTTTTTTTCTTATGTTCTTTCAACTCCCATGTACATTTATAAGAATTATATGTCCATGAAGCAAGAAAATATGACATCTGGTGAAATAACAAAAGCAACTGGGCAATTTTTTAGAGTGAAATAACCCATGAACTGAGAATTAGAAGAACTAAGATAACAGTATACTTTCAGCCTCTGTAGAAAACATCCCATTTATATTTCTTGGAACTTGGCAGAGTTAATAATTACAGATAATAACATACTCTGGATGGAAGTAAATACTATTTGTCCTGGCACAGGGAAGACAGATGATTGATAAGTTATTCCTTGCAATCTCCATTTAAATGCTTTATTTTTCACATGAAGATAAAGTGGACTCTGAGAAGGGCAGCAGTTTTAGACAGGGAATTTTATTTCTCGCAGCGTTGGGTAACGTGGTGTTGCTGAAGTGTGGTGGTGCATCTAAGAGAGGTAAAGTACTGACTAGAACACTCTAGTAAACACTTTCTGGTGAAACTGTCAAGAATGTGCTGGTGTATTTCAGGGAGTACCACTATCAAATGAGTTTACTGTGGAAAACTGAGGAAAAACTCCTGTGCAGAAGTTAGACCAATGCAGACAACGTTATGTGAAACTGAATTTCAGAAGACCAGAAGGCCAACAACAAGGCATTTACTTTCTACCCACCAAAAATGTGATTAAAAAAATTGGATTCCGTGTTCTTTCCGTTTTTTAATGTTTGTATAAGCACAGTCACTTGTATAGTACGCTTTGGTTTGAGGAGATTTATATCTGTTGTGTTCATTACTGCTTATGAGCATGATCCCACCACTCCCCCTCCTTCCTCCTCTGACATGCAGCATGATTTTCTGGTAGCCCTTTGGGGAACATTTTATCTTTCTGTTGTAAATTCACTTATATGGCCTCATGTTCATTTTTTTACCTTATGTTCAGCAGTACTCTAGACATCAGAATGAAAAAGAACTCTGGAAACACAAAATACATGATATGCTAGCAGAACTGAGTGGAAGGTGAGGATGTGTTTCTTATCACTGCTGTGTAGCAGACTGGGGATTGATGAAGAGTCATATGCCATCGCTGACAGGCATGACTGGGTATAGAAACCTGCAACTTTGAAAGTGCGGTAAAGGGAAATAAAATAAGAATTAATTTCATACTAGCTATCATTTTGTATACTTTTCCTAAAGTGTGACTTATTCTGTTTGAGGAGGTCTTGAAAAAAAAAACCATTTCTGTTGTTTCCAATAAAAGCAAATATACAGAAAAAGACAAACATCTAAGTTTTTAAAAATAAAAATTGGGTAACTTCTACTCTAGACATATAAGCTTGCTTTACATAAAAGGATTAGCTAAAGAAATTTTTAAAAAGTACTACACAACCTTGTATAATGCAGACATTGATGATCCAGAAGTGTTGGGTGATGGATGTTTTATGTCTCCTAACTTTTAGCTTTGTATTAGCCGAGTTCTGTCACTTCAAAATTGTAATGCACTTGGGTCTCAGAAATAAGATCTAGGTAGAATATAAACACTTAAATCCAAAATTGTGACTTTGAAAACTGCAATTAAGTTGTCAAGTAAGGCAAGAGATGCCACGCTTTTTTATTTGATGCTTCCCAGGGACCTGTAGCTGTGCCCATGCCTTGGTGAAGAATTCCCCCAGCCTTGACAAGAGCAGCCCAGCTCACGCTCACTCCAGATCTGAACTGGAAAATAAATTGTTCAGAAGTTTCTGCAGGGCTGAGCTTGGTGAATATTCCCAGGACATGACCAGCATACACCATTTGGCTTGGGCCATGCCTGAGTGAAGAGATCACCTACCTTCTTTTAAGGAGCAGATGGGGAAGGGCCTCATATTTCCTGTTACATGTTCATTTCCTTCTGCATAGTTCAGTAGGGAGATCGGTCAGTCAGGACATAGAGGGAGTCAGGCTTGATGCCTTCCTAAGCGTGAACAAAACGGTCTGCAGCTACCTAATGGCCAGGATATGTTCTAGCCACTAAGCACTCTTCATCCCTTGTTTTGAAGCTCTGCTGTAATGTAGTAAAGAATGCAGGTTTAATAGACTACAGAAACAGAAAAGTTGAGCAACCTCTTCAGCTTAATATTAGGGCTAATGTTTAGGTTTTTCCTTTGGAGAAAGAGAGTCTGGGTCTCCAGTGCCCATGGCTAGAAATTTTCTCATAGTTTACTCTGTGTCTGCTGTAAAATGTAGAAATTGTACCCTACCTAGAACAACACTCTGCTAGTTAGGTGCTCTCCTGCAATGTGAAAAGCTGTCTTAAGCAAAGATGGGAACTGAAATGAGGTTCATTCCTCCGTAGCTGTAACCATTGGGCAATTACACAGCAGTAGGCATCATGGCCAGCAGCTGTGCAGAATGAAAAGCAATGAGATATGCTTAGCTTCTGGAAGGAGGGGGTATGTAGGTGATTACCCCAGGACAGTGATGTGCACTGTAGATCCTGATTTGAAAGAGCCACTCTCTTACTGTGATGTCTGAGCTTCTGAGAGAAGCTAGCATGAAGACACAGCTCCTCGTGTTCATTAGAACTACCCAGCTTCATACTGACTGTGCTAAACTTAATGTAGCATCCTGCTCAGCTTGCTGCTTTCTGCAGGGTCTGTTCCAAGGCATCTGGAACTGACACCATGCCTGCACACACACACACACACCCCTGCAATTCATTTTCATAAAAAAGAATTTTGGCTTTGATTTGGAATTGAAAAACATAATGCTTAATATATAGCACATCTGCATATCAAGAAATACAAAATGACTGTGTTGATAAAAGGTCAGGCATGACTTCTGCCTTTCTAATGAATGTGAACCAGCAAAGCAGCAGACCAGAATTGGTGGTGGTGTCACTGTGATTTCAAGTTGCAATAGAGGTTTTTGTATGAGAGAGTCTAATGCTTTGACCCTGCGCACCTCTCTTGCTCTTTGTGTGGCAAGACCCTTGTGGCTAAGGGGATTCTAAGTGGATAATTCCAGGCTCTTGAGACCAGTTTTTGGCTGAGACCAGTTTTTGGCTGAGACCTGTTTCTGAGGGGTGCTTCTGGTAACACCTTGCTGCAGAAGTGGATTTCTCTGGTTTTCCCCAAGCAGATGCGGAGGCAGTACAGGTTGCTGGCAGCAGCAGTACCAGCACTTCCATGCATCCCTTCTGTTGCCCTCGATACCTGAGAAGTAGCAGCACTGAGGTTAACTTACACTTGTTTTATCTTTATGCTAGCAGGGAACAACTGCTGTGTAATTTATAGAATTAACACATTTCAAATAATTTCTGATTACCCTCTGCTAAACTACAGCAATGGCAGAGCATTGCTCCCTCAAACTGTGTACCCTTTGCATGGTAGAAATCAAAACGAACTCTTCCTCCAGTAAATCTCTGTTGCTCATTAACTCTGGATCCTGAGAAGAATCCAAGGTGCTTTGAGCAAAACAGGTGTTTCTTTTTGGATCCAAGAGGAACTTTTATTCTGTTACTTTTGTCATCAAACTTGGCTTCAGGGAAAACCAAGTCTTTTATTTGTAAATACGGGGTTTGAATGGTGACATATGATTTCATCCATAGCTCCTTTCCATGTATCCGCACCTTTTCTACTACACAATTCATTTCTCCATAAATGCAGCTCATTATCAATGCCGAGTGTCAAAATGGAGACTATGTAGAGGCAGTAGGCATTTACTGGCTAGCATGTCAACTTAGTTAAGATAGAAATGTGCAGTTACATTTATTATATTCATAACTCTCTTGCTGGTTCCTACAAGAGTCTTCTCCCCAAGAACTCATTGACAGTACCTATTTTCCTTCATAAGACTGAAAATAAGCAAAAGAATCCCCACATAATTCAAAACCCAAAGACAGCACATGCTATCACAGCAAAGTAGAAGAAAGCATAAGAATGGACATACAGGCTCAAGCCAAGGGTCTATCCAACCAAGTAATCCATCTCCAGCAATGTTCAATATAGAAAAGGTTAAGAATATGGCACAAACACATTTATACATTTCCTGAGTACTCTGATAGGTTCAGCAGTTTGTACTTCAGGAACTTTCTATGTGTCTAGGTATTTTACAGCCCATAAAGTTTTCTATCTTTACTACAGTCATGCAAAGAAATATCTCATTTTATTTATTCTGAACTTGTCATCTGCTGCTTTCATTTAATATCTCCTAGTTTTTGTAGTAGAAGAGACAGTGGACATTCATTTCCTACTTAGCTTCACCATAAGGCTTGTTTTCTAATAGGTCTTCATCCTATCTTCTGTCAGTATACTCTTCCCTAAGTATACGTATATGCAGGGTATATTTACTCCTTGTGTGGACTCCCACCCATACCTTTGGTCATTGTTCTGTATTTCTTTTAGTTACACTATATTTTTAGAAAGGAGAATAAACCTGCAGGCAATATTGAAGAGTTTGTCATATAGTGGCTTTTTCCCCCCTCTCCCCTAATAGCTCCTAATAATCCATTTACAATTGATAATTACTGAGCATTTAGCTAGATGACTTCCTAGAATGAAGAGATATGGAGAAGCAGGTACAGCTCATTTCAAGAATCTTAGTATGCAAGGTCTAATAAGGTGTCTTTAAAGTTCTCTGGATTAGCTGGAGTGCCAGTGATACAGTGGGAAGCCCAACCTGTATCAGTATCATAGGTCTCAGGATGCTCTGTATAGCTCCATGGTCTTCCTGAACCCTAACCCAAGGTTTCCTTATGATTCTGTGACAGATAATTCCACTGCCATGCAATAGCTGAACAAGCAAGGGGTATGAAATTGACTCATCAGCATGCAAAAAAAAAAGATTGTCCCTGGAAATTATATATTCAACATATCATTGTGGTTCATCCTCCAGGCCTTCACACAATTTTCCTGTGCAATAAAGGATTTGGCCACTTTGTCTTTGAGACATCCTGAGCTGCTAAATGCAACAGTAAGTCATTAATGATACTGGCCTGTATAACAGCATTATCTGTTAACCTGCTCTGTCCTTTCTTTCCTCCACCTTCCCTCCTTTTTGTTTTTACTCTCTTTTTGCATCTTCTCTCAAGGACTTTTCCATACACAGAAGCCCAAGTATAGCAGCCCACATCAGCGCACGTGAGCTGAAAGACCTGCATTGGCCGTGCGTGTGTTCACCCCGTGTTCTTGCAGATTTGTAGTCTATATGTTAAGGTATGTCTATCCAACAAGCCATACTGGGTGGGGGTGGGGGGGTGTCCCAGGGAGCCTCTATGGGGTCATAATATTGAGCAGAGTATCCACAGCCAGTGGTGGGATCCCAGGGAGCTGGGGAGTGCCTGGGAAGGCACAAAGCTCCCAGTGTCCTTCCTCCAAGACCCCTGAACTCACTTGCATGATGCTGTGCTGACTTGCTTTTGAAACAACACCTGACTAGCACCACTGCCCTGCAGGGGCTGCTTCTGCCTAAAGGCAGCATCAGCCAGGCGATCCACTCCAGGCACTGGGACGGTGTGGGGGGCTGGCAGGCACCGCTCAGCGTGGCGAGGCCGAGCCCAGCCCCAGCTCCCGGCCGTGCGGGCAGGCTGCAGGACGGGCATTTGGCTGTGCTGGCACAGAACAAAATCGGTCACAAAGTGGTTTCATCTTTTCACCACAGGGAAGAAAACACTTGATAAATGCCAGTTTGGTTGTGGGTTAGGGTGGTTATCAACCACAGGCATTGCTTTTTCAGGAAAAAATCTCCAGAGCTGTGGCCAGTCTCTCCATAACAAACTTTGCTGGTAGTGCAGCAATGGCAAAGCCCTTACCGCGTCTTGACAAAAGACCTCTTTTTCGCCTGTGTAAACTATTTCCCTGAACTACAGAAGCTAAAAAAGAGCTCAGTGCCGTACATTGGATCTAGGTGAGGCACTGGACACTTGCAGCCCAACCAGCCAAAGGGATGCCACCCAAACGCTGAGCAGTGGGGCTGGCCACGCCGCAAGCTCTGGGAGGCAGGACTGCACCTGCGGGCAGCAGGGGTGGGAATCAGTGGTCAGCTAGAACATGTTAACTGCTGAGCGCCGATCAGCACATCCAGAACACCATGAAGCACTACACAGCGATGGAAACACATAATACAGCACAGATAGACATGTACAACCACCACGACAGCTGTGCCGAGGTGTCTCCTCTGCCCCCAGGCAGCTGCACCTCTCCCCAGGCAGCACAGAGGGGAACGACCAAAGGACTCTGCTCCAGCATTTGGCCATGGGCTTTGCAATACAGCTGTGTGGACTTGGGACATGATTTTTTCACACTCTTTGCTAACACAGCTATTGCAGCAGAAATTTGCAGGTAAATTAACAGCTTTTTAGCCCTCTTAATGAGCTAATTATTTTTCTATTACACAAGCAGCAGCTCTAACACTGAAAGGTATCAGAAATATTGGAATATCCAACCTTACTTGTCCACTATCACCCAGGCAGAATTTAGAGTTCAGGTACTGGTAGAGTATGTGCAGAAATGACAGAAACACAGAGGGAGAGACATACACACATATGTGTCTGACCTATAAAAATGTAGGACATGGAAGAAATTACTGTATTGGAGACACAATGAGCTAGTAAAAGCTTTTCTCTCATTAAGGAGTGAGCTTATTTGCATGCTAATGAACCAGCTAGTTCTTCCAGCTCATTGATGTTTCACTGACACGCTGAGATGCCATCTACAGAAACCATAATTGAAGCCAGTTTTTGCTGGAAGTTGGATAAATGTTGGGCAAAATATAGCAAGATGAGAAAAGCAATCATATTAAAGTAGGCAGCAGATCCTGTCGCTCATGTAGCCCTTGGCCCAGGCTATACCCACCTACGCAAATGCTGTTTACAACCAGCTGTCCTTGTTCTAGTCCTACCTTGCAAGTGAGCACAGCAGAGGGTTTCATTGATCCTGTCTTTCAGCAGTCCTAATGCTTGGTTTGGGCAGGATCGCCTTGCCTATTTTAGAATAAGAAACAAAAAAGGCTCTTCAGCAAAAGACTTTTCTAGAAAGGGCAGTGCCATTAGCTTTTGTGTGGAGGTCTACCTGTGAGCAAACCTTTTCCAGTCTACTTCAAGCTTTAGAGCTGTTCAGTGCTGCTTCTCACTCCCTCATCCATGCTGCACAAAACTGCAAAAAGTAACAAACACCTCCATGGACTCCACATGGACTCTTTCCCTGTTGTGATGCCAGCATTGTGCAAGTTTGCTTTAAAACATGGTGCTAAGTTCTTGTGGTACTTAGTTCACCCTTCTGTTGCAAGAAAGGCTGAGCTGACTACCCAACCAGACACCTCAGTGCACGTTGGTCCGCATCTAAATTACAGCTTGTAGACTTAGTGCTCCCTGTTTCTTTGTTATTGCTCTCTCTTGCTGTTTCCAGATGTCCCTAGATTGTCTTACTGTTTCTGATATTCATCTCTTGTGTTTTCTAACCTACATCCTGTCGTGGTTTAACCCTGGCCGGCAACTAAGCCTCACACAGCCGCTCGCTCACTCCCCCCATGGTGGGATGAGGGAGAGAATTGGAAAAGTGAGAAAACTCATGGGTCGAGATAAAGGCAGTTTAACAGGTAAAGCAAAAGCCGCACGTGCAAGCAAAGCAAAACAAGGAATTCATTCACCATTTCCCATGGGCAGGCAGGGGTTCAGCCATCTCCAGGAAAGCTGGCCTCCATCACACATAACCATTACTTGAGAAAACATGCCATCACTCCGAACATCCCCCCCTTCCTTCTTTTTTCCTAGCTGTACATGCTGAGCATGATGCCATATGGCATGGAATATCCCTTTGGTCAGCTGGCGTCAGCTGTCCCTGCTGTGTCCCCTCCCAGCCCCTTGTGCCCCCCCAGCCCACTGGCTGCTAGGGAGGGGTGAGGCAGAAAAGCCCTTGGGGCTGTGTGAGCACTGCTCAGTGGTAGCTAAAACATCTCTGTTATCAGCACTGTTTTCAGCACAAATCCAAAACACAGCCCTGTACCAGCTGGTATGAAGGAAATGAACTCTATTCCAACCAAAACCAGCACATCCTTCTACAGATGAGAAGTGCTTCCTAGTTATAAGAAGGACTTGAAAACAAACCAGGCCATAGCATGTTTTTAATTCCTTCTTAGTATGAACTTCTCTAAACAAGATGGTTTTAGGGACAGAGTTTGAAAGAAGATTCCTTAAAGGCCAGGTGTCAAAAAGATACTCAGGAGTCAAAAGCCTTTTCAAAATGTCGAGTCATTGGTTTTAATTGACATTAGGGAACAAATTATGAAAGGGTGGAGGTCTGTCCAGTGTCCCAAGATGTAAGAGATTTTGGTAATGATATCTAATTTCCAAAGTTGGAAAATTAGAGTATTCTCTGACAAATGGACACTCTTAAGGTACAATTTATGGTAGTTCATACAGAAGAATCACATGCTGTAAGTCCTAATTTCTTTACATTACAATATTTTTGCTGTAGAGCTCTAACGTAAGTGAGTTTAATTCTAGATCCGCCTGTTACTAACAGGAGCTGCAGTACCAAAAAAAGAGCTAGATGACTAAAGGCTGGCCCTTACGTATAAATATATGGAAAAAAAAGTCAGGGGCCATAATACCAAATATTGGATGATCTTAGAGATATTCAGGTATTACATTTCCTCAGGAATTCCCAGTAACAAAACATCTAAGTATCAGGAATTAACAGGGAGTGGGGCTTTGCAGCACTGGGCCAGATGTTATGTTGGGTGTAAGTACCTCAGCAGTTTCTGCAAGCCAAGCACTGTGTAGCATGGGGTATGCTTCTAAAATACAAATAACATGAAATGCAAGGTGAGTTCAGGATGCAGTGCTACATGTGCCAAGGAGCACGCTGCTCTGCTGGTCAGGGTGCCATATTTACACAGGGATTATAGTCTGTAGCTTTTGTTACTGTGGGATAGAGGAGGGATAAGAAGTGGGCCCCCACCAATTTAGTGTGCTGTTGCCACTTGCTGTGTATTTGCTGACCACAGAAATACAGTACTAAACAGGAGCACAGATTTCAGTCAGGTCTGTGCTCAGTTTTGGTACTGAAATGCCACTGAACTTCAGGTATGCTGGGAAGGTGTCTTTGCTTGCCACTCAAAAATTAAAGCAATGCATGCTAACGAACACGCTAGCAATACCTGCTCTACCAGTTATTTTTCCTGCTAGATGAATGGCAGTATGCTGTGGAAACAAGGTCTCTGTAAAACCTAGAGCCTGCTCTGATCCTTTCTACCCTCTTCCTATGTAGCAAATATGGACCAAAACATTCATAGCAGCAGTGTTGACTCAGTACACTCTGTCTTTTAAAAGGCTCCTAACCTAACTTTCCCATAGAGGTAGTAGTCCTTGCAGATCTGGCCAGTCCTTACATCACACGAAGCTGGAGTAGGAGTTTTTGCTCAGCTCAGAGTTGCTCAGTTGGGCCCTGGAAAGGAAACTCCAACTCCCGTTCCTGTGGGAGCAGGGAGTGCTGGCCAGACCACCACCAGGCACCCCACTTCCATGAAATGGAAAACCAGCTCATGCCTTGAGAACAGGATTCTAGTTTTTCCAACAGATAACTGGGGAGCATCCTGCGGACCAAGGATTATAGCCAAATCTTGACGTACTGCTTAAAGAATGAGTTTAAGACAGGACAATCACACCAGGCAAAGCAGAACTGCACACTGTACACCTGCAAATCCCTCAGGCAATTTTTTGTATTAGAGTGGTCTCTTGCACTGCTTTCACCTTACTACATATTTCTTATTTTTCAAATAACATATGCATTTGAGAAAATCACAATCTAGTTTTAGATAACTGAGGGGGACGGACACACACCCCTAAAAAGCCTCCAAAAACCCAGATGCCAAATTTATTTTGAGATATTTCCCCCCAACACTGGCTCCCCGCCCCCTTCACTATTCATCTACTTTATCACCAGTCCTGTTTATTACTCTGTAATTCTTACCTGACTGAAATTCAGAGGCAGGTACAGCTTCCTTCTCTGGGCACAAGGCAGGTATCTCCTGCAGGGAGCTGGCCGTGTGTTTGAGTGCCCCATCAAACTCCCCTGCAAGCTGGATCACAGCCTTTGGGGCTGCTGAAAGCTCCGCTGAAGCTGCTGCAGACCCAGGGCACAAAGCTTCACAGTGGGAAGAGATGCTGCTGGCAGAAGGATGTACCCCATAAAAAATACAGAGGACCAAGACAGTACTTCTTGGCCCCTTAAGGTAACTTGTTCAACTGCATCCATTTTTTAGTATAAGATTTCCAGAGGACAGAGGACAGACGCTGCCAGGAGTCCTTACCCACAGAATACAAGTGAATCAGAACTTGAACTCCCAGCTAACCCATTACTACTGCTGGTGGCTCAGGCAGTGGCAGTACAAAAGAACTTAAGGTCATTCATAAGAAGCAGGGCATGCACACTCAGCCCCCCACTTTCTGCCCATCTCCTAAACCAAGAGCATTGCAGTGAAGGTGAGTTACCAGCACAAAACCAGTGGCCAACTCTACCAGACATGCCTGCATCACAGCAAAAGTGCAATGGAGGAAATGTAGAGTTTGGGGGCATTTTTGAGTGTGATTTTGTGCTTTCCCTGATCAGAAAATGCATTAAAAATAAATTTACTGGGGCTCATCTAAGAGAGAAGGAAAGAAAGTTCATAACTGCACTTACATGAATCGCAAATTTAAAAATACATCTAAGATGAATGAGCGGGAATAAAACCTGTTCTGGAGAGCCCTACTTCTCAGGAATTCCCGTTTGCTGGGAAAGTGGCAAACTCTATTATCAGGAAAGCCAGTCTATTGAAGGGAGAGCAATTTACCCCAATCGGAGTGTGAAGCATGACATACCCTACTCTTAAATCATTTATATTTTACTTTTTTATGATACAATTGTGAATTAGCTTTTTCTGCATTTGTAATTAGAGGATAGAACAGATGGTCAGGGCTTAGTTCAGGGTGATAAATCCATTAAGATAACCTACAGAAAGCTGCTGCTGTGGTGATTGCTGCCAAATAACTGTTCATTCAATGCTTTGTTCAGGCTTTGGGTACTGGGTGGAAGAAGAACCATCCCAGTTCTTCACTACCTTGAGGTACAAGGGATCAGAAATCACACACAAGTTTGGGGAATGTATTATTACCATCTATGTGGCTCAAGCAATTCGGATAGTATGGTATAGGGGGCGCACGGGGCAATGCAGGGAAGCAGCCTGGAGTTGTCGCCTCCCAATAGCTGCCCCTGCAGATGCACTCACTCCATCCAAAGCATGTGTCTACTTTTCAAAGTGGATGGAATTTAGCTGAACAGATGGCCTGATTGCAGAGTAGATTTTTCTTTCAAGGAGTGATGCAAAATATCCATTTCGCTTTGAGTTTGTTTTCACTCATTTTGCAAGAAATTTCTCAAAGCATGGAGTATCCTAGCATAATTTATACTGGACAGAACCTATGGAGGACATTTGGTCTAATCCAACTCAAAGCATTTGTCACAGTGGACCAAACCTGTAAGCCTCTTCCAACTGGAACTATTCTATTCTATTCTGTTCTGTTCTGTTCTATCCAAATTCCATCCTTAGACTCCAGCAGAAGGCTCCTGCTTAAGCTAGTCCACAAATATGACCTATTTTTTTCTAAAAACAGAGGTCAGAATGATTAGGTACCCTATAGCTTATCCTATAGCAAAAAGAGATGTTAAACTGTAAAGCAAATAAGGCAAGAAGTTGTGTGTTCATTATTTCTGATGATGTCTTTGACCTGAATCACATCAGGCCACTCTGTGAATGAAACTCAGCAGAATCCATGGGTCAACTTCAGGGAGGTTCAGATCTGCGTTCAGTCGTTCTGTGCCTCTGGCAACCAGCAATACCCTTTTCCAAGATGTTCTGGCACTTCTGATACTAATAATTTTTGCTGAAATCCCTTTCATCATTGGAATTCAGCACTGGAGCATTACCGCATATCTTTGGTTAGCATTTCCATGTGGAAACAGTATCTCCATATACCAGCAGCTCAGAGTTTCATCACATCTGAGTGACTAGAAACTAGCTGTGGAGTTGTATCAAGTCTGTTAGAGGAGAGGGAAGACTTTGCTGAGGAAGGATGCAGAGTTCCTGCAATCATCTCCTACAAAAGCAGTGAGGATTTCTGTGGGGAAAATAAAGCCCACCACAGATACAACCTACCCACCAAAATGCTCATGTCGGTCCCCTTTTTTTCATTCTCCAGGGACCTGGGCACACAGTACCACTACATATGACAAGTTCAAGCCAAATTCTTGTATGCTGAGCTCCCATATGTTTCAACGGGAACAACCCATAGGAGGGGACATATATTAGGTATGACAAAATGAGCAGAGGAATGCTGATGGCATACAGATGCATATAAAATAAAAATACCACTATTTCTGTCTTTTCTTCCATATGTAGTAATGGTGAGGGGCTTTATTAACAAAAGCTGCTTAAGCAGAGGTTTGAATTTGAACAGGGCTCATTTGATTTCTGCTTCCTGGCTGACTGCTCAGTATCTGCCAGCGTAGGCATTATGTGATGCTCTGCTTGTCCCCAAAGCTGTCAGTCAAGACAGAGCCTGGGCTGGGAAATGGTTAGAGCCTGAATAAATATTAGCAGGATAGTCTGGACCGTGACCGCTTCCCTCCCACTCTCGCCTTCACCCGCCTACACACATGCTGCTGCTGCCGCCTCGGTGCAAAGTAACACTACAGGAGGAGCTGAGGAGCTTCTCCCCCATCTACACACATCTAATAAGACATTGCGCTTTTCATGATTGACCCTTTCCTGGATGCAGCTTGTGCATGTGCCAGAGTCAGGTGACATCTTTAACAATAAACCCACTGAATTACAATTCAGGGTGAATTTACTTGAAAATTTACATAGTGTCGCTAGGGGAGACTTTTAACTGCTTCCCCTTGTGCATAAGAGAGAAAAAAAGGAGGAAAATTAAGTAACAGCCTAATTGGCTTTTATAACAGTCTATGGGGAGAAATGCAGGCCAGTTCTCTGCCTAGCTACGAAGCTTGGTATGTGCTGTAACCATGGGAGGCAATATTACAGGCATGACAGGACAATGATTTGGTTTTTCAGCACTGAAGAGCTGAAAAATGAAATACCTCCAGCTGGGGTGGTTGTTTTCCGCTTGAGGAAGACCTGTCACGCTGGTTTGGAGGACTGCAGGCCAGGCTTCTGTTGGAGGGAAAAATGGAGGGTCTAATCTGCCAGTGCACCACCTCAAATGGAGATCATGGCCGTTGGGATGAATGGGATCTGCCTCTTCCACCACTGCGCTCATTTTAATCAAGGAGCAGCTTGCAATGAACTGGATAACAGAGAGGATGACGAGGCTAGGGCTGATGAGCCTAACATCTTCTGCTCCTTCTGCTCCCGCTGCTCCCCTGGGTGCATGGCGCAAGTGCCTTCTCCCCTTCTCCAGAGCCTGAGGAAGGTGCCACAGCAATGGGCATGTGTTGGTTCAGTTCCCACTGCCTTGAAACTGCTGCATTTTGGGATGGCATCAGTAACAGAGAGCTGCAAGGAAGATACCGATGGTTCATATTTTATTAAGTTTTGTCTTTAAAAAAAGCAGCAGTTAAATCAATGTCAATTACATTAAAACATGCAAGCTTCAGGACTAATCACTTCCTTTCACCCTCCTTCATTTCCAAGATACTTCAGGGAGAACTCCATTGATTACCTGTCCTCAGCAGCAAATGCTGCCTGAGATCAAGGCCAGGAACAGGAGGAAAATGTCTCACTTCCACGGTTGAGCCAGAGACAGCAGCAGTGAGCCCGAAGAGTGACACCATCACTTGCCACCACTTTGCAGCCCTAAACCATTTGCCAGAACTGGGGGAGTGTCAGATCAGGTCTCTCCTCTCCAAAGGCTCGTTAATATGTTCCAGTTCCCTCCTAAACTGTGACTAAATGATTGATATAAAATCCCATGGGGGTAAGCTAGAAGGGTTTTGGAAAGATCTTTGATCTTCACTTCCCAAAATGGCTGAACATGGGAAAATGTTGTCCTTCTGCCCAGCATAGACACTGCCCTCTGCCAGCACCGAGAGCCCCTGCAAAGCCCTCTCCTCCCTGTCCAGGAACACTGCTCTCCTACCGTCCTGAATCATCATCCTGAGGACTCACAGGCATCATTATCTCCAGGATTTTTGTCAAGGTACTCTGGCTTCTCTCCACCATGTCTTATTACATAGGACAAAGCCATTAATCAACTGTGTGGCCCCCTCTCCCCTGCTGCCGCAGACAGCAAATGCAATCATCTATGAGCCTTGCTGCTATCTGTCTTTCGGTGCACAGCTTCATGAATCCGAGCAGAGGATTTGATTACAGCCATGGTACTGATCATACCTTGTGTTGGATGTCCTCGGCTGCCATTGAACTCACCCTTAGACATGAGGATGGTTCAATAAGAGTGTGTATATACAGGACTGATCACACAACACTATTTTTTAGCGTTGATTTTAAAATTAAGCTAGAAGAATTACACTAAAAAGAAAGTAATTTTGTATTAAACACCATTATTAGCTTTATTATCTAATGCACTCAAAACAGTTCCTTCCACATCATTCAGTAATTATGAACTAATTCCAAATCAGAAATGGAGCTACTGGGAAAAAAGCAGACAACAGCATTAAGGCTTAACCTGGCAAAGTAACTTGTGTTTAGGTCTACCTTTTAAGGACAGGAGACCAAACTTAAAACACGTGTCCTATTACAGGTATATTTGTAGGCCAAGTCAAAGCAGCTGTGACTGCAAATCACACCATGTAAACAAGCAGCCACTTAGATAGCAGGTTGCCTTTGCAATTACTCAATCAATACAACCAAGAGCAATGCCTACAGCATGCATTTAGAAGAGCAAGAGCACTTTTGCATGCAGATTGTTCTCCTTAAAAACAACCTGTAATGGCTGCAAGCAAATGCCTCGACAGGATCTTGTCATATTTACGGCTGCAGCCACCGTTCAGTTTTTAAGCAGATCCCTCTTTGCTTCTTGGTAAGAAGTGATTGAAACCTTTCCTGTGAATGCTGCATCTCTATTTAAACAGGTGCTTTGCTAAAGTGCAATTATTTAGGCTGAATGCATATGTTAGATGTGCAACCTGGTGGGGTGGGACTGGGGCAGACGACCCACCGATATGGCAGCTCATCTGCTCCGGAGGATGCTCAGGAGCTGCTTCCTCCTCTGCTCCCCACCGTGGAGCAGCCATGGCTGAGCCCACGCTGCCCACAGCAGAACAGGTATCCCCCCACCCACAGCATGATGGGAGGGCAGTGGGGGGATGGGCAGGAGGGCATCCCCATCCCTGATGTCCTCTAGCTGGTTGGAAAGGGCTATGTCAGCCTGTTGTCGGTATTTCTCTTGAATTAGCAGGCTAGACTATAGGTTTTGAGGTTAAACTGTAATATTCAAATTCCTTTTTTTTTCTTTTCCCCAATATCACCACTGCATTGCAAGAGATGAGTATATTCCCCACCTCACATTTTTTGATTAGGAAGGAATTAAACTATTTTACCCATTGTTTTTCATCCGATCTATTAATTATTATTAATACATACCACCATGAATGTTCTGCATGGTGTGTACAGACCCGTAGGAAGAGCTGCTACAGGTTTGCACCATGATGGGTGACTTCTGCTCTCTTGTATGTCCCTCAATTAACTAGGGCCCCATTTCTCTTGGGCTGTAGGTGTTGCTTTCTCTCAGTAACCTGCTTAGCACTGCGCTTCCCTGAAGCCCTGTGGAAGTTGCTAGTCTTTAACAGCCCATAAATGAGCATTACTTCTGGTTTCTGAAAGTTTCCAAGAGGCAAACTGCCAAACCTTTCAGTGATACCTGGGGACGAGGCAGGAGCACCAGCAGTTATCCCAAGCCAGAGCAGAGGGCTGTGCTGGAAGAGTGGATGGTACCTTGGGTCGTAGGTGCCCGTTTCCACTCAGAGCCTTCCCAAGTGGTGTGCTGGAGCTGTTCTCCGTATGTAGCGCGCAGAATGGAAAGCAGATGCAAAGTCCTGCACTTGCCTCTGCTCTTATGTCCCTGAACACTCCTCCTGTGCTCTGTCCATACCCATAGAAACTTTGGGAGAATTGAGGTGATAATGTAAAGCATCAACAAAGTCTAAGTTAAAATGGTGTTAAAAATAATACAAATTATCTTTCTATACCTGATAGAAGACACGGGCTCTCTGACTAAACAAGCCGAAGCAACTGTTGCTATAGGCTGGGAAAAAAATTGACTCCAGAGCAATTTTATGTTACAAGAGAAAAAGAAACTGAACCGGTAAGCAAAAGTGCTAATGCTGCCCAAGATTAAGCCACCTCCTCCACCTGCTGGGCAAAGAAAAACCTGCTCTGGGGAGCTGTCAGCACGCAATTGCTTCGAAGGTTTTCCCCTGCCTTCTTGTGGATGAAAGTTAGACTCAACATACTGAACTGCATGGATTGTGTTCTGACCCAGACTGATTTGCATATGAAAAAACTTTCTGCATTCTTTTCTTTTTTCTTTTTTTTTTTCCTGGAATACTTTACTGGCAGCTCAGTCATCTGTGTGGCAGTAGTGGAAGCCCCTATCCAGAGGGGAGGGAGAAGATAATTTTTTTGTCCTGTAGTCTCCTTTTTTTGACCGTATGCATATTATCCATGGAAATCTCATACACAGCACTCCATTCAGGAGCTGGGTTATCCTTTTTGTGCCAGATCACCCACCCATCTAGTCCCTGCGCTTTGCTTCCTTCTGTGATGGAGGCCACGTAGCGTTGTGGGTGGAGTGCCAGCATCCTTAGCCCAGAGCCAGGGCTTCCACACACGCAGAGCATGTACTGTGGGATTAAATAATGGGAACTGTGCCCAAATCCTTATCTGTAAAATAAGGATCCCAGTTCCAGACCATGCAGGGAGGAGGAGAGTCCCTCTGTAGAGCCACTTTGAAGTTGTGGCACTCCATAGCAGAGCCCTGGTCTTTGGGATCCTCCACATTTCACAAGTGCCTCGGAGGTCACGACTCTGGCCCTGGTACCTGGATGATTTATGCATCTGCTTGGTCTCAAAGTTTCTGGGGGCAGGGGGTAGTCTTCACTATTAATCCAAAGGCATCCTCCCCTTCATTTCTTTAGGCTGCTAATGTTTGTTCTTCAAAGCCCCCCTGTGAAGCCTTCTTTTTATGGTTTTTCTCCTGTTTTGAATCTGATTCCTACATGCTTGTTCCAGATGGTGAGCTTTTAAAGACCTGCATTATTAACTTCTCTTTTTTTTTTTTTTTTTTTTTTCCCTTCCTTTTTTAAAAGGCATTTAGTGGGGATCTATCTGAATAACACAGAATCAGGAATATAATGCTGCGTGTACTGCAGTGCCCCACTGTTCAGGTAACATCCTTTAGATTTCACAGCATCCTTAAAACATCCTAACTGTGGCAGGAGGGGCAGTGTCTCTTCATGAGAGGAATGGAAAGGGAAGGTCAGAAGAACAATCCTTTGGTGCTAGAGTGCTATGTATAAGATTCCCAGGATACCTGTGGTGATACAAGTTCATGGTTTGCCCTTTTCTTGAGCATATGAGGGTCTCCAGTGGCCAGCAGACAGTAGTTCCTACGTTAAGGTCTGCCTCTTTCTCCTGCCACACACATTGTAATTTTTGGTTGATAATAATGAAGAGGTCCCTAAGCCACAAGCTGCCACAGAATATGTGTGTTTGTGCATGAGTATCGCCATATGTTTGCTCTGTTCTTGCACTCTTCCATAGTCATCTTCTGCCACTCATGCTACTGGGCTAGAGAGACCTTTGGTCTGCCTTAGTCTAGCGGTTGGTATGTTCTTAGTGCTGGGTCCCTCCTACTGGAGCCAAGAGCTCCTCTTCACCCCCACCCCCTTCATGTTCCCTAAATTAAATTCCACAATTTTTGCCTTTTTGGTTACATCTACTTTTTAAAACCTGGCTGCAAATGACTGTGCTATTAACCTCTGTGCTTTTTACAATACTATATATTTTGCAACTTCATTAAAGTCTAAGTAAAAGGAAATAGAGTGCCTCAGAGTAGGATGTGCAGAGGGTGTTCTGTTCTCTGTAACTGAACCAGAAAAGACAGTTCCTCATATTTTTTATCTAGAAAATAGCCTTTATTTATTCCCAACTGAGAGTTCAATGGAATACAGTTAACATGCCCATTTTTATGAAGACTTTAAAGGATGCATCACAGATCAGAACTTCAGCATGGGAAGCTGAGGAACAAGAGAGCTGGATAGTAAGAAGGGGCGGGGGAGTGTAACAGCTGTATTAAAAATAAACCTAAACTAAGCAATTAAATGGTAAAATTGGAGGCTGATAATTGTGAACAGTTAGTTTTCCTTTGGCCAAGTATAGAAAACTATTGTTAGGCAAATGAACGTTTGCTTAAATGTATCTTTTTCTGTAGAGGTTTGCTAATAAAGACTTTTAAATAAATTTATTTCAGAAGCTAATGTAGCATTGCAGAATGATCTGAAGACAAATACAAAACCTAAAAATATGTCTGGAAAATTCAGATAAATCAGAGAATTTTTAAATTACTAAGCTTTAGAAGAGTTCCTTCAAATGTTCCTTCACTTTAGGCATCCTTTATATCAGACAATAGATATTGACAGGCCAACATGAAGAGAGATGAGCACTGGAGGCAATTGCTTCTGCTGCTAAACTAATAACAAAACAACAATATAACCAGTCATGCTGGGTTTTGCAGTAGCCGGCTTTCAGACAATATAGGTACTTTTGTTTAAAGCATAAAATAATGCTCGGTCTTACAGACTGACACAAGGAAATTAAAAAAAAAAATCAACAAACTTACAGAAAAAAACTTTTAAGAAAATTGAAAATGATTCAGTGTGCAAAATGGTCTGAAAATATATTTTTCATGAATGCATTGTGTTGTGGAGGACACTAACAATGAAGGGGGGGAAATGGTATTTAGTAAGAAATTTCATTCGTCGTGTTTATTTCCTAGTGCATTAAAAATGTCCTTTCTTTTTCAAATCCATTAGATTATTAGCTACAGGTAAACATGATGCATTTCCTCCTTACATGAAGCATTTCCTCCTTTCTTCCAAAGTATATGTGTGTGTATACATTTATACCAGAATTTATTACCTTCTGCTACCAAATATTAATTTGAAAGAGTTGGAAATATGTGGAACAAACCCCTAACCTTTATAGATAGCAAATTGTGGTGCTTTAATGAAATCTCAAACCTTCAGCGAACCATAAACCTACAGCTGAGATTCATACAGCAAAAAGCACTTCTTAGAATTATCTGGATTCCATCCAGGACGACTGAAATAGGGATCAAAGTAAATGACATGTGCTGGAGGAATGGTGTGTCGAAGGCTAATCTAATGCATATGTTTAGGGAAAGTCCATTTATCCATAAATTAAGTGGTGAAATACTTCAAAGGACTAATATGATCTTGAACAGCAATATTTTTGGGTACTAAAATGTTTCTATTAGGGAATCCAAGTGATATTACTGTTAGTAAAACCACACAGAGACCATTTCTGTTGAGAGTTAGTTTAACAGCTCAAAAGATTGATCCTTTAGCAGTGGAAAACATCTACAATAAACTTAAGTATTGTGAGCAGCATGTACAGGACGGAGTCAGTCAGGGTCAGATGCAAAACCCACACAGTATTAAAGACTTTCCTTGACTCTACAGGGTTTCAGAGAGGATCCTCCTATCTATGCAGGAATAAGCAGAAGGATCCCTATGTCAAAAAAGGAAGAGTTCTGACTGAGATGTTTTTAAAATAAAAAAGAAAGAGCATGAGTATGTCAGGGAAACTCAGAAGTCATATATGGACCTGTACAGACATGAACATTTGTGTTCCCCCAGGTTATTCTCTGGGACTCTGTGGCTGGTAGGCACAGTGTTCACATGGTTTTGTAGCAGGGAAGGCAGGGAGCCCTCTTTGACTGGAACTAAATAGGTCTGGAGCCCTAAATACCTGCTTGAACAAATGCTGAGTCTGCAAACTGCATTTGCTTTGGTGCAGCCTGCTTCTGTGCTGCGTCCTATTTCTCCCCACCTTTATGGAGGGGAGGTGGTAGGAGAGCATTTCTCATGGGTCTTTGTGGATTGATCTAAGGGACTGAACAACAGCCCACCCAAAAATGAGCCTTTGGTCATTCTGTGTTTACAAATCCTCTTTTATTTCCACAGCTGCCTTGCTCAAGCCCTGTACAGTTAGTTATAAAACACATGAGGAAGCATGCACTGTTCTTTGGGTTGGATTTTTTTAAGCTTTTTTCCCAGCTTGTTTGTCTTGCCTTTCTAAAAGGCACTGCAAGTAAGATTCTCAGACTTTTCTTAGCTATATTAATATCCCACCAAAATATACATGATATATACTAAATAGTTTGCTTTAAATTATGTATGGACTAATCTCCTTGATCACAGAAGAGCTACTGCTGGTGTTGCTGTCTCCATCAACCACTAGATGCCAGCAAGAGCATGGGTTTGTGAAAATAGGCTGAAACATGGGAAATCGGGAGGAAATGGTTGCGGTGGGTCTCCAGACCACTTATCCTAGTAGTGTGTGAGTCTGTCTTCATTTCTCACTCTAACTCACACTAGGTCAGAAAGTACTCATCGCTATCAAAGCTTGCACAACTTTAAGTAGAAGGGATTATCGCATTTCTGTATGCTAAATCCCAAAAATATTTTCTGATCATACTTTCCAGTATGCTCTAGGGTTTAACATGCAGCTAAACAGAATTGGTAATCTTGGATGTTAACAGGAGGCACCCACAAGTTGACACTCTGTAGTACTGTTTCTGATGGCTGCGATTATCTCTTGGGAAAAAAAGATCTTTCTGCTGCGAGGTTTTGTCATTGGTTGATTGATGGTTTGAGCAAGGCTCTGTTTGACTTTCCAGACTGGTTTGATGGCTGACTGCAAGCTGAAGCCATCATCGGACATAAGCCGGGTCCAGTGGGCCAAGCCAGCCATTTTCCATACTTCATTTCTTCCTGTAAACTCTGTTGTCTGAGGCTGTGCTGTATTGGGCCAGGTTTCAAACTGCAGGTTTGCAGGGGTAATTCAGCTAAACAATGTGCTCAGTTGTTTGAAAAGCCTTTTTCAAGCTTTAAAAAATGCCAACCTGTCAGTGAAATAGAAACGGTGAGGCAAACGCTTCTGTTGTGGGCTGATCAAGAATTTCCTTTGGAAAAGAGCTTCCAGCACAGTTTGATGCCAGTGAGAAAACTTCTACTATGCCAAATATTATTAATAGTAGTACAAGACAGGGATGGGGGGAAATGCCAATGTTCTTATTAAAACCAGGCTTTTTTGTAACATCTCTGTTGTTAATTAACAAGAAGATCTGGTTTCCACTATAGCTCAGAAAAGAAGTATAATTCTGGGACTGGATGGCCATCATTTTCTGAGGCTCATGGTACTTGTGATGGAGATGAAAGTAACACCAATATCATGAGACAACCAGATAACTCATTGGGATCAACTAGAACTGAAGTAGTCTGCAAACAGGTATGTTATTTTGGAGGTGATACCCAAAGACCCAAATCCTAACAAGTAAGTTTTCTCTGTGCCCATGAATGAACCTACCTAAATACAGCAGTGAGAATTAGGGTGTCACTGGAACCATTCTGTCTCACCCGGCATGAAATACATGAGTAGAGTCTCAAGTATAGAGGCAGTCCCTTTGGGGTGAAGAAAATTATGTGACTGGGGAGAATAGTTGTGTAAGTATAGCCAAGGGCTGGACTTCAGACAGAAAATTTATTCAGAGGACCTCAGGTGAACTGCAGGATGTGACAACTGACAGTGGAAGGGACTCTTGAGATTTAGTCCACGCATTTGGTCCATCGCAGGGGCAGTTCTTCCTAATTCAGTCCTGCAAAATGTTTGCTGAAGCTGTTCTTAAAATACGCAGTGGTGGAGACACCACAGCCTTACTACGTAATGAGTTGTAACCTTAATGCCTTCCTGCTGTTAGTTAGACACTGGGGAAAGCAATGTTTGCTTTGCAGCCATTGAAGCTTATCAGTATTTGACCTGCATGGCAGTGGTTGTGCCCCACACGTTCACAGCTGTCTTCTATGGGTTCTCTTCTTTCACAGAAGCCACGCTTCTGTTTTGGGTAGCTATTCTGACTCCATCAATCATCTCTTTTCTAGACTAAAAAGGGCCAGTTCCTTCAACTGTTTCTTTTTGTGTGGTGTTTTTTAGTGCGCCGATTGTCTTGTTGCTCTATTTTACGCTCCTTCCAATTGATCCTTTTCCTTCTTGAAGTACAGTGCAAAGCTGGACATAGTGCTGCAGCTGGGCCTAGCATCAGAGATTAGAGGCTTTTCAGATGCATTATAGATAGTGTTCCTGTCCTTACACCTTTACCTTTCCACAGCCTATGACCCATATTTGTTTGGGGACCTGCTGTAATACCCAAGTGCTTTTCTAAAGAACTGCCACCCCTAACCATTTCTTCCCTACCCTAAATCTGTGCTGTTTGTTACTTCTATTAATGTATAAAACTGAGTATAAACTGAGTTTAATGAATTGCATCTTAAACTTTTTTTATGTGTGTCTGTTTTTCCAAACTGTTAAGATTGCTAATACTGTCCTTCAGTGTGCTTGCAGCCACCTCTAGCAGGACTAGGTATTATCTGCAAACACAACAAGCATTCACCGCAGTCCATTATCATGGCAGGGTTCATGTTTGCAGTGATATCCAGCAATCACCTTTCAAAACCCCAGCTGAAGACAACCTTCCAATTTTGTAATGAACCACTGACAGCTATTCTAATTTTTTTCCCATCAGTAATTTTGGGGGGCAAATGCTCAGCTGACCTGCGAGAAGGACCTACAGTGACTGTCTCAATTAACTTGAAATTTTCATTATATATTGAGATGTCTAGACCCTCACGTTTATTTCCTATACCTTCTAGCATTAGTACCTTTTGACTTTCTCTTCTGGGATCTCCTTATTCGGGGGCAGATACTCACCTACTGGCCAGAGGTGATTACTCCAAGATGTATTTCTAGTTTCTCCCCAGGAGTCCCTGTCAGCCCACACACACACGCAACTCAACAGTGAATTCATCATACAAGTTTCTTAATTCAGGATAACACAGTAGGTACCAGCATAACGTTGGTCCGTAATTGCAATGGTAGTAATGGCACCTAATTTCTGTTGCAGTGTGATGCCCATCTAGGCCACGTGTCTGATGATGGTCCTGCACCTTCTGGGCAGAGGTTCTGCATCAACAGTGTTTCATTAATCTTCAGACCAGGCTCTGGCCAGTGGGAAGTGGATCTCTGTGGCTTACAGAACATCCTTTCACTGCTCATACAACAAGCTTGCGAAAAACTCTCACGCTTTTACTATAGAACACAAATGTTAGTACTTATGCCATTGCAGCTTTGCTTTCCAGCTATTATCAGTGTTGATAAAATACATATTTTTGTGGTAACTCTTTGGCAGTCTGCCTTTTCATGGTTAGTGTGATGTAAGTATTGATCTATTGGGGTTTTTTTTAATTTAAAAAAATACAATAAATCTATGCAATAGTTCACATTCATAGCTATCATCATTAACTGTACTGAGGCTTCTGAAATGAAGTGCTCTCCTGAACCTGACTGCCTATGCTGAACAGTAGTTGTGGCACCCAGGAATACAGATGTACGTGGCTGATCATGCCAGAGCTTTTACTTCTGTAAAATCATCATATCCTTCTAAAGGGAAGCAAAAATAATATGAATCTCCAAATAAGGGGGGGGGGGGGGGGGGGGGGGGGCTGCGGGGATCCCAGACACCCTTAATTATGGGGGGGGGGGTGTGTCCCCTGATGTGAGAGACCTTTAGCCAAGCCAAGTGACTTTTCCATGAACCCATAAAAGCAAAGTCCTGAAGGAGGACCTAATTAAAACTATTTCAAGCAAGAGAACCAGTGGAGACACAAAGTCTTTCTTCATTTAAATCAATTACTTTGATTCTGTGTCCAATAGCAGAGATGAAGTAGGATTTACTCTACAAACTTCTTCTTAAAGAAATAATATGATAATAATGTAACAATCTGTGTAATGTCTCCAGAATTCTGTTATCACTTGTGTATTTCAGAATCTGGAAATAAAAATGAATGTGAAATTTACTGTACGGTGCGGGTGCGGGGGGGGGGGCTGGGAATAAGCATCAAAAAATATGTTCAGTAAAGTCATGCTTTTGCTGAAAACATGCTTTGTCTGTTCTTCCTTGTACAAGTTTGTAAATACTTCTGTATTCTCCCAAGCATTGTCACCATCGCTTGCTGTAGCAGGAAAATAAATCATATATTTGTTAAATTGAGCTTTCCTGCTTTCAGATTTTTCTCCAAAGAAAATAATCTCTGAGTCAGAACATCAGCTTCACTAAACTGGCTGGGTTTAAATGCTTCCCTGCTGAGAGTTACTAGGCAACATCTCATTTGGCTTTACCTATAACAGGCTGTTTCCATTCTCCCCACTTTGGTTGCCTCAGTAATAAAAAGGATGTGTTCGTTTACTAGTGTAGTCTTAAAACTGTTTAATGTCTTTGGAAAATGGACCTCTATTGCACTGAATTTACTTTTGCTCCTGTCTTGGAGCTCTGAAGTTTTTTGTTCCCCTGTCCTTTCTGCGGGAGAACTCTGCAATTGTTTAACTTTAAAAAATACCATATGAAGACAGTGATCACTACAGCCAAGCTAAACCAGAATGGCACAAAGGCCACCAGAGGTGTGAAACAGCACGAATGAAGCAGACACTTGCTGCTACTGGTTTTATCTGGTGTCGTAGATGGTGACGGTCACATTGTCGTCAGAGGTGTCTGTTAACAGCAGCAGCATGCTGCCTGCTGTGCCTGCACTCTGCCCTGCAGATATGCCCTTGCATCACCTACTGCTATCGCCTGCCTGCTCTGACCAGGAGGCACATGCCCAGCCTGCTCAGAGCTCTAAGCACAAGAGCCTTCATAGGTTGTACAGAAATCACCATCCTCACATGCTCTGAATCCCCTATCCTGATATACTTTCATTCACTGTTTGGGGTTTTTTTCTTAAAATCTATTGCACATCTACGGGAAAGGGGGTTTGACCCTCACAGGCATTCTTCAGTCAGGCAGCCCTCTCCCCTCTCCTCACCTTTCCCGTCAGGAGAGGGTTGTCTCAGAAAGGCGCATGACTACAAGGTGTCCCCAGCTGGACTCCTGTGTTCAGCCAGGTGCTGGTGAAGAAGCCAGCACCTGCCTGAGTACGATGACTTTTAGCTGGGATACCAAATCAAAATGCTTCTCATTTCTGCAAATCTCAAAAAGTAGGACGAGAACTGGCAAAATACCTGTTTCTTACCTGTCTCCACAGATCAAATACCAGGTGTCACTGACACCTTCTACAGATTAGACTGAATGCCATACAAACAAAACAGACCGTGAAGCTGACAAAACAAGTGTCCAGACACAGATTCGTGTGCAAACCACACTCAGTTTAGTACCTCGCATGTACATGGTTGGTGGAGACGAGCTCTAGGTGAACTGGCAAGTTAGTAACTATTACTGACAGAGGAAGCTTGCCTGAGCAGACAGTGCATTTATTTTACACCTGTAAACATCCCTGTATGCAAACGGACATTTGGGCGAAGCAACAAGCTGGTGCCTCCTCACTCATGCAGCAGGATGACCTGAAGAAAGAGTCTGGTAAGGCCACAGTTCAGCTTGTGCAGTGTTAATTACAGATATGTAATCATATGAACAGACCCATAACTTCCAGGACAGCATCTGGCCTGACTACACCGATACGTCACCAAGCAAACAGCATAAAGCACCACTCTGCTGTCCCGGAGAACCCAGACACCGAGTTAAGCAATCTTGTTCTGGTTATTCAAATGAAAATGGGGAAAAGAAGAAGGTTTGGCTTTCACCATGTGTGTAAAATCAGAGTAATGGCACCTCACCTTTCAGCGTGGCTGTGTATCCTGCAGTTTGGAGTAGCATACTGAGAGGTATTTGATTATCCTGCCCCCTTAACACTTCTCTGCAAATCTAAAAGTGTTCAGATGTCTGTATGTACCCACATGTATGTATCAGCAGGTGAACAGGAGAAATAATTTTGCTTTGCAAGTATGGCCAGTAATCAATTTGCAATATTTTACCACTCCCAGCCCTCCCCATTGTGGGCAGTTTTCACTTCTTCTATTAAACATAGTCATACAAATGAATGATGCAGGATTGAGCAGAGAAAAAGGGAGTGGGGTAGGTATGGGAGGACTGAGTGGACAAAATGGGTATGAACTTCTTGAATTAGCTCTTCTGATGGTCGGTTGGTTGTTTTGGTTTTTTGGCAATGTCTGACTCTCTCTTACTTTCTCTGCTGTATCAGATAGTGGCTGGAACTGGTTGCACAGCAGTCTCGAGTAGTGTGGTGGGGATAAGGCAGGAGTCGCTTAACTGATCCATCTTTTTATTACATTATCACTTGTGAAAAATTATATGGATCCAATGGGTTACTCCTCAGTAGTCCTTTTTAAAATGGCATATTTGACAGCCTTGTTTTCTATTGTTTGTCTTGCAGTGCAAGATGGGGGGAAGGACCATGTTCGTTTGGGAACAAATCAATTATCTCTTGAGCTAAGCATTAGTATTCTTAGGTTAACAATTAATTTGGAGGATGTGCCAAGATCTGCATGTATAAAAATGAAGGCTCTCTGTGTCTTTGGTTTTACCATTCCCTCTGCTGGCTTTTTATTCTCTATATATCAGCTCAAACTGCTATTTTTCACTTTTAAGATCCATCCCAGCTTGATCCCACCTTGTGTTTTGTCTCAGACACTCTAATGGTACTGGCCTGTGCTCTGCTAGTAATGTCTGCCTGTGTAAATGTAAGGTCAAGTTTTCGTCAAATACATTTCTGCTTTATCTTGGCCTGCAAAAATCAGTGAGGAGATCTGTCTAAAACTCTGCAAGGCCACTTAGTTACCCCGCCTCCTCCTGGGCTCACATCTCTCAGTATGCACATAGAGCAAGAGCATATCTGGTGTACTCTTGACAGTTACACCAGCCGGAATGACACCACTGTTACCTTGTGTTTCATGCATCTGCCAGGGGAATCCATGTGACATTTCTCATCATGTATTTGAGCTTACCTCCCATGATGATGTGTTTACACGAACTAATTTTATGTCTATAAACACAGCTGTTGACATTTATGGTGTCATCACCACGTGATGTAAACTACTGGACTTTCAGGACCTCTGACCATAAGTTCTTTGGGGCAGGAAACACCATTATCTTCTGTGTCTGTGCTACCAACCACACCAGGACAGATCCCAGCTGAAGGCCCAAAGTGTTATAAGATCAAGAATAATAAAGGCCAATAATAATGGAAGACACTGTTAAAGAGTATCATAGGCTACAAGAATTTCCTTATGATCTGCACTGACTTTGTTCCACCATAGCGAATAAAAAGCAGTGGCTTCTCTGACCTGAATATACTGTGTCAGGCAACTGCAGATTTATGTTCTACCCTTCACATCTGAGAAGTTTTTCAACACTCTTATTTCATTAATTAGTGTCAATGATGATTCTTTTTATCCTATTGTGTTTTTAAATAACCTTTTTATAAATCCTAATTGAGGTTTCTATAGAATTCTTAAGATATTTTAACATCTTAAATAAACTATTTAAAGACTTCCTTAGTCTTTATAGCATCTCTACAATGCAAGTAATTATTCTCAATTTTACTGAGGGAACACTTGATCAGAAGAATTTAATTGAGTTACTCAAGACTACAAATTAAATTTGCAGCAAAGCCAGAATTAGACTCTGCACGGCTCCTAACAGTGTCTAGATCTTCAGACCCTGCTTTTTCTAAAACTTATTTTGGTACTCAGTTGTTTGCAGGGGTGAATTATTGAAAGAAAGAAGGTAAAATTAGCATGTGCTTTTCCAGCTCTGGTATTAAAACCAAAATTAAGCCAACTAGGGCAACTTTGGCACATAGAGGGCAATACTTGACCTCTTTCTCAGAGCAAAGGTGGTACAGGCTTGGTTAGGAATTAGCCCACTGTATTCTCTAGCTGCGCTACGTATTGCCACACAGTCTAAAATGAACCGATGTTCTTCATGCTCTAGGATAGCTTTAGGTAGAAATCACGGAAGACAGCTTGCTAACAGTAACTTCTTTGCTTGGGAGGCAGCATGGGTTTTTTGTAAGCACAGAGCGAAGATAGGAAAGGTGCAGACTACTCTTATATCACTAGCAGCTTCACACTCCTTTCACCAGAAATCATACTGCCCATTATTTTAGCCACGCATCCACAGAACTGTAGTGATGCTCTTTTCTGTTGCACCACACGGCAAATCATTTTGGATTCTCTTTTAAGCTTGTTGACAACCTAGTCTGACTGATCAGAACAAGAGAAGGAAGAAGGGAGACTTTTCTCTGAGCAAAAATAGGATTTTGCCATCCCAGAACATCTCTGGCGTGAGGTGGACTCAGGAGGCAGGCTGCGTGAGAAGGAACTGAAAAAACCTCACTTTGGGGTTTGCTTTTTTTCTGATTGGTGAGGACTTAGCTTAGTACTCCTAAGCATGTTTATATTTTCTGGTCTTCAATCTTGGTCCTACTGTGCAGAAGAAATTAGTCCTGTCATCACACAACTGAACTGCCTCCTCTTCCATTCACTTAACAACTTCTTCACTTCTCGCACTGGGCAGGGAAGTGTTTTAAACCATGCTCCTGTGCCAGCCCCACCTCCTGCTACACCCAAGCGATGAGCTGTGGTAACACTACCCTCTCAGCATGTCACGTAATGCTCAGCACCCCATCAACCTCGTGGATTTCACAGCTCTTTACACACAAATGATGCCTAGCCCCAGGCCTCCGAGGTAGCGGTGAGCCACATGTCACAGAATAGGAAGCTGAGGGACAGCTGTGGGAAGTGACTCGCCCAGAGTCCCCCGGGGCAGGGCAGGGAAATCTGATTACAGAAAGGGTTCTCAAAAGCTCTCCAAGTGTGAGCTGCTGCCAAAATTCACAAAGGCAAAGGAGTTTAAAAGCAAAGCTCTTTATTGAAGAAGTGCCCAGATTTTTTCAAGACTAAAAGAATTTGTCTCAAGGCAGGTGTGCCCATGGGGACTGGTTTTAGTAGCGCTGAGGAATGTGTGTGGAAGGGATTGGCAGCTTGCCATGGGGCAGAAGAAAGAGAAATTCATGCCCATTATTGCGCTCCTTTTTACTGTCTTCTTTTTTGTTGGTTTGAGGTTTTTTTCTTTGCTCTGTGGTATCCTTCCTCTCTCCTTCTCAGAAATCCGTTTGTAAAATCCCCTGGGTTTTGACTCTCTTGACTGTGCTCACTCTCACCTTGTGCCTGAACCCTCCCAGTTCCATACACTCAGTCTGCTTCCCTTGGTGCCAGAGAGATACCAAACACGTAGTCCTGCGCCCACATCTGAGTCAGCAGCTACCTCAACATGCTGGAGGTGACTGTGGGGATCTGGCCTGCAGGCTCTGGGGAGGTTGGCAGAGCAGGCATCAGGGGTGCTCATCCAGCTTACCTCCTTTGCACACACAGTTTGACAGCATTTACAAAGTAACTTCCAGAAAAACTTGTCAGCGACAGAGGATCTGCCACAGAAATCAGGAAAAAGAAAATAAAAGAGTCATCAAGGATGCTCAAGTAGCCTGCTTAGTTCTGGAAACAAAAACTGTGATGACCTGCCACATTACTGATGTATGGGAAGCATAAATGTGGAGCACAGCCAGGTCATCTTTGCTCAGGTGTAATTTTTGGAAGCTCAGAAGATGGATCCAGACATTTTATGATAGGAGGAAGGAACAGGAAAGAATAGCAAAGTATTTTGCACAACTGTTAGGAAGGAGGCAAAGGCAACACAGAGGAAGGTGCTGGAGTCAAAGAGAGATGATGAGAATGAGTGTTTTCCTTTCCAGAAGGAGTCAGCACTGAAGGATGAGGACACAGCTGGTAGACTGAAAGCATGTACATGATGCCAGCTAAAGAGCTGGCCGTGAGCTCTCAGGAATGGGGGAGCTGAGATCAGTCCTCCATGGTGCGACAGTCTCTTGCAGACAGTTCTGACAGAGCCATGGGATGCCTATGCATTTTCTTGGATTACTGAAGGAGAAAGCCTTGTGAAGGGCTAGGATCTGAGCAGAGCTAGAAGCAGGTGCTCATGCTTGGTAAGTTCAGGAGATTGACCTAACTGTTAATGAGAATACCAGGTGCAAAATGAACCCTCACACATTCACTGCCCCAGGAATGACCCTATCCCCAATCCAGAAAATGTTCCCTCCCTATTTCAGGCTTTACATTACCTCTTAGTCCTGGGCCTCTCCTGAATGCACTTGGGTATTCACGCTTGGGTCCATTATGAACAAAGGTCATTAAACCTTGTCATGTACTATATGTCTAGCTGGAGTTTCCTTAGGCCCCCAGAGAAGGAAAAAAAGGGCCTCCATGACACTTCTCTTTGGCAATAGCCCAAATAGCCTCTGCCTCTGGGCTTGGTCTGTAAGAAGGGCATTTTCCAAAACCGGATCACATGTAACTTTCTATGACCTTGTAGCCTTCGCTTTACTTTTATGAATGAATCTCTATTAAAAGCAGGGGGTAAATGTTTTTCCTTTGTCCCTCTTTCAGTTTACAAATTTGTCTTCTCCTATAGCCAGCTGTTAAAAGATTGGTTCTGCCCCTGCTTTCACCTTTCCTGTTTTATCAGCTGAGACGTCAAACTGAGGGCCTGACCACTTGATGTTAAAGATCCATGGCTCTTTTTGTAAGGCGGTGGCCTGGACAACTCTAGACTCTAAATACTGCCTTGTCTTACAGTTTGAGTTAGCCTCTCACACCCTAAATTGCTAAGCGTCATTGCCTTGAGCAATGAACAGCTTCTCTGTCCTAATTCAGTGGTGACAGCAGTTAAGCAATAGGTGAAAGAAACTCCGTATTTCTGACGTTTGACATCCATGGATGAAAAGGGCTGTCTGTAGAAATGCTTATGATGGCTTATTATTTTGGTCCTGTTGCTATTCTTATTTCTACTAGCCCTGTGCCAATTCATCTTCTTTTCTGCAAGATTTCACCTTCTTGCTCTATACCTGCCTCAAGAACAGGCAGAAACTGCCAACAAAAGAACACTGCCCAAAACAGAAATAGCAAATGAATGGCTGCAAAGAGACACAGTAAAACTGCTCCGCTCTGCCCATGCCGCAGTATTTAACTAAGCTCATTAAGCACCTCTTCACAGATAACTACAGCAGATCAGAGGTGTTCAGCTGTGCTTGTGATGACTTCCCAGCCTGTGGCAACCATAGCAATGGCTTCAGGGACCTACCTGTTATCATAACCATTCTTCTGGCTAGAGAAGGACAAACGAGACTGTTTGTGGGGACCATGGAGGGGGGGAAGCTTGTGGGTTCTGGGGAGATGTGATGCAGACAGGATGATGAGGTTGGGTTACTCCACAGTAGGAAGACCTCACAAAGTGAGGTGTGGTATAGGGAGTACGTGGGAATATGAAGTGGAAGATGCAGCATGAAGGAGGTGACATTCTGTCTGAGAAAGGCAACTGGGTATAGTTTGGTGATCCTGCTCTGTGGAGGTATGGCATATGGTTGGGTGGTTTTGGACAGGGATGGACAGTGACTACTCAGAGTCACCTCAGAATACTTTTTTTTTAATTCTACTTGAATATTCCAGAATATTTTGACAATTTTCCCTCAGAACACAAAGCGGATGAAATGGCTGCTCTGCAGTGACTTCTAGAGTATGTTTGCTTTCAAACCTGCTGCAACCTTAGATCACCTAATAAAAATGGCTTCTCCCAAATAGATGATAACGGATCTGCTTTCTCTTCTAAGACTGGATTGTGCTATTGCCAGTCTCAAAGTGTTTCTCCACATAATGCCTCAGGTAGGGCATGTATGGAGAAGAGAGGCTCGTTATCTCCAGTTTACTAGTGCATCAAAGGAAGTTGCAGATGCTCTGTATGGATCTGATCCAATGCTCTTTGAAGTCAATGAAAACCCTTCCCTCGACCTCTTATTCAGTCCCCTCTCTCAGTAGCTCCTTATGCAAATCGTAGTCTATTTTGTGTATCTCTCCAACAAAATCAACATGTTTCTCCCAGGCATATCCCTTTGTGGAAACTGATAGCAAACCTTTCAAAATTCTTGTCATTCTCTTTTTTCTGATGAAGCGTGACTTGAAAGCAGATTAGTGCTACCCAAAGCGGGGGAAGAAGCAAGCCGTGACCCTACAGACCTGTGGAAATACCAATTACTGACAGCTATTATCACTCTGACTGCAGTAGGACTGCTCACCTGGGTAACAGCCAGGAGAAATAGGCCTCAGATAGGGACCTGCTGAAAATCAGACACAATGCAAATGAATGCAGGCCACTTGACAGCAGAAGGTTGTCAGGAAGCCAAAGTGGAAAAAGCTGGCCAAGTCTAAAATGAAATCGTCCACATTTGCAAAAATAAATAAGTAAATAAATAAAATCATGGATGGAAGTATAGAGTACAGAAGTCCTAGAAAGCTCAGGATGAAACTGTTCAAAAATGACATTGAAATGCACAGTAGAGGCTAAAACTAAAAAATGGGCAGCCCTACTCGTGATGACTGGGATGCACTCTTACCGCTTTGTGCCTTTTAAGATGGTCCTTACATATCTGTGTGCCAACAGCCCCCGCTCTTAACAATTAAAAATCCAGGATACGGATTAAAGCGATAGCAGGTGGCAATCTAATTGCTATCAATCTTCTATCTGAACCTCTCATTTGTCACATAAACTCACCAACAGCTGGCTCTCAACCCTGGTTATCCTCACGGCGATTACACAAGGTTCAAAGGAGGTATGGATGTTGGGTCCTCATCCCCGTGCGGCCGAGGAGGCCAAGGGGAGGAGAGGGGTGCACAGGTGCCATGCTCCGCAGCAACGAGATCAAGGGGGCACCGGATAGCTCCCCTTGTCGTTCTTCTCACAGGAAGGTTCATGGCAGGACTCAACATTCACGATCTGGTAACAGCTTCAGCCTCCGCACAGCATCAGTGTGGGCCAAAGAACTTCCACCGGCCTGGGCCGCAGCCAGGAACCCGCAAGCCACTGAGGCAGCAGCACAGCAAATGGGAAGTGCCATTATTAGCAAGAATTAGCAAGAAAGGAAATTTCCACCGTTTTCAGGGCTGTTTTAGTCATATCGCAACGTTTCAGGCATTGCTGCGCCTTGGCGAGCCTGGTTTTTTGGTGGGGGTTTAGCCTGCGTCGGTGTGCTGCGCTGTGGAACGGCGGGGGCCAGGGCAGCACCCGGGCAGCACCGACGGTGTCCCCCAGCGGCCCGCCGCCTGCCTGCCCGCTCA
>JAVJGI010000050.1:69835429-69881604 GCA_035590275.1 Ibycter americanus | reverse complement strand
TTACCCCTGCCTGGCCATGCACCGCGTGCCACGGCCACGCCCTCCCCGCCCGGGCGCACCGCGCGCTTCCTCCGCCCGCACACCGCCACGCGCCCGCTTCCCGGAAACCTGGAACAGCCGCCGCAGAGCGCAGCGTTACACGTGGGTACGTGTGCCCGGCGAGGCTGCCCCTGCGGCTCACACCTGCAACTACTTTACAAGAGTAGCAAAGAGTTGAAAAAGATCTATTTGAAGAAAGAAAAGGCCATGGGTAAGGTGGGGGCAGGTGCATGACCTGGAACACGTCTAGGATAAAGAGGTTTATTATGTCCCCATAGCATTTATAAAATATTTCATTTTGCAGGACGTTAAAATAGAATATAATTTTCTCATTTACTTTTTAAAAGGTTTGACATTAGACATCAGAAAACTTAAATAAAAATATATTTGTATAGAAATAAAGAATCTATATTGAAGCTAATAAAGTAACAATTCTTTTTACTATAAATTCCATTGTATTATTAAACTTGTATGCGGAGGCAGACAATTGGGGGAAGTGATGCAGCACCTGAATCCCAGATTCAGGAACTTCAAGAACAGATAGAGGAAACAGTTCACTTCCTAAAATTTACTTCATTTAGATTATCATATGTTACTAGGCCTCTGTGTTTTCATGTCTTTAAGTAATTATTTGTTTTGTTAAATGTCAACAAACTTATTCACAGAAAAAACCTATGCATTAAAGCATTGTGTAATTTTCTTCTTTTAAGAACAATCTCCCTAGCTGAAAAAGTTCCAAACAATTAACTCACCTGAGATTTACCACAACTAATATCACCTCAGTATATGCAATTCACTGGATTTATCGACATGTGTGTGATGCAACCAAGAGATGATTTCACCGAGGCTTTGATGTGGAGTACTAAAGCTGTTCTCACTTCCATACTGTTTGCCAGTGTCATCAAAACAATGCATTTCACCATTTGAGAAAAGAAATTCACATTCACTTCACTATGTGAAAATTTATGAACCGCTGTCAATAATCTTTCCACAAGTTGTCAGCTTGCCATAAAATCAGTCAAGGATATTTTAAATAGGAATCATATACCTGAAGCATTTCTTCCTGTTTGCACCAGTTTTGAGGGCTTCAGTATCTTGAAAAGAAATTCTAGCTTGTCATCCTTGACATAAACCTGGTATTTTAAAAATTGATTACATTTGTACCCTATAGATATTTCTTTCTTGAACTGGGGTAGCAGTGTTCCAAGTACATTTCCTTGGAAAGCTTGAACATACTACTTTCAGTTTGGAACTTACCAGAGTTTTTCTCCCTGAACTGATCTGATCAGATGATTTGAAGCAAATCAAGCAAACTCGTTCTATTATTGAAAGAGTAAATTCTTGCCCAGTTTTGGACAGACTATCTATGTTTAATAGTTTAAAAATATTATTTCAATATCATCTGTTTTCTGACTGGTACTTATTTATTGCTGTTGTTGGTTAAGATAGGCTGTCTCCCCGTCATTGTAGATATACAAACCCAAGAACTCAAGACTGGGAATGTAGGGAAGCCCTTTCCCCATCCTCTGCTCACAGTTATCATCAGCTCTGGGAAAGAACATTCTGCTTGGTTTCTTTTGGAAAAGTCTTCAGAGGACTGAGAAGGTGAGGTAGAAGGGCAGGTTGGACCATAGGGACCTGCATATGCACATGAAAGAAATTAATCTGAAGACAAACAGTTACTGATAACTTTCTTCTTTAGGTGTGTGCTTATATGTATGTTCATACGGTTTCTGACTTCAAGCACTGAACATCCTAAAACTCCATATATCCAGAGAAAGCTCATGCAGTCAATATTGAATAAAGACTCTGGAACTGTCCTCCAATGTGCAGCATCATGTACCAATACTTCAGCAATAACATAGATGGAAATGGGATGTTCTGCAAAGAAGTCACTTATACCACTTGAATTCTAACTGTACATACTGTGACAGCTGAATGTTCAAAATCTTCACAGAAAGCCTGTGGCAAAAATCCCACGAGAGATGAAAGGTAAAGCTTTTTGCAAGTGTATCTTGCAATTAAAGCTAGGTAGGTCAATACTCAGAATCGGGAAGAGGTAATATTTTTTTTTTCTTCTTTAAAAATTACTACTTTTTTTTAGTACCTTTTGTGTCTTGTTCATTCCACCAGTAGCAGCATCCATGGCAAGAGAGGGTGTAGTGGTACAACACAGAAAATCTTATGACCAAATAGACTGGACGTCTTCTAATAATTCATTCAGATATGGAAGCATGGATGAGGTTTGTTACTACAGAGTATTCCACACAGAATTTATCAGCTGTCAAGAAGATACTTTGCAGAGCAGAAGAGTCATTGAAAACATGAAGGATTCCTTCAGAATATCCCATGTTCTCTTTGAGGGGAACCTGTAGGGCAGACGTCACCCAGCAGTATGGGTTTGTACCTGGAATGACATTATATAGCACCGGTAATTAGAACAATTAGTTCTGTATAGCTTCAATTATGCATGCAGACATTACACTCTACAATCTAATCAACTATTCATGAGAAAGATATCAAGCTCTATGCAGAAGACAAAACATCACATTGGAGGAGTCTTCTGTTGAGTCACAGTTTCAATATACTCCTTCACATAACTTAATTGATGAATTTATTCTGTTTTTCAATCATTTTAAAGTATCAGGGTTAGGATTGCTTTAAAGGCAATTAATCAAGAACTTTGTTTCTAATAATTTTCTCTAGTTCAGGGAGTATTTTCCTTTTGGTAAAATTGATGCTGTAGTGAATACTCATTTGCTAACCAATGCCCCCCACACCCCCTTCTTTGTTTCAGAAGTGCTGAAAACAAAAGACAGTGCAACATCAAAGAAAATCAGTCCCTGGAGTGGCATGTAGAAACTCAGTTTCTCAGACCTTAGAAGCATTTTCCAGTAAAAGAATTCAGGTTACAGGAACATTTCCCACTAGTGCTTAGTGAAAAAAAGTTTGCTTCTTTAAACTAAGAAATCAGAGCAAGGCATATTAACATGTAGACTGCTATGATGCCAGAGGTGAGTCCCATGAACAGTGGGATCAAGTCACCCTCTACCCCGGCTGGACACTTTGTGTACTCCAACAAGTTACAAAAGTAACCTGAACTCTTTACTTTTGAACCTTGCTACACATAAGGTCTAAAATAGCTTAGAGCAGGCATTTACAAGGTATCTATGAATGCTATAAATAACTTCATGTACTATAAACACTGAGCATCATCAGAACAGGATGAGCAGACAAGCTGGTCTTGTTAAGGCAACAATTGCTGAAGTATGTCAGAAATCAGAATGTTCTCAATCACATTATTTTCCTTTGTGCTCCATGTCGCCTCACTGAAGCTAGCAACAATTCTTTTAAACCATCAGCAAAATCTAACCTTGTTGCTGAAAGTGTGTTTTCTTTCTACTTCAACAGACTCAATTCAGTTGATGATCTTTCAGCATGTCAAAAAAAATAATCTACATTTTGTTCTTCATTCAGCCAATATTCAGTAAGAGCCATAGGTTTGAAGAATTAAAACAAATAAATATAACTATTCTGTAAGCTGAAATGTGCTTGTGTTTCGTTAAAAGAGAATGGAGAGGATTTTCCATGAATTCTTGATCACATCAAAATGCAATCGCGTTTATGCTTTGCTATGCTTTGTTTGAAGCCCCATAGCTTCCTTCTTCCCCTGAGACTTTGGTAAGCAAAAGATTGTGAAGACTGTTAAATAATATTTTGCACTTAGGTATGGGATGGAGTCATAGACCGCACTTGGAAAATCAGTCACAGGCTCTCTTATGCCTGGTTTTCCTCTGTTCACCATCAGTGAAAAACTCAGGAGGCAATTACTGTAGCAGTGGTGGTAGAAAGAAGGCAGTGGCCAGTCAAGAAACTCTCCAGCCCAGTCTCAAAAGATTAGTCTCATAACTACAGTTTTCTGTGCATATTGGAGCTTGAAGAAAGGAGAAAAGGAAGGCAGACAGTTCTCTAGAAGTCTTTTCACATAGATGAACTGTCTTTTTTTTGTTGAGGAAAAAATGATACAGCATTTGGCTCAGATTCCCAGAAACACTGGCAATTACCAAGAAATGTTAGTAACAGTGCCTAGTTGGACAAATTCCTGCTCGGTAGGCATCTGCAAGGCTTATTATGCATTTGTTAGACAGTCTTTGTAGAGTAAAAGAAATCAGTGTGAAACCTCCAGTCACTGAAGCAATCGGACTTTTATCCACATATCAAGAACAGAAACCACTTCATTTGCAATGAGTCATAAATACTCAAACATCCCAATCATTCCTACCTAACTAGTCAAAATAAAATGTTCTCTTAGAGGCTGCCTCCAAGCCTTCTGATTCCTTGTCTTGAATAACAGAATCGAGACAACCATACTTTAACTTAGAATTTGGAAACAAAGAACTCTTTCCCTTGCTCCACACAGACTATTTTGCTTGAAATCTGGCTCAGATAAAAGAGTCACCAACAGCACGAATGCTACCAAATGTAACAGATTCAAGTCCATTTGAATGTAACCACCTCTGCTCTGTTTAATTTCTTTCTTGGCCTTCTGCATGGGGAACGATTTTACAGACTGATACTGAAATCATGCTCCAAAACCATACAGAGCTAATTTAGCTCTTTGTTCATAGCCTCAGCAAACAGCTGACTAGAAGAAGAAAAAGATGATGATTAATCAGAAAGGCAAAGTGCTGTGACGTACAACGTACTATCTCTTTCTTTGTGGTTGTCCTTATCACTGTTATTTATCAATCACAGCACAGCCAACACTAGCTGAAAACCAGCAAAGATGACTAAATGTTTCCAGGATCAAGAGTGTCCCAGGGACTGAGCCTTGTCAGAACAAACACCTTATCCATGCTACCTCAAACTCATTCCAAAATAAAAGTACCTTTTACATACAGAATCAGATACAGGACTGGGGAAGAGCTACAGAAGCAGAACACGAGGAGTAGAGCAATGCCCAAGGTAAATGCTTACATTGGTGAAAATATACCACAAGGCCAAAGAGAAACGTTTAAATTATATTCGTGCATTTAGAGATACAAATGTAGAAAATGTAGCAATTCTCTACATTTATAAAGTCAGTGAGAAATACGTATGTGAAGAACTACTTACAAGAAACCATTTAAGAGTGCGTACTTGGTTTTAGCCGTAAAAATAGACACTGGACTAAAAGGGTGCTACCCAAATGCTTGATATTACGCACATGTTTTTAAACATCTTGCTGGAGAAGGAATCATAAGGCTTAAGTAAAGAAACTATGATGTATGTCAAAACAAAATCCCTGCTAATTAGCATTCTAAGAGACATAGCGAGCAGTGTTGTGCTTAACGGCTAGTAAGCTTTTTATTTTTTAATAGCAGAGATATTGAAAACAAGAGAGATTAGTATTACAGTTTTGATGCATTACTGTTGAAGTATGGTTTTGATACCTACCCCATAGCACACGTAGAGTAGAGGCAGAGGTTAAAAAAGTTCTTATAATGTTCTTCAACTACACAGTTTCACGGTGTATTGAAATGGAATGCAGTTAATCTGTGATTTCTCATGGAAAGAGATGACAGTACCTCAAACCCTTATAAAATCTTACAAGAAAAAGAGAACTGGAGAAATATGATCATGTTCAACTATATGCTAAGCACTAAGAGAAAAAGACTTAAATAGCAGAGTAGGTTACTCTGCATCACAAATTTCAGACTCACCATCTTCAATCACTGTCCATTTTTGTTGCATTTGGAAGTCTAAGAAAATAATCTTTGTCTTCTTTCTGGTCTGCTGTACACTGGGAATATATTGGGGGCTAGAGGAGAAATATTTTCTTATCAAGGTTGATTAGAAGCTATTGGTTGACTAAATAACTAGAAAGCCAAGTTACAGTTAAGTTCATCTGAATTCCAGGAAAAAGAAAGAAAATTAAAACTGTTCTTAAAACAAAGAAACATTATGAAATACAGAAATGAGATTTATATAAACAATTCTATTGCTTAGCTTAGTAATGCGTGCTTAAAGAAAACCCCGAGAGATATTTTAGCTACCAGCATTTAAGCCAAACATAATATGGTCTTAATTCTTGAGAGACTATTTTAGGGCCTGACTCAATTTTAATTAAAATAAGCATAAATATTTCTACTGAGTTTTGAGAACTGGAGTTGTTTCATACATGCCCTTTTTGCAGGACAGAACATGAGGAATTTAGTATTTGCATGCATATTTACATATATATATATTATATTTCAGACAAATATACACAGACAAGTCTGTATTTGTGTATATTTCTATATCTACACATACATGTATTTCTGACCAGCAATTTGTTATGACATGAATAAGGCACATTTTTACCATCTTGCTTAAGAAACTAGTTTTATTCAGTTCCATAATTTAAAGAAGGTCATGTAATCACGGGTACAGTGAACTTGACTTCTGTCAGAAACAGACACACTACTGTACTATGCAGACTATTAATACCCATAATTCTAAGCACTTAAGCATCTAATATTCCTTTTAAATAATTTCACAGTTTTAAAGAATTGCTAAGAGATTTTCATGTTCTCTTCTGACAGAAGCATCTGAAAGTCAATCCTTTGCTATTTGCAGAGACTTGTTTAGAAAACTGAAAAGAGATAATTCAGGGTGCTTTTCACTGCGAATTGTACTTTATTATCTTTATGCGAGTTGATGGTTAAAATGGAAAGCTCATTATTTTAGTAACCTTGGTGTCTTTTCTGTAATTACTTGTAGCAATTTGAACAGTATCTTATTCTTCATTAGCCTTTACTTAAATGTAATTTTTTCCTCACCTGAATATTTCCTGGCACTACGTTGGCCCCTGGATCCCTGTCATTTTCTGTCATAAAAAATTATATTTTATAGGCCTTTATGTTCACGTTGCATTAGATATCAGCATTTCAAATAATAATCCCAGTTGAGTGACATATATTTTTCATAAAGATTCTACCTGTGTTCACAAACTGGGTACAGAATTCTCCATCCCCTGAAGTAATCTGATAATCAATCCATGGAGGCTGAGGTATTAGGTCTAAAAGGCAGCAAGACAAATCAAACTCTTACTAGTTAAGCAACTGGTGGTGTACATAACTTTAGAAACCCACTCATTTCTTATTTAAGCCATTTTGGTTATCCCATTTATTTTAGAACTGGATGCATCGGGCTTATGCTAGCCTTGCTAACCACTGAGATGATACTACTCCAGTTCATATGCAGATGGTTAGAATTGCAGCCACCTAATCTGATTTTTTTTTTTTTTTTTTTATATTGCAGCTGGCTTTAAAACTGAAGCTGGCATGCTCTTCGCAAATACTTGTTATTGCACGCATTTGAAAACAAAAAACTCAGAAAATTTGAATATATTAAAGATTTCAAAAATAAATAATAATATAAAATGCATGTAAATAATCATGATTCACATTGTAGAGAAATGGGAAATTCCACATATGTCTGCAGCAAGTCATTGTCTGACATTAAGAAACTCCCATGGAAATGGGAGTTCCCAATCTTCCATTATGCAAATGATAAATGTTGACTCTTGGATATATAAAAGTCTTATCCTATGCCTCACAAAATTGTCAAAAATATTATCATTATTAAGTACAGAACATATTTAAACATTTATGTTTAGGGAAAAAAAAGTTACATACTAAAGTTGAAGGCAAATATAACCCAGCTCTGAATCCCTTCATACCTCTTGTATAATTTTCAACACAAACAGGACAAGCCACCTGTAAGTAACATGCTAATTACACACTAAACACATTTCAAGAAAGTGTAGCTTAAGACATATAAGCTGAGAAGTGAGAAACCAACATTAATAAAATATTTTAAAAAGGATGTAACATTTTGTCTAATTGAATATGGGATTGTCATCACTGTATAATCATTCTTAAATCAGGGGAATATGTTTTAACTCGATCATATCTGAATTGTACATCTTTTACATTGAGAGTTGAATATATTTGCAACAAAATTTGATATATGGCTTCAAGCAGGAAAAAAAATCAATGGAAAGTACCATTTTAATGCAACTCTGTGTTTGAACATTTATTATGCTAGTGATGGTAAACTCAAAATGTTTTCAATTTGGCAAGCTCCATCCTTGTTCATTCTCCCTGGAATTCTTACTATGCTGTCAGAACAGCACAAAATGTGACAAAACAGAGCTCTGTATGAAGGAAATAAATGTAATTTTTCTGTTTAAGATCAACTGCTATGCAATAAATGTATTTTAAACATTTATATCTCCCAATTATGTTTTGTCAAAATAATTTTCTTAAATCCCTCCAAGCACAGTGTAGTGTGTCTAACTGAACAAAGACAGAGACAATATGAAGTTGTGCTAACCCATGCCTATCCAAAGGATTGTCTGAAGATTTTTCTGAAATCTAGAGCATTTAAATTAAATCCCAAAGGATTTTGAGTTATTATGGAGCCCTCTTCCCTGATCCAGGGAATAAGCAGGCTGTGCTAGTCCTGCACCTAGACTAGACTATATCTTCCCCTATTTAACTTCCCTGGAAAAAGGACCCTAATTTGACTCTCGCCTGCTGTACCCACTTGCATAAGAGACAGATGACTTTTCGGGGGTGGCTCTCCCTGCGATGTTAGGACTTAAAATGTGAGTAGCCCACAGAGTGAGTAATATACCAGACCTCATAGTTCCTGATCTCTCTATCAGGTGGCTACAAGGGGCGACCTACGGTCCAAGTCTGATTTCACAAACTGGCTGAAAAAGTTATCATTATGGTTCATTCATATACTGCAGATGGACGCTATGTTTACCTAGGGAAGGCACAATGTATGTGCTACATGTATGCACAGATTCTGTACACAAGATTGTACTGCATGTGTCCGAGCATATCTGACTTTGACAATCTGCCTTTGTTGGACTTAGATTTCATAATTTTCATGAGCTGGCTTCTAGGTCTTGTTGTATTAAAAAGGGTTCTTTCAATAGAAACAAAGCATTAAATAAAACAAACCAGTTGTCTTTACTTACTGTCTCACTGAGAGATGTACATTTAAGTGCTAGTAACTGGTGTTGCAGTTTTTTTCTAAGAAGCATCTCATCCTTAATTGCATGCAGAAAGATTGACTGAAATATTTTAACATTAATTTAACCTACATTAGCCTGTTCTTAAGAATTACAACACGTAATTAAAAACATACTGACACTGAATTTCAGTATATATCAAAATAACTAATGAAGTACACATTTGATTGATATTCACTTGAGAGTTGTAAATATAAGAGACTCTTCAATATAGATGGAGCGTATTAGTTCTGGGTAGCCTCATCCTATCTCATATGATCATTAATTAGTTGAATTCAAGTTCAGAGCACTGCCACCGTCAGTGGCTAATCTTAGGAGACGCTCCTATAAAATAACATTGAAGGCTGGCAAAAAACCACTGCAAGTGAATTACTCTTCTTTAAAGAAATCAATCAGTCTATGAATTATTACCCATTGCTCTGCCCAATTAGTATTTGCATTCATTCAAATTTTGAAACTGAAAAACTTACCTGATTTCACCAGTAATGAATGTGAGGTTTGGCTTTTTTCTCTCCTCACTAAAGTCACTAATCTTTGCCTCTTTTCTGACATATTTTCTACAAACTCCTGTGTATTTTCTGTACATGTAATTTCTATAGGGTATTAGGTACTAGAAGCCTTAAATTCTGTTAATTCTACAGTGATTCTTTGCAAAGAGTTCCTTGGGAGTTTATATTAAGGATGCAATGATAAAATGCATTTTAGCATTGAACAGCAAGCACATTTGTGAATATGACATCTCTTTTGATTTATGGATGTATGTTACATTGTTTAGGAAAAAAATAGATAGAGCAAGAATTAACAAATACACTCCAGTTTTAATCTGATTCCATATTACTGAAAAGATTGTGATAAACACAAGTAAAAATAGCAGAAAACAAAAATAAAAGACCACATTAAACCAGAAAAATATAAATAGATGTGTCAATAGTTTGCATTTCTTTAACATATATCTATAACTGTGTCATAAATAAATAATTTTACACAAGTACCTCAAAGACCGTGATACAGAAGATGGTTAAGATATTTCAATCAATACTCTCCAGCACAACTTCAAAATAGCATTACAAAAAAATGTACTTTTTAAAATCTTTTTCAGGCCTCAGGGGAAATAATTAAGCAAACACTATCAGCAAAATTAGACCAAATAACCAGTAAGTGTTCAGCAATCTGTGGGACATATATGCATCCAAATGCCATTAATATATTACATTAAATGTGTGAGTAAAGTAACAAACCTTATGCAGTGGAAAAACCTGAGGACCAGAATACACACTTTGAATTTAAAATACCATCCTTTTCCTGTCTGCAAATTTACTATAACTTTAACCACAGAGTGCTGATATTTTATCTAATCAATGAAAATTGCTACCCAATTTCTCAAGGCCCAGTTCATGAGGTAATTTGAACAGCTGTAAAATTTTTCTGCTTTCTTTACAAAGAAAGGTATTACACTGCAAAAAAAGACCTTTTTAATGAAGGGAAGCAAAAAACCTCAAAAAAGATGAAAATTATTGTCTCAGGTGATAATTTTTCTGAAATAAAAATATGTAATTTGGATTATTTTCCTTTGAATTTGTGAAGAAAGAGTGGTAAGTGGCAATGAAATATAGTCTCTTATGCTTCATAATCTCCACAGAGTTCAGCTCCAATTCAGTAATAACTAAAAGACTGACAGTCATGTTTGGTCCTATGTGATTCAAATCATTGATATATATGAAGATTTTAAAGTAAAAAAACTTGTATCATAAAGATCTTCATGAAACCCATTTTACACTGACTAGCATCTTTCACGGCAATTACAGCAGAATGGATAATGTTATTAGCAATCTTGGAGTGCTGTGCCCTGTTTGTGACTGGTTACAAAACCAGAGCTTCATGAGCATTTTAACTACAAACAGTAAATTAAGAAAGATGTAAAGGAAAACTCAAATAGATTTAATTGTTATGAAAAATGGAAGAGAACTGGCATTAGAAGTACTAACTAAACAAATTTACATTCAATATTCTCCAGGTGTTTTCCAGGCACTTCATTCACCAGGCCACACAGTCTTTGATGATTTCATGACACATAGAAGGTATTTCGGCCACAAGAGGGCTCACATATTTTATAGTTATTTTTAAAAAATATGAGTATAATAAACAGGCAAAATTCAAGGCAAATATCTGCTGCCCAGATAGTCACACTGTCATTAATAAATAATTTGCATGGTTCTTTAATAAACGATCAGAAAAAAATGAAGTAAAAATAAGGATGTTCCCCTAGTCTATTTATATCTCACCATTAATTGACTTTTCATCAAAATGAATCTGTTTCTATGATGTTACAATGATTAGTGATGCAGAAAATGACAAATTAATCTCTTATTTAAACAGATAATTTTAATGGTCTCTGTTAAAAAAACCCTCCAGTACTTACCTATTCAGGCAATACAGTGTGTACTCATTAAAGCAGACCTGACAAGAATAATAGAACTTTATTTTTCTACAGAGACTTGCATTATTACTAAAAACACTGATAATACTGTCATTACATTATCAATGTAGTATATTCTCACCATTTTCAGATGAGAAGATAACTTGGGGCCTATTTCAATGAATACTATACTTAATGAGAAACTATCCACTGACCTTAGAAATACTGTGTCAAACTAAACAAGCATGAAGTACAATACAGAGCTTTTGCTGTGCAATGAATGTACCTTCATTGAGTTCACCAGTTGTAGGACAGGAATTACTGACTGCATTTCCACACCTTTGATTAGTGTTGCGGAGGTTAAAACGTGCAGAAAAAGAACTGTCTGAAATACAGTAGAATGTGAAGTTGGTGGGAAATTTTGTTCCTTAAAATTTACTATCAGTCCAGATGAATTTGAAATAATCTTGAGATCTGGGGAAACAAAAAAAAAAGCTTGAAAAGAATGAAATATAGTGTTTACATGATTAAATAGGTTCCTTCAGGACTCCATAAATTTCAAGTTAAAGTTTGTCTGATTCATCCCTACAACAGTAGCAAAGATATCACCAAGAACTTAGTAAAGTCATTTGGCATCTGCCAGGAGGGATCTTCTATTCTGCCATTCCAGGCAATATGCACATGCAAACTACCTCTGGCTATAAACCCTACAGCTTCCACATCTTGTTCCAGAGCTTTCATACTCAGTTTCATAGTAGTTCTCAGATTCATAGTCAGGACTCTGACAACAAGATAGTAGGGAAGCTCTGACAGCCCTTGTTAGAATGGAGGCTAACAAGGTTTTCCACTCTATTTGCATGCCGTGGAGTTCAGTCTTAGTACATCGTGTTTCTTCAGACAATGAAGATGCTGAGTGCACTACATAAGACATGCACTATTAAAATATTTTGCTGCAGGGAGAAAACCACAGACCTAAGACATGCTGCACAATTTGTTATCCACACTGACCAGTACTAGTGACCTCCAGAGCAGACTGGTTGCATTAAACTGGGCCAGGCTGGATCCTGTGGGGCACGTGTGGATTTTAGATATTCTTAGTCTGTAGTTTTCTACCTAAAATAGCACGGGGCTCTGTCATGGCCTATGAGAGTGGTGTTTTTATAGCATGGTGCCAAACACGTTGCATGTTCTGAGATGTGGCCTGGTGTTATGTGGGTATGCCATCTCATCTGTGCTGCCTATATGAAACAAACTAGCACCAGAACTGCTCTAGGGTTTTGTCTAGAGGAGTTGTTTTCTCTATTCCAGAATATGAGTGAAGCAATAGAGACACACTGGGGCTGATAAGAGAACCAAGACCCAAAGACAAATGTGAGTATTTACACCATTACAAATTGTTAGTATATATGTAGTTCCTGGCACACCTGGCTGGCTAAGTGCTACTTGCCCAAGAAATAGCATAAGGCTTTTTCAATGGGCAAGATTTATACTAGGACCAGCTTTAGACCAAGAGAATTCATAGCTTTACAAGGTTTTCAATCTCAGTCATGGCAAATCAGAAAGATGTGTCCCAAATAGCTGTGTTGGAGCTGTGAGACCTAGAAACACTACAATTCTGAGCCAGTCTCTATGACTCTCAGCAGAGCTCCATGGGAGCCTCCACGTTCTTTTGCTAGAAGTTCTTTGCATTTGATGATTAGACGGAATTTGTGAGTTTTAACAATCAGCATTTTCCAGTCAAAGTGTTTCAGAATATAGAGAAGGAAGACGAAGATTTTAGGGAGGATGGATAGAGCAGAGAAGAAAACTGGCTGAGTAAAAAAATACGCATGAAGGAGAACTGTCATCACATGAGAAACAGAAGAAAGCACTGTCATTCTGGGACAGAGAAAGTGTAGTGACAGAAAATGGTGAAGTATGAAACAAGGGAGATGAAAATGAATTCTGGAAAAGAGACGCATTGGGAAAGAAGACAAAGAGAAACAGGTTAAAAAAAGTGTATTAACAGCTTAAAATCTCATTCAAGACTGCCATAAGAAAGACATCAAAGAAAATGTAGTCTAACAGCACACAAGTTTTGTTTTTAAGAACTGAGTACTATTAACACAATTGTACAAAATTACCTGTCTGAAGTGTTTATCATTGTTACAAACAGGTTAACAGTATATTATTCAGTCCATTAACATTTAATTCCAATCTCTTAAACCTAGCTGTTACATTCCCAGATGCTAATGACTAGGTAACTGAATAATGTATATAACTACCTTAATTTTCACAAATATAATTTTCAAAATCTATAGGTCTGAAGTATTTTAACAATGCAATCAGTTCAGTAATACTAAACTGTTCTGTACAATCTGGAATTTCTTTTCCCCTATTGTATTACATTGCTCGGCTTCTTTTCTAAGATAGAAAAAAAGGTGTAAAGAGAAGACGTTAAATCAGCACAGATGCTTCTTTAAAGTCTTCAAAGCACATCTTAAAAAATTTGGCCACTACCTTTCTGTGGTTTGCCTTTCCTGACCTTTATGTTTCTCCAGTTTCTCAGTTTCAGCAGTCAGGGTTCTTTCAGCAGCTTGCTGCTCCGGTACTACATATGTTATCTGAAACTAAGCAAAACACTGTTTATTTTCTTCATCAGCTATGCAAAAACAAATACAAAGTTTTGCTCATACATAGTGCTGTTCTTGGGACAAGTTTCCCTGTTTGGGACGGTTAGATATTTCCAATATCCTGTTAAAAACTGAAAGGTAACCTAAGCCAGTAGTTTGAAGTTGGATAATTTTTTGTCTTTGTTTCTAAGGATGGCAACAGTTAGGCAACATTTCGGCAATTGCAAAAAAACAATAGTACTGTGGATAATTAAATGAAATCTTGTCATATGTATATGTGTCTGAACTTCGACTTACTGCCATTGCCTTAAATGGATGAGGACTCAAGACCTATCATTACAAATTCCCCACGGCAAAACCAGTAGTTTGTGGAAAGCATACGGTCAAGCGATTAGAAAAAGAACTGAACCCTGATTTTCATGATTATGTCTATACTTGGGGTGCAGGAATGCTTCATAATCTTTGCTTTTGTGCAGATGCCCTGACTCAAATCAGTCCCATGTCAAGTGTAACTGCTAGGAAAATCCAGGTACGCAGACTACAAGGGAGCTGTGGCACATTTCCAGTCTGGCTGATTGGATGGCAGTACCTGTGCAGGTGCTCACAGAGCATCCATGCCACACAACTTAGACCCAGCCTGTGTGACTTCAGATCCCTGCTTTCCTTTCTGGGAAGCTGATTCCTTTTTCTCTCAGAGAAATGTAATGAGAAATTCTGTAAGGTCCTGGGATAAAGCTGCTGCATAAGCAGCTACTACTACCACTACTTCAGCAACTAAAATGTTAAAGATGCAGTAGTTCTGTGAGATCCATAGACTTAAAAAACTCCTGTATATAAATATATATAAAATATATACCCAAATGTATTAGCTTGTAATAATTAAAAGAACACCTTGTCAGTAAGTTCTGATTTGTAAGATATTTCTGTTTTGTAAGATGTTCCTTTTCCAGTTCTTGTTTCTCCTCAGTCATTATTGTTTCAGTCTCATTTTGCATTGGCAGATTGGTCATTGTAACTTCTTTTTCTTCTACTTGCAGTGCTGAAAATTGAAAAATAAAGTTTAATGAGCACACAAACTGATTTTTGTTTCCTGTAATGTTTTTATCATTCAGGAAAAGAGAGCACCATTGACCAGGCATGCCATATCAGAAATCTGAAAGAAACTAAGCAACCTCAAATCTTCCATTCTCTCTCTGCAGGGAGTCATATATATTACTTTTCCAACTGTAAATTATATTCTACAAAGCAAATCTGAAAAAAGCCAAAGATGAGATCCTTGTTCAGTCCTCTCTCTAGTCCTTCTGCTTCTTCACACCTCACACAAATACATATTTCCTCCTCCAAGAGACATTTAATCCCTGTTACATTTCCACAGGTTTTCACACAGACACACTGGACATGAACCTGGTCAATCAAATACGTTATCCACCCATTGGTTTGAACAGAACTTCCAAGTTTTTCGTAGTGTTTTGCATTGAACCCTAGCCCTATCCAGATCATGTCCTCATTTTGTTTTTTCAGCTGCGGATACATTCCACTTCCTCTCACACACACATGCTGGTAGTTATGTGGCTAGTTCAGAGGTGTAAACACCAGAGTTAAAGAAGAAATAGTATTGCAGATACATTGCAGTATCAGGCCTTTTTAGATAAAGAAAAGTAATTTTATCTACATACTATGAAAGCTGCAAATGAAATTCACCGTAAATATTAATTATTACTGAATGACTGCAAGACCAGTCACGTGGTCAGATTCTCCTTACACACATGGATTTTATATGGATATGTAGATTTCAGTGACAATATAGCTGGGTAAGTGGAGAGTTTGTAAAAGCAGAATCAGGCCCATTGCACCTACACACAAAATGGGCTAGATCTCAAGCCATGGGATAATGGCAAACAAGAAAGCTGCTCTAAATCCAGAACATTTGATTCCCAGCTGCTCGAAATATAAGCATAATAGGGCTTCTGTAACCCTTACTGATACCTTCACTGACTGCTGGGACATGGCAGGGTAGAAAAGACCATGTCTAAAGACTTGCCACAATTAGAAGATCCCCAGCTCTTGGGATGGTCCTGTAAGGAATCAGTGGTACTTCCAAACTGCAGTTCAGTATGGCAGTCCAACAGAAATGAATGACAGTTGCACTTGTGCTTCCTGTAACATTTGCTGTGAAAAGATGGCAAAACTCTCCCACTTTAAAACTAATGCTAAGGGCAGATACTTTCTAGGCATCAACCGTATCAATTTTAAACATATAAATTCCCTCCATTATATTTTTCCACCTCACTCCTTTCCCTCACTGCAAATCATTATCATGTTTATCATTAGATTGCTTTAGCCCCTTCTGTGTTTTGATATTCTTTCTACTGTGTTTTTATTTACTCCTTTGAAGTCTTTGTCATCACATGTATCTCTCAAAACTGTGCTCTTCCTGACTGAAAAGAATGTGGAGATGTGGAAAGCAACCATCAACTGGATTAAAATTCAACTTTTGAAGATCAGTGAGACTCCTGCCCCTTTTCAAGAGCACCTCCAGCTGATTGAAGTGTATTCTTAATACAGAAGGAGTCTTGATCAGTCTCTTGGTCAGAAAAGTCCTTGCTATTTAAACTGTATTTCGTATCCTTCAGCTTTAAAACCTCATAAGATTTTATTCAGATTTTAATATAAAACTGACAGGAAACACTATACACTAATGTAATAACCATCAGTGCATTAGTGCATTGAAATTTTTGCTTTTCAGAAGTTGGAAATGTATAATCCTGAGTATTTATTGTTACTCTTTCAACTCACTGCAGAATGATGCTTTAAATTTTATACCTTCTTTAAGCTGACTGAAGCTAACAAAACAAGTTTCTGCCTGCTCTTGATCTGTCCAATGAAACCTGGGTGAAGGGCTAAGAAATGATTGCTTTCTTCCTTCCATTCAGTTTAAGTTCTCATGTGCCTCAGATTTTTTACGTTACTGCTGTTCAGAGTAGGACACCAGGACACCCCATAGCCATAAGCCGATTGAATATTCTCCACTGTGAGCTTCAGCTCTCAACAACCACCCTTGGTACATATGCATGGTCTTCGGCCTGCCTCAGCACAGGACCATCTGTCATGATTGCATGGTGCCTCTCCACAACTGGGTCGGATCCTTGCCTGAGGGCATTAGGTTCCAGACAATGCTGGTTTAGATGAACAGTTTGGTTAACACTACAAGGGCCATCTGTTCTACAGGAAATCCTTTCTCTGTGTCATTAATGAAGTGTTCCCAGCACATAACTATATATTTGTCTCTTTTTGTAATAGGAATTATGCCAGCATGTTATTTGCAAATGAATAGTTTATAAAAATGCCAAATTTCATTGCATAAGTTTGCTTGATGCACCTTAGTACAGATGAACACTAACCACATATTTGGCAGAGGAAGTAATTGCTTAGCTAGTGTTTCAGCATGGTTACAACACCTTAGTACCTCAGGCAATGTAAAAGAACTGAACCTCGCCTTGATCTAAACCCTGCAAATAAACTCTATTGCTTCCTGGAAATCAATATATGAGTCCTATTGATCAGGATTCCAAAATTTAAATTTGGTAAGGAATTTGAGCTCCTCTGTAGTGTAAGATAGGATGCTGTGTATTAGCATGGTGATTATAAGAATAACATTTCAGGGAAGACTTTTAATATGTTTCAGATATGTAATCAAACACATAATTAATTTTTAGCAAATTAAGCACGGCCAGAATCTAATAACTAAATTTTTCATGTTCACTAAGATCTTCATCCATTGTTCAAACACACTTAGCTTTCAGACACTGTAACTGTAACTTATTAGGAAAGAGTATTCTGCAACTAGTCCTTCGGTAACGTCTCCCCATCCTGCCAATCTCATTTTCATCTCACAAGGTGAAAGTTTGAAATACAACACATCCTACTTATCTCAGTACAAAAAGCTACTTATAACTATATTACCAACAATATTACTACTATATTTCAAAATACGATTAGATTTCACCCTCAACAAGACTCCTGGTTGCCTAAAAAGTTCTAAAACTAAACACTGTTGGCTGAACAGCCACCAAGACCTGGAGACGGATGAAGATACAATGGCTTTATAGACTTGCTCAGAGGGCCTGATAGGTTTTTGCTATGCCTAATGTAGAAGAATGTTGTAAATATTAGACACAGTGACCTGACTGGGAATCTTTCATTTTGGGGAATTTCAGGAATACTCTCTCCTCTGTCCAGAAATTACAATTACTTGAGCCATTTAAAAAAAACCTAGAACCTTAAGGTTTATGTGCTAGCCAAAAGTTACTGTCCTCTTTTTTGGATATAGTTAGAGCTTCCACTACTTACAATGTAAGTGGCATCAAAATGGTTTCATAAATGTCTGTTCAGATCATATAGAAAATGCACTCATTTTAGCCTGCTTAAGCTCAGAAATATTTGGCAAACTTGAATGAGCCTCAACAGTACTACCAGGACAGATTTCAACCCCAACAATTTTTTTCCCATTAATTATGATATTATTATAAGGTTTTGTGATAATAAGGAGTAAATCTTGAAAAAGAAATACTAAGGAAGAAAACTATTCAGTGTATACCAAATATTAGGAGTTAAGGGATGAATTTAGGGAAGTTAGAAAATAGAACGAAACCAAGAAATTGAACTACAGAGACACGAAGCTATGAAACAGACTTCAGGGGAACTGTGGCAATCTTATTACCTGTGACACTATTTTTGCCATATTACTGTACCCTTCCCATCATGATATTACTTGGATATGAATTATTTGCTCCAAGTGAAGGAAAGAATAAAAAACACTCAGTAAGAAAAACCTCGCCATTGAAAGGACTAGCTAGAATAGTCTCATACACTTTTCCATCTCTAGTCTCCCGTTTTTGTAATAAACAATATTTCTTATTGCATATACCCCCAGTTTTATCAAAGTGCAGTATGCAGTCATCAGCTACCACTGAAACAGAGTATAAACAGATATCCTATTATTTTCAAAATCTTAATCTATAACAAAATGGATTTTCCAGTGTAAATATAATCCCTATTTAGATACATAAAAATTTCTAGAGATGAATGCAGGTGTCTCCTGCTCTATCTACAAAACAAAATTACAAACCAAACCTGCTGCAGTACAAACACTGAGTAAAATATCAGCTAACACCATATGTGTACTTAATAGTAATTGAATAGTAATTGAAAACTAGTTGAACTTTATTGAACGTGCTATTGTGTGCTCCTTCAAACCTGCATTCAAAAATTAAAAAAAACCTATGCAGCAGAACCTTACAATATCATTTAGTGTTTTACTCATTAACAGCAGATTGTATCTTGAAAGCACTTCAGGCCATGCCGAAGTCTACAGGGTTTCTGAGAGGCACTACCCCCCAGGACTGTAGAGCTATGGGCAGGATCGCCAGGTGAGGCCTGGACATCCTCGCATCCCTCTTGTGCTGGCCAGTGAGGAGCCGTCAGGTCTGGGCATTTATTGTCTGGTTTAAGAGACTGAAGGGAATAAATGTGCTTTGCTCTTTTTAGAAGGGTGTGTGGAGGAGGATGATTCATGTACTTGTTTGCAGGATCAATACACTATTGATCAATATCAATACAAATCCATACAGCTCTAATAAATTAATTTTTAATTCACCAGGTTAAAATCCTATTATCTTTGATGTGTCTTAAAGCACAATAGCAATTAAAAAAGGCTGTAGGCACTAGAAAGGACAACAGTATGAGTACTAGTAACATAACAAAACTATGGTTATTATGGATGAGATATTCTTAGACATTCAGCTAACAGGGAAAAAAAAGATTGTGAAATAGCAGCAGTAAACTGGTAAAAAACAGTATACAACCAAGGATAATGGAAGATAGAACAGGAGAATCATGTATTAAAGGAACACAGAAAAATGTAAGCTGTGTTTCAAACTCCTCAAAACATTTCTGATGCAAGAACTAGGCCAGGTCATTTTAAAGGTAATCAAGGGCTCCTTCAGTTCCTCAAGTATATTCAGACAGGTACAGACCTGGTCAATGGATAGTGGGTTTCTGACATACTCATAACAGGAAAATTCACAAAATACTAGAAGAAGCAAGAGGAAAAAAAGCATTTGCAAACACAAAGATTATACATAATAGAATTCTGGAAAACCTGAAATTCTTATTTTATCAAATTCTGCTGGAATAAAAGAGGAGATCTAAAGATCTGTCCTTAAAAGGACAGAAAAAAGTTTTGGAGGTAGTGTGGAGGCTGATTTTCTGTTGAAATTTTATGTTGCTACTGAGATTGAAATTTTATGTTGTCGCTGCTGAGATTTTACTGTATCATTAAAGCATTAGGGCAAGTAGACATCTGGGCAAGTGTCGAAGCAGTAGTTAAATGATACTGAATCCCTTAAATATGAATATAAATTAAATTCTTCATTAAAGAATATTCCTCTTTGCCTATAACATTTTGAGCCATAAGTCTAAGTAACAGATAGATGATTACTAACAGTATACTAATTTTTTGTTTCAGTACAATCAAATACCACTTTTAAACACCACACGTATTTCAACTAACCTAGATGTGCTCCAGTTCAGTTTATCTCAGCATATGGCTTGTTCTCACCACATGCCATAGATTTCCAAATCTAACTATGATTAATAGGATATGTCAAATAACTGTTGAAGGAAATTCAGCGTCAAAAAGTGAGGCTTATTAACACATTGATTTAGACATTAACTTCTAAGCACTGACTTCCCCCCCCCCCCCCCATTATTCGAAGTTTTAGGAAGATCAGGGATATCAACAATGCTTTACTCAAAAAAAGGCATTGTGAAACCTAAACTCAATCTAACTTTAAGGATAATACAACAATTAAAAAAATCCTTTGTTCTTAAAATGGTTCACTACATTTATTCAGACATTATAAAAATATTCTTCAAAAGTTAAAGAATGCCCACAAATATATATATCTACATTTTCAAGGCAATTACTTTCTAAAATTATTAAAATGTAATTCATAGCAGAAGAGAAATCCAGTTTTAACTGTCCCCCACCTTTGATAAATGACAGGATGTAGTAGTAGGTACAGATGACAAATTACATTTTTATTTGATTATGGTTACATTCAGAAAACTTATGCTACAGTGAGGTTTTAAATAGTTCAAATAACTAATGGAAATTGGTTATAGATTCTTAACTGCTAATCATTCTTATTAAGGAAGAAAGAGCAATTTTAAAGGCAAACCTTCAAATGCTATTAAAATGTTAAAGCATTTTTCCTTATTACTCTTACATGTTCTTTACTTAAAGGATTCCAGAGTTGGCAACTGTGCAGAAGGACTTACAAGAGCAAATCTTTGGAAAGGGAGGATGACTTCTGTAAGGCAGACCACACTGTCTCTCCATAAATCAAAGAAGCGTTTTTGATCATTCAGGATGAAAAAAAGAAAGCATAAATGGAGAGTTACTCCCTAAACATCGAGAATAACACAGACATATAATTTTCTTATAAAATCAGTTAGGCCACTGGCACTGGAATCCCCTCCCATGGCATGTTAAATGAAACTAGAATTTCATGAAGGACAAATGAAGTCCTTGAATGAACTGCTTTGTGGAGTTAGTACATTTACTTGACCATGGGCCTATTTTAAAGTGTTTGGGAGACAGATTACTTCTGAAAATTACACTAAGCACTAAAACCATTTAATGTATACTTCATTTGCAGACTCTTCTATATTCCAAAAACATTTCTTGAGATTTCAATGATTTCTTAATACCCTGAGTACTGACAGCTACTATGCAGTAAGATCACTTTATATATATTTATCTGTTTGTCAGATTTCCTTCAGCTGTATACATTTGCATATACTATTGTTCCTTGAAGGCTGGGACAAGTTAAGTGCATACATTTGCAAGAATAAGCAACCATACCTCATATTAAAAACATAGAGGAACTAGAGAACCTCCATGACAGGTATCTTAGTCATTTCCTAGCAACACTTAGGACCCACACAGGATTTTCCTGATAGTTACTAACTCAGATGCCGGCTTTACCCAAATGCCTTAGCAGCTTTATAAATTCTGCTTCTATTTCAACAGTCCCTTCAGGATCACATCCTGCTTAGTTAATCTTGATGAAGTACAGGAAGTATTTTTCACACGTGGATAAACATGATTCTCAGCTTAAGCTTCAGAAAGAAAAGTCTATTCAATACCTGGGCTATCTTTTTTTAAAACTTGCTGCGCGAAGACACTGTTGTAGCATAGTAAGTTGCTGGTCTTCTGCAATACTATGGCATATGTGTAAGGTAGAATTTGTGCTGCTTTTAGTCTTGAATTATGTAGGTATTATGTCAAATGGTTTTCTGTCTCTGTGATTCATGTAATGTATTTTTTTGGGAAAGCATTTTGTGTTTAAATGTTTTTCAGTATTTTTAGCTATCTATAGGGTAAAATGGTAATAAAGGGATTTATTTCTTCCACCAGACTCAGCTGAACAAACTCAGAGTTATGCTTTCCCAATAATTACAGCTGTCAAATATGATGCCCTGTGATCTGCCATGCTCATTCTCTCTAGATTAAAGGGCAAGGAACAGTGAGTACATGTTTCAGTTCAAAGGGGTAGTGAGTAGAAGATAAAGACCTACTATAGGAGTGATGTTACTTAAATCCATATAGATTAAATGGAAAAAAAGACTATTTAAAAGTGTATAGTTGTAATGAAAGTAGATTTATGAGTGCAGTGTAAGGGAAGTATTTCATTACTCAGTTAAAAACACAAACGTAGGTTTAAGAGAAACCAGTGGAAAAAGAAAAACTAGTCTAAGACAAATAAAATAGAGGTATGACACAAGCAGAGCACTTTCCAATATTACCTAATAAAATCTATATTTTACTTGGGAAATAAAGTTAATTGCATGTTGTTTTCTGTGCCACACCCAGGACACTTTGCACTTTTGTCTTGGTGTCTTCTCTCTTCTCCTGCTGCTGCTAAAAGGAACCACCAAGAGATATGAACAAAACTATAGGCATAAACTTTTGGAAAAAGTCTAATATTAACAAGCATTATAGTTTATCAAAAAATTGTATTAAAATGAGAAATGAAGTCATCTGTGGATGGTATATTCAAAAGGAACGTGACTTTTTCCAGATTTAAAGCTAATTGTATTAGCACTTTGATCTATGACAGTGAAAAACAGTTCACCATCTGGGGACATAGTAACTGGAGAGAGAAGTACTTACACTTTTTCTTCAAAACCTCTGTTGAATATAAGCTGGGACTGTCAACAACATTAGAAAGTGACAGCAGCTCCTTGGCTTGCACAGAGTTGTAACAAAGCCAGTCGTTTCTGTGCTACTGCTCAGCATTGCTCATAAATTTGTACTACTCAAATGACAGGAAAGCAACAATATTGTTTACAGACAATGAAATGAAACTGAATGTTGATAGAATCATTAAAGATGACAAAAGGGGAACATTTAATCAATTTTTTCCCTAAGATTTGTTCCAGGATTTCACTATTGATTCAGTTTTGAGTACTTTGCTACTTGATTCTGTCTTGTAATTGTTTATTTTCATCTAACATTGTTACATTTCCCAGGATTTAAACCATTAGGAAATGTCATTTTATATCACTAACATTTTTACTTATTGTCAAAATAAATAAGTCAAAATATGCAAATTGTATGGTAACAGAAAATATTACATTTATGTAATAATCTTCACAAAATCATTTTAAAAACTTGTTAAAACTATAGAGAAGATCTTTTGAGAGCATAAATGTTTAATTCCAATCATATCTCATGAGATTTATATTTTCAGATTCAACCTTACTTACAAATTACTTTTTACATTTGGTGTTCATTCCTCTTTCTCTTGAGCACTATGTACTCTGAGAGTGTTTTTATTCTCTTGCTTGTCCATCTTTCATTTCCACATTTGTATGCACTCAGAGTACCAACAAGAAGTCTCAGTGAGCAAAGCCTTTAAGTTCTCACTGAATCTACTCCTTCCTTGATGTTTCCCCAAAGATAAGCATTCTACTTTCAATGTTATTTCCCATTCACTGTGCACATTACTACTCTGACTTACATGCGTTACTGCTGTACATTACATTTCTTTTGTGCTTAATACTGATTTGTTTGATAATTTGCAGAGTAGTCAAGGTATCTTCATCACATTTCACAATTAGTTGTGATGCATACTCTCTGTGTGTTGGGGCACTTAAAGACCTTAGAACCAGCCTCCCAAATATGTTCTAGATATTCGACAACTATGTGCTTGATTTTAGAATTAGGAGGAGAGGGAAGAGTGGGGCCAAATCTCACTCAACAGCCTTTGCAAAGATTGGACTCCTATGTACTCATTTGTTTTGAACTCAGACTATTACTACATCTGTGCAAAGAAAGGTCCCCGATTCATCTGTGAAGATCTACTTAGATGAAGCATTTCTAGGTAAAACCCAGAACTAACTCTGGAATGATAATAAAAAGAAGTAACATGTCTAATAATTAATATTTATTTTAAAAAATAATTTTATTTTGAAAACTTATTTTTCTCCTGAATTAATAAAAGCTCTCTAATGTCTTTTGTAATGTCTGCCTAATGTATTTTTAATATACATTAAGAATATATCAAACCTGACTACTTAAGCTTTGATGTTAAATGTCCCACTGGGATTTTTAGAACTATCACAACTCAATTTGTGACTTAAAATGATTTTTCTAGGTGCCTCAGCTATGATCCAGAAGTCAGTCTGAGCTGTTTTCATGCTACGTATCAGTTCAGAAACAGACTACAAAGCTGAATCAAGCCTCAGTTATACCATCTCACAATAATGCCTTCAAATGCTTTGGTAAATATACAAATCAGACTGTAATTTTTAGCGTTAGCTGGGATTCTCTGCTGGCACATTCTTATCCCAAAAGATTTGTCTTGAAAGAGCAAAGTCTATTCCCTGGCCTAAATTTAGACCATCAAATTTTAAAATCTTTCATTTATAATTTCCTAATTCCAATACAATCCTGCTTACATCTTCTGGTTAAATAAATTTTCTTAAAATTTGATGAGAATTATAAACCATTTTCATTATGAAGGTGCTTCTTACAATTTATTTAATAGGCAACTTGTTTTGTATTTTTTTTAACCTTCACAAACTGATTTGAAAGACCTACTCTGTAACATTATATTTTGTTTTTTCTCTAATTTTCAAAAAATGCAGTCCTACAGTACTTAGCCAGACTCACTGAAACTGAAAACTAAGTACTGCGGGACTGGCCCCCTGTTAAAAAGGCCCAAGGCACATGGTGCTGAGATTAACAAAACAAAGTAAAGCAGCTATGACTTGGCACAAAGTTTGACAAGCTGCAGAAAAGCAAATGTTTAAATAACTGAAGTGGTACTGATTTTCTATTCACAACCTTTTCTCTTCTAAACAGTATCATATTCTTTTCCAGCACATTTAGATTGCAAGTCAAGCTGTGTTTTATTTTTTATTATAATAAACCCAGTCAGTTTACTGTAACAAAGACATACTAGTGGTGATCAGTGTGAAAGCCAGTACGAAATCAGGCTAGGAAAAAAAAAAAAGTCAAATGGTAAAATAAAGGACCAGCCGTCTGGAAAGTTCCTGGATCATGTAAAAAGAAAATAAAAGGCAGTGTTCTTATGAGACTAATGCAGAATACAAAAATATTTTAAGACAAAACTCTGCATCATCGCCTATGACATTTGTAAACAGCAGCAGCAAATCCTTTCAAATAATTTTGCATTTATTAAATATTTTCCAAGTCCTTCTAAAAAAAAATAGTAGTGTTTTTTTTAAACAATATTTCTAGTAGCATTGTTTACATCTATTCCTCTCAAAATATGGTAAGAACAAAATAAACCTGTACTGTATTTTTGCTATCTTTTTTCACATGTAAAACAACTTTCCTACTTAAAAATAAGTTTAGTCAATCTATGGGCTATTAAAAGGTTTTTGCATATTTTATTAGATTTGCAATAAATGATAGTTTACAAAAAATAATGTATGCATAAATATCTTACCAAATTTTTATCTAATGGTCTTTCATTTTCAAGTTCTGCCTTCATTTGTTCTTGAATTTCAATCAACTAAAATATAAAGATGTGAGAATTAATGTTGGATTTCATATCACAAACAGGCATAATTCTCTAAAAATCCTTTCTAAGTACAGTCTCCCTGATCAGGAGGCTACATGTAGACGTATGCATATTTTTGTATTATAACTGGTAACAGATAGACATCTTCACTTTGAGCTAGATAATTTCTTGTGCATTTTAATAATGTCACAAGAGTCACACACGTGAAGTTCTTTTGACATAAGCAAAGTTGAGCATGATATCACGGGAGGCAGGAATTTTTCTTCCACTAGAAACAGAAACTTCAGTGACTTAAACTCTCAGAAAAATGGATATTTCTGGAAAACTGTTACAGTCAAACAGCATAGGGGTTTGGAACCACACAGCAATGCCACTGTTCTGTTGTAAATTTGTAGAAAGATCTGCAGACGTCTATATCATCTGCAGCAAGCTCTAATATATCCTCATGAGGCAAACATTGTCAGGCAAATTACACATCTAGTCTCACTGAGGACAAAGGATTGTGCCTAAAGAGCAATTTTAGCAGAACTCTTCAAGAATTCTTTAGAAGTTCCAGAATCAAACTCCCTTAAACAGTTACATCACGTGGCAAAGCTTCCTTGATTCTGCTGGGTTTGAGCTGTCTGGGACTTCTGTCAGAGCTCCTGTCACTAGGGACTTGTAAGTTAAACATCTATATTTCTCAGTGTCACCAGGAGCAGAGTTTGTTGCTTACCAAATTTGCATTTTGAACATATTTAAAACCAGACAATGTTGAGTACAACACTGACATTCATTTTCTTTCATAAAAATGGAGAAATGCTCCCCTTCAGCATAATAACCTAGAAGCTAGAATGCTCAGCCACAAATCAGGGCAGCCGACATTGTATGCCGCTGGGAGTTTTATGGGGCTTGATTACAATATCCGAAGTCATGGAAAAGTAGCCTAACTACTCCTCTATGATGAGAATAAGCCACCAGTTCTGTTCAAGCTGTGCCATTGGACACAAAGAATATGAAATTCATGAGACTAGATACAGAATACTCATGCATGAGCTTGATGACATACCAAAGCTGTGACTGCATGAGAAAGGGACAACCTTGTGTTTTGCCTTGCTAGACCATTTATGCATTTTACATTAGACTGTGAATTACAAGAAAACAATATACAAAACATGCCTCCCCCACCCCCAAATCCAAGCAAAAATATTCAGCAAAAATCCGAAGAACGAGAACAAATCTATAGAAACGTCCCTTCCTCTATGCTGAGCATCCTAACATGCAGCCTAGAGATTATGGCTCTTCTATGCTTGCTCTCCCTGTATCCAGCTTTAAAGAGAGTATTTTCCCACCAGAACACAGTGTAAACTGCAATTAAGTCATTGGTATATGGAGCTACAGCTTTGAAGGTCCTCAAGTTCAGTGATCAGAACCCTGGGAAATTGTTCCAGTCCTTATGAAAAACTCAGTCCTTGTCATCTCTTACGATGCTTTGAGAGAAATTAAAGAGCCCACAGGTAGTGCACAGCTTGGCTGCCTGGGCACAGGAGGAAGATCTGGACTCCAAGTCCCACCTACAAGAAACCAATCTAATTTCTAGTTAGTCCATGTAAGAGACAGTGTTTTCAACATGTTTCATCACCATTTACTACTGACTGTGTCTGCTTTGAATCCCATTTTTAAGCGTTAACTTTTCCTTATTCAGTGTATATTAGACACTGGTGTCTGTATCAACTTCGTGAATTTCACTTCTGGAATGAAATGTCCAGCTGCTGGGCACTACAGCAGTGTGTGCATTCATGCCCAGCTCCTCTTTTTAAAGATTAAAGCTTTTTAACCAAAGAATTTAAGAACATTCTGGCTATCAAGAGAGCATCTTTCAATGGGATGGAAGGAGGGAAAAAAAAAGAAAATCAATGTAGTTACTCTTTTAGAATTGTCGTTTTTCTTTTGGGGATGGAAATACAATGAGTCTCATTATCAGAATTAGTATGAGAAGAGAAGGACTGCTCCAAAGATTTCTCACAGCACTTCTGTCCTACAATTTAGCTCACCTGACAGACTGCAGTGACTGTGAAGGGTTACCTATACAGGTATCTGTACTGGAGACAGTTTGGGAGGAAGGGGTGTGATCAAATTAACACAAATGTAGCACTTCCAAATCATGTGAGAGGCATACAGAAACAGAAAAGAGTTTCTATGCTGATCCTCAAATCCACTGACTGAGGTCATACCTATGGGCAGATACTAGATGTAAGACAACGTCCTCCATTGCATGGAGATGAAGGGAAGGAAAGGAAAATATAGAGTAAGTTTCAGGAAAATTTTCCTGTGAGTGGAAAGATGGAAAAAATGTACCATTAAAAATATTCTTTGGACTTTGCAAATGAATTAAGAAGAAATGTTCAATACAGGAACAGATGACTGGCCCTTTCTTTCCAGCATAATGAGACTTCAAACTTAAGTCGGATTCCTGAGCATTGCCAAACCTAGATAGAAAAAGAGAAAAACTAACAGAAGACACATCCCTTCTTTGATAGACTACTGCATTAGACAGACCAATTAATATTCCACTTCTGATTTTGGATTTCATGTACCAAATCCTAACGAACTTACCCTTTCAATGCTCCTGTAAGGATAAGTAGGTATCGCTATTTTCAGAGTGGGAAACTTGGTCATAGAAGAGAGATTCATCTAAGGTCACAAGGAAAGGCAATGAAAGGGATGATTTCAGAAATCCAGTGCCTCAGACTCCACAAAAAATATATATATTTTTTTAAAATATGAATTTGCGTGAGAATTTAGTAATCATGGAATAGCTTACAGAAGTATCACTATCACTTCCCTTATATTTCACCACAAATAAGTGAGTTATCTACAAAACATTTTGGAAATATTTCACAGAAGGAATGCTTGTTATAGGAAGTTCTGTGTCTATTTCTTAATTTTCAGAATGAGAACTATACGCTGTAGAAAAAAGTAATTTGAGAACTATCACAAGATAGGAAGCCCACTGGAAAGACACCTAGATGTTACCCTGGGAAAACACTGAGGGCTGTCAACCTTTTATTGAGATCATTTATTAGTTAACAAACATTGGTGTTGAAAAGTTTTTTTAAGAAGTTGACTTTTATACCTTGTTCAGCTATTGTTTTGCTCGGATAGCATATAAATAATAATTCACATACACTAACAGCTCTACTCAGGAATAGTGGAATGTTTAATATGTCACAGGTTACAAAAAATAACCATTTTCTTTTCTGAAGTTATTAACTATTCACCTATACAAATCCTTCCCTGCCCTCAGAAGCTTAATGACTGTGTTACTTTTTTTATTAAAGTGTTCAATCATTTTACTGTAGTTTACCGAGGTTCAGAATTTTCACTGTGTTTTAACAACATTATGAAATATGACAGGATGAGAAAATCAAAATCACTATATTCATTAAAGGAATACCAATCCATTATTACTCTACAGTGAGTTATACTACCATAAACCAAAATGTAACATAATTCAAGTTAAAGTCAGTTTTCTAACATTATTTGGACTACACACTGCCACCATTCCTGTCCTGCCCGGAGTGTAGCTTACAAAAGTAAAAATTACTGTACCTTTTGAACAGTTGCTCATCTGTTTCCATTTTTGATCACATTCTTTGAACTTGCTTATCTAAAAACAAGAGGAGAAAGAGAAAACCCATGAAATTACATGCCCACATTAACGTATTCAAAATGTTTGCTTCAGCTCAGTCTCTAAACCCAGCGGAATGCACCAGGGATGAGGGTCCTGGCAGAACTGTGACCTTCACCACCGCCCTTGACATTCACAGCCTTCTTCCTGCTGTTCAGCCGGCTGGTCAGATAGAGATGAAGAAGTAAGTTCAAGAGCCAAGTGTGACCGAGTGCCCACAGCTTTTCATTAATACTAATTCTGGACATCCTTGCTGTTAGTCACAGCCAATACAAAGTGTTTTAGCAGGTGGTTCTTTATTGCTCATACAAAACTACCAAAAGATAAGAAGCACCGTTGAATCAGATGATAAACAGGAATCAGGAATACTGTCTGTGTCAAATTCATCTCGCCACTGTTAAAGGTGATACTGGGTCTAATCTGTATGGGCACAACAAAGCTGAATAACCAAATTCTACTCAATTGCCATAGTTTCTAGTCCTCCATTAAATATTTCACTCTGGCAATATATGAGAAGTAAGCTGCAGGTAAAGACTGTACATTGTACTTAACACCCCGCCCCCCCTCCTTTTAAGAACTGTAATAAAGCACAGGTATTAAAACAAGTGATGGCTTATTTAAGAGAAACTGATCCTGTTAGAAACTTTCACAGAAACACAAAGCTAACTACAGGAAGAAATGCACATTCAGATATTTTGCAGAAGCTCAAAAACTACTAGAAAGAGAGAGTAGGTTTTAATACAGTTTCCTTAAGATAAAATAGTAGATCATAATTTAAAAATACAGCCATCTACATATGACACTTTTCTATTTCAGTAACTTTACAGCATGTATCTGTCACAAAATATGAACCCTAGCCACATTGCTAGGCAATGTTAGAAGTCTCAAAAGCCACAGCAAATATTCCTTTGTCATAAATTAAAAATATGTAAATATATGCATTAAAATTAGAATAAATATGTATGAATTTCACTACAAATACATACAAAATTAGCATTCAATACCAGAAGAAGACAACAGTCCAGAAATAAGTTGCCATCCTTCTGAAGCGTGTTAACAATTCCAAGTGACATTTCTTCCACACTGCATTTAAACGAATCATCTTGATCTAACGTCAGTTTAAAGCTTTACCTAATAAATAGTTTCTTTTTTCAGAGCATTTCAGAGCATTTTCGAGACGCGAAATCTCATTGTGCAGTTTAAAAACCTCTTCTTTGAAATCCTCATTCTCTTTTTCAAGCATTTTTTTTTCATGGTCATCATCTTCAAAGACAACCTGAAAGATTGCTATGCCTTGAATTTATAAGTAAGGAATCAGGGATTTAAATACGCTGCACTGGTGTAATATTATACAACACAGTATCATATAATTTCTGAATTCTATTACAGAGTCATAATATGAATAGAAAAAAGTCGAGACTCTAAATAGGTCCCTGCTAGAAGAAAGGCTGCAGTACATTATATACAAAGACCATAACACATGGGGACATTTTATTGACAGGAATAATGCATATCATACTGTTTGTGTGCCCTCATCATTCAGGTCAATTTATTATGGAGGCTGTGTCCAGGAAGGCAGCTGGGGCCTATCCACCCACACTTCCCCCCGTGTTTATGAAGTGCTGTCCGTAACTAGGCAGGCAGGAGAGACTGTGGACAGGCAACACCAGGGGGTTGCAAAGTGCATGGCTAAGGAGGGGGGCTTGTTGCCTTTGTGCCATTTCTCAGTGACAGTGCTGCCAGTGTCATGAGGAGCACATCACATGTCAAAGCGGTGAAGTTTTCAGGCTGGGAGCCGCATGGAGTCCATCAGGCCTTCTGATATCAACACAGTTGGTTTTCTACTTGGTGTCGGAGCCACCCAGAGGCAATTCATATTCTGAACATTAACATGGCTTTGCATGCCTGTCACACATAGACCGTGCAGGGGTTTAATGCTATTGAAGACTACGGTTTAAATCTCTATGCAAACAGTGATTACCTTGTAAGAAGGTTCCAGGATAACATGCAACAAAAGACTTTAAAGTTATAGTTTTAGTAAAGCAAACTCATTTACATTTTTATTATGCGTGTCCTTTGTTTAAATCTTGCCACGTCCATTATGGAAAAGACTTCTTATGCAACTGAAGCTTATTGGGACAGCTACTCTTTTTTTCTTGTTGGTTTCAAAGCTATTGAAAACATTTGAATATATTGTCTTATGGCTGTCTAGATTTTACTGCCACATATTTCTTTTAAAATTATAGAAAAGCTTTCAGAGCTGGCACAGATCTTTATAGTAATACCAGAATATTAAGTAACTCCTGAAACCATTTAAAATATTAACACAAAAGAGAAGATTCAGACAGCAGTTGCTTTGCTTACTAAAGAAAATTTAGGATATTATTTGCTTTGCTTAGTAAAAATATGAACTGTTTTAAAAAAATACTTCAAAATAAGAATGCTCAAGAGCTTCAAAATTAAAATTCCAAAGTTTTCAAATGGCATGTAAACTTAAACTATAATGTAATGATGGGTAAAATTTAGTCCATAACTATTTGCTTTCCTCAAAAAAGACATTTGTGATCTCCAATTTACCACAACAAATTATCAATGTACATAAAGTTTTGGCCACAAAGTTTTCACTGATTTGATAAGAAATCATGTAAATAAAATGCCAAGTGTTCTGGAAAGTAATCGCATTAGTTTGTGGTTCCCTTCCTTTACTGGAGAAACAGTAGCAGTTTACATAAAGACCAAATATGATTAACAAAAATGTTACTTTTAATAATGGAAATTTTTAATAAATTCTAATGACATACTTCAATAGTATTTCATTTTAAACATTCTTTATGAAGTAACAGATTTAAAATTAAACCTCTGAGATAATTATTAGAGTGCATGTTGTTATTGAAAACTTTTACCAAGTCCTGTAAACAGAGGAGCACACTCTAGGGAAAACAGTAGTGTTAAGAAAACAGTGTATGCAATATTTAAGTAATTATCTAACACTCCGCTCTGGCAGTGGTCAACTCTAAACCACTGCAAAACAAACTCAGAATTTCTAAAGACCTTTTAAGTAACTGTTACAGCTCTTACTAGGCTCAAGTGTTTGTTCCTTTGCTCTGGCTGCATTTGAGCATCAACAGCTGATGCACAAAGAATAACCTTTACATAAAATAAAAAATTTTAATTAACCCTGTGTCTAAGTTTTAAACTGTATCTCAAAAACAAGTGTAATCATAACCTTTTACTGTGCTAAGGAAAGGATATAAAAACCCACAAAAGACATTTTTTTCCACAAACTTGTGCTTGACACATTACTCAGATAACCTTTAGCTCTAGCTCCACCATCTGCTAAAACCAGGAACTGCAAGTAATTAACTATTCAGTCTCCTGCTGCAATGAGGACACTCATTAGCAAAATGAACAAAGGGACAATTTTCTGTAGCTACAGTCATCTGTTACACTTTGAGTGGCAGGTTTTGTAGCAGTGTTCTCTCTACCATCTGCCCACAGCGGCAGCGTTTGGCTAGCTTAAACTAGGGAACTTTTAAGTTGTAAGAAGAAAGGGTTAGAGGTTGGAAGGCAATTATAACACGCTTATATAGGAGGCTTCAATATTTCTCACCTTTTCTGTTTTATTGCCTTCATTCTAACAGTTTTATTACTTTAAGTAAAAAATATGCACATTTTAGTTTTAATAAATTCTACTATATATTTGCTGAAGTTATGTATTGTAGACTCTTGTGATTGCTTTTCGAATAACACTATACAGATATGCATACATAATTTTGGAATATAACAAACTTCAACGAGATTCATCCACCTATACTCATAGTATTCTAGCCAACTAGGTAAAGGTGAGAGAATATAGCTATTTATTATGCAGATGAGAAGCATGCATTTCTGTTTGGTACCCTGCAGTATTTAATATACACTCAAAATAATCAATTGGCCTTTTGAATAACAGTTATGATTTTTGCACTCTTATTACAAAGAAATATGATGCAAATTACTGATGCTCTCCTATGACATGAAAGAAGAAAATATCTGAGCATATTCTAGTTATAAATATAAACTGAAGTTGTTACTGTTGTTGATTTACTGGCAATTTGCCTTGAAAACAAATCCACTCAAAAATCTGTCACCCAAATTACTACGCACCTTTCAATTTCTAAGCTGTACTTTAGGTATTTAAAGTCCCCATTATGTGTACCACAAGAGGGTGCAATTGTACAAGCTGTCATAAAAAACACTCATTTACAAATAAACGAGTTTTGAGCTGCAAGGGAAATCATAATTTTGATATTTATTTATATTTATTGTTATTATCCATAATATGCTACATTTATATGTTTGTAATTTTAATTCTTCCACAGTTTGTATTTGTACATTTCAAAGAAATGCAGTTTAAGGTTGAACATGGGAACCTCTAGTATGGCCACTGGTTGAATACAAGCATTTACTTCTCAGTCAATTACCCTGTCATTACATCTGTATCTTCAATTCAGCTAATGCATATACGGCTTCCAGTCCTGAAGATTTCAGGAGATCAAGATGCCATCAATCCTTTGACAGTCTGTTCTAATCAGCAATCATTCTCATAGTGGCTTGATATTGTAGCCACTGTATTTGATTTTGTCATCTATGGAGGTTTTCAAATGTAGCAAAATGTAGACACCAGCCAGGAAGGGACTGACAAGTTGCTACTGGCCCAAATAGCTCCATTTACCTTTCAAGGCATGTCAGAGCTGGAAAAAAGATTAAAGACAGCATAGCTTTTGGAGGGAAAATAGGCATTTCATTGCAAATTCTGTGACAGCAGAAAACAGCGAATGTTTGTTTCTGTTTTGTATAAAGCCAGAATTCTGGGAGAAGCAGCTGATGATGACAAACTTTTGCTGTATGGATCAGCTAAAGATTGCATAGATACTGAAGTAGTCCTTAAAGTGCAGTCTGAGGATGAAGGGTTAGCAGCCCGTTTAACACTAATTTTTTATTGCAGCCAACCTTCTCTACTTTCCCCTTTTTCATCCATTCAGAAACATGTATGGGACAAAGATCAATTAGAGGAGTTTTGTGAATTGTTGTTGGAATGCTTCTTGTGACCTGGACAGAGACTAAAGTTTTTGCGTACAATACTTCTTAAAAGAATGCTGTATAGATCCCAAACCCTAGGCAAATATCCCTAAGCCCTCTCCTTGGCAAGGTATTCAGTTTCTGTAATCAAGTTATCTCAAACTATTTGGTAAACAGATTTAAGCTGAGTTTTTCAGTTTAGGATATTGCCTCTTAAAAATGTTTTGACTTTTTCTTGTTCACTTCCCTAACTGTGCAGGCTAGCACTAGTACTCACAAGATTCCAGAGGTTAAGTCTAATAATTGAAGATTTCTATCAACCCTTTAAAAAACTGTTGTAAACTATGAGTTTGTGTTCAGTTGCCAGTGTTCTCCAACACACTCTACCCACCCCCACCCCCACTCCTTTTTTTTTTCCTAGATACTGAAGCTAGCTTCCCATTCTAGGTATAAGCTGCATTCCTTGCTTCTAGAGGTGTAACTAAGAATTTGTTTCAATGGTTTCAATGGACCCAGTGCATGACAGATTGTGACAACTGCCATGTACTTAATTACTTACCTATTACTCTGTGTTGCCTACAAGTTTAATCAGCAGTGTTTTAAATTAATTCCAGGTCACCAATGAATAATGTGGAACCTTTATTAATTATTACAGAACTGTACTAAACAAAGAAGCAAACAAGACCTAAACAATGTTGATTCCTCATTTACAGGTATTTTTTTAAATCTTTCATTGTTGAACAGGAGCTTTGACCAAAGAAAATGTCTTTATCTGGTTCACAAATTATACAAAGTACAAGACCTGGACAGCATCCCATCTTATCTGAGTTAAAAGGACAAATGGCAATAGCAGATATTTATCCTACAAGCTCCACAGTCTATGTAATATAACTTTGACTGAAGTTCTTGAACTAAGTGAACACTTCACTGCTGTGCCTCCTGGTTTTGCCCTGTAGGCAAAAAGCCTACCTCTACCCAAGGTCTGAAACTACAGACTTTTAGGAGCTTCCGATCCCTTTAGTGGAAGATCGCAAAACTAATTTTAAGGCATGACGTATCTTACCATAGCAAAATTAATACTATATTTTAAACAGTGCTACTAAATCAAACACCTTGCAAAAGTCTTGTCTTCACAGGTACCACTCAACTAAACTTGCATTCTACTGAAATAATGAAATCAGCTTCGTTGGAAAATATCTGTTCTGTATAAAACTTTTAGTGCTGATTAGGAAAACCCATATTAAGTTTTCCATTATGTTAACATATCTAACACAAACACGGCAGCAGTCTCTGGGGGACCCCAGGATCTAAGCTATCTTGGTTTCCTCATCTAGAAATATGTACTTTCTGTAAAATCTTTTCTGGAGGTTAATAAATCAGAAAGTACTTGTTAACCTGGGATACAAGCACCTTGTTCTGCCTCCTCCTGTATACAGGACATTCTTTTTTAAATTGCCCCCAAGATTTCCACATCATTAACGATTCTACAATTTTTACCTAAGAGTAAGCTCATCCAATTGCAGCCGCTTCCTCTGTTCCCAATACATTAAGATTATTTTGTCCCTAATTGTGCCATTTATAGTTCTTGCCTTGATACACTGTCCATTTTATACCCTTCAAACCCTTTTAATTATATTAATAGCTATATTTTTTCCACATTTGTTGTATGTTGCTTTAATTTCTGTCATTTGCTAATGTCATCCTGACATGGAACTAAAACAGAACTTTAACAAAAGCTGTTGTCTTTCTTGATTATGAGACTATGGCTTTTTGATCACATAATACTGTTTTCTTAGAGATTTCAGCTTTTTTGTTTGTATTATTGTGTTCAGATTTTAAGCCTTATTCAGTTTTCCTCACCAATGTAAATCAAGCTGTTGAAATATTGCATGTATGTGTATAAAAAAACCAGCAGCATACACAAATGTGTTCATATACTTATGGCACAAGTCATTAACTTATCTTTAACCTTGGCCTCACCTTGAGTACTGTGTCCTGTTTTGGCCCCCACAGCTTAAGACTCGAATGCATCCAGAGGAAGGCAATAAAGCTGGTGGAAGGGCTGGAAGGAATGTCCTGTGAGGAATGGTTAAGAAGTGTGGGTTTGCCTAGTTTGGAGAAAAGGAGGCTGAGGGGAGACCTCATTGCTCTCTACAGCTTCCTGAGGAGGGGAGGTGGAGAGGGAGGTGCTAAGCTCTTCTCCTTGGTATCCCGTGATAGGATGCATGGGAACAGTTCAAAGCTGCACCAGGGAAGGTTTAGACTGGACATTAGGAAGCATTTCTTTACTGAGAGGGTGGTCAAACACTGGGACAGGCTTTCTAGAGAGGTGGTTGATGCTCCAAGCCTGTCAGCATCTAAAAGGCATTTGGAGAATGCCCTTAATAACATGCTTTAACTTTTGGTCAGCCCTGAAGTGGTCAGGCAGTTGGACTAGATGATCACTGTAGGTCCCTTCCAACCAAAAACTATTCTATTCTATTCTATTAATTCCTTAGAAAACTGCTATCAGCAATAAATTAGGAGGTTGAAAGCAGCATTTAGTTATGCTAATTTAAAGAGTTTTGATAGAAAATTCTCATTTCCTGAACCTATTTCAGGAAGAAAAAATTTCTAACATTACCACCTGTGTCTTCACATGACATCAATCCTCTTCTCCAGTTTGCTGCTTGTAATAGAACCTGACCTGTGAGTTATGCTAGTGCAAGTTCAGGATAACAAAAGTCTTAATGTGCAGTTACCAACAGTTTAAACACCAAATTGTTCTTTGATGTTGAATACCATTCCTCTCATTTTTAATTTTTTTTAAACTACTTCATCTTTTCTCTAAAGCTGTTTTAGCCAAAGATTTCAACCTTACAGGTACAATTCTACCAGATTTCAGCATGTCCCTTACAACACATTTCTTGATGGGAGTATGACTATGGCCACATCTCCTGCCTCTTACTTAAATCCTATAATTAGTATATAGTCAGTTAACATTTTGCTTCTCTCCATATCCTCTGTCATTTCAAACTAGTATCATTTGCTTGTAACATAAAAAGTTGGAATACTATTTAGTTTCTCAGTTTATGTTATTAATGAGAATCTACAAGTATTATTTTTTTTTCAAGGCAGAACTCAATGTTTTAGATACATTGCATGCATATATATCAGTATACTGTATCTGGCTCCAGAGTGACCACCAGCTGATAGTTTGGGTGTCTTTACAGTGGGTTTCAAAGCCACTACAGTGGGTATTCACATGCCATGTGGTCAAGAGGCAGAGTCCAAAATATGCATCAAAATCTCTGATGATGCACTAAAGAATTCTGCATTACAGCACTAAAATCTAGAGGTACTTCAGCTTGTACCCCTAAAAGCTGCAAGACAGTTTAAGTACTGCTGCCAAACTATTTTGAACCCTAAGAGCAACAAAATGTTTAACATCTAATTGTCAGTGGAAGTTACAAATGTTTCTTCACAAGCTGCTTTCTGATTCAGCTAGGTGTTCTGAAAGCAATCCCACCAACTCAGAGCTTTTAAAAGATAGTGAGGTGATTCTGCACCCCTAGAATTCCACAGCCTACTATGATAATGACAATCCTTGTTCACATCTAGCCTCCTCCTCTTTTGGAGAAGAAATCTGAGCCATAAAGAATGCAATCACAACCTCTTAGCATATTCACATGGGAGCCTGGACTGCAGCCCCCATTACAGAGAACATTTAAATATACATATTTTCATAAAGTAAAACAGCCTCACTGGGACTTACCCAAATGAAGCAAAAGAGAAATAAGCCATATCACTGTTGACTGTTGTAGCTAACAGGCTGTTGCAAGATGGAATTACTATCACTTCCTTCCTACATAGGAATGACTGATCTGGCCTAACGATGCAGTTCTAGAACAGGTTGCATAGCTATGAATTCAGACTGGGGAGAAACAGCTAATTTCCTCAGAGGGTACATCTAATGCCAGCACAGTTAGATGGTATTTTCAGATCTCATTAGTACTACACATCTCAATGATGCGTAGAGAGCAGAGATGAAAAAGCAATCCAGTGTCAGGCTTAGCTAGAACCTCTTTAGAGCCTGAGACTGCTTTTTATCAGCCTAAAGCATATGTGAAGTTTAAAAAAGCATTACAGATTTCTCACGTTTCAGTGAACTGCAGATAAATATAGTTAATTTGGGTAGGAGAAGGATATGTTTATGTTTCAGAAGAGATACAAAGATGATATACGGACATATGAGACTGAATTATGTTTCCCATTTCAAGACTAGAGACTGAGTAAGTAGGAGAGTTCTTAGCCATTATAACTAGCTATTTATGTCTGTATTTGGGTGAGGAAAAAGATTCATAATTGAAAAGGGCTTCTCGTGTCTATTAATGGCTGTACCCAAGTACCTGTCATACTCCATGAACTTCTATGCAGGAGTTAAGAAAAAGAAAAAAAAAAAAAAAAAAAGAGGGATTTTGTATTTAATTTTTGTATTTTAAATTAAGATAATCTTCACTGCATACTCAAAATTCTGATTTAAATGATTAACACCACAATTCTGAAGAAAAAAAGAAAATATTTATTTTAGAAGTTATTTAGAGGGAGTAGGAATGAAGAGAAACATGAGAAGATGCAATGTAAGTACTTTTCTAAGTAGCAGTAGAAAAGAGGTAGACCTTCCTGAAACTAAGAAGTTAATGCATGGAATAAGAATAGCACTGAGAGTAATATTTTATAAAAGTTTTAGAAAACTTTTTGAGTTTATTTTCTGGGATGTTTTTGTTAAGTTTTTACAAAAATATTTTATAAAACATTTTAATTTTACTGAAGAAGAAAGATCAAAGAAGGTAGTACAACTATCAACTCTTGGCCAGACTATCACTGATATAAATTTGTGTGACATTAATAGATAGTTTAAATTATTTTAGTCAAAATACTTAAAATAGCACAGGATAATCCCAAATAGCATTTCAGTACCTTCCCAACCTAATGCTTCCTATCAAAATAATCGCACTAAAAATAGACTACATTAAATATGTGTTAAGCTTTCCACATTTGAATCATGAGTTTATGATCTTTTACAAAAACATACCGTTTTAGTCCTCCTTTTTTTTTCTGTCTTCCTGCAATTTTCTCTCCAGATTTTCAATTTTGGACTCTCCCTCGTGTAGCTAGTTAGGTAAAAGCTTCAAAAGTTTTCCTGGTGAACATGTTGTGTCTTCTCCATTTATGTTGTAATACATCTATTACAAGAAAAGATTCTTCAGTGACACTCTTGCATAAACTCCGTAACCCTTTTTGAAAGCTACAGAATATTTTTTGTAATTTGGACACATCATAATGCATATTTTACATTCAAGAGTTCTGTTCCAGTATCAAAAATAAAATTTTACTGCATCTGACATTTCAAATGCTTAAACAAAAAGTGTATTCTATCTAATACATAATCTATAATACCTGAGAATTCAAACATACAACAAAGAAAAAGGAAATTTGGAAAAAATTTCCATATGCTATGTATTTTAAAACTTTCAACAAATGTACTTAAAAATGTAAGAAATAAAATAAGGAGAAAATACAGCATGAGTGGAGAATAAACAAACTATTAAAACATTAACTGCATTACTGGTATTTATTTGTGCACCTTCTTGATTGCACAAGCAAAGTGTTTAAATTGCATTAAAGGATAAAAGAAGAGCAGCTACAACGATGATTTACTTGTCACATAGTCAAAAAATAAAAAAAAGACCTTCAAAGAAAAACAGTATGTGCAGCCTCCCAGCATACAGAAATGTCTCTCAAAGGTGGTGGACTGCCAACAGCTGGCCAATAGGAAACACTAAGCTCAAAAGTGTGTTTGAGCTCTTCCTTCAGGAGTACCTAGATACCTAGTTTAAGTTTCCCAGGTTAGGTGATTAAATATTGGTTAACTTCTTTAAAATATTAGTATTAGCAGAAAATACTGTCTCTTGTATAATACATTAACATTTGTAGCACTCGCTGAGGAAGTGAAAGAAGTAGGGTTCAATTATTTCCTCAGCCACAGCGGAGTCAAACTCAGTTCTCCTTTCCCAGAGCACCCTACCTACAGAGCTATACACAGGCCTGGGATGGGGCCCATCTCTACCTGGTTGCTGACTCTTGACCAGAAGAATCCAAAAGTAATGCAAGATCTCCCAAAGACAAAGCAAAGCAAAGGGAACCTGACCCTACAATCCCCTGGTGAGAACACTGCTAACCATACGCTCCGTGGAATTCATATGCGTTTTTTACCATGGAGTAATTACATGAGCTGGATTTGGGAAAGAAAACTTTCCACACACAAAATTAAGTTTGCATTATTCTAGATGGTCTGTGCAGCAGTACTTGATCACATGTAGACATTCACATTTTAGCTAGTCACACTTTGCTTTTTTTAATAGTCTGTGGAGATTTAGTTCATTCAGATGAGTCCAGAGGACAACTCAATTCACCCTTAAGCAGGTATCTAAAACTGATCAGATGAACGGTGTTCTAAAAAATACCTATTTCTCTGCCTTGACTATCAAGACAGCAAGGTCAGCACAGCTGCATCATAAACATGTGTACGGAGTGATTAAACGTTACAGGAGAAAAATGCCACTCTCTTAATTTTTCTCAGAAGTGACTAATTCCCAAAAAGGAGTGTTTCACTAAGGAGAACATAGTTCTTCAAAGAGTCTATATAATCTGCAGTGCTCTTTTAAACCAACTCTGTTTAAAACATTAAAGTAATTGCTAGGAAGATCCCATAATTCTCATAGAAAAAAACCTATTTTACACTTGGGTTTGGAGCACAATTTTTTTTTTCAAGTGATGGTGCTACATATCATTATTCAGGAATGAAGAAGAACAAAAGTATAAAGTTAACTTTTTTTACTCTCTGTGAAGTCTTAATAAATCTTGTAGTTTCTTTCTTTACAGAAGCTACCCTTTCCTTCACTGCTAAAACCTAGCTTTTGCCTTCTAATCGCCCACTTTAAGCTATGTAACATTCTTGAAATGCGTATCATCTTCTGTTACTTGCTCAGTGTTTCCAGCATTCTGATTTCCTCTCACATCTTTTAAAAATTCCTCAGCCTCACAGTTCCTCACATCTTTTCTGTGAACTTTTCTCCTTTGCTTTACATTTCTCTATCCTATTCTCTGAAACATCCACATGATTAATGCTGGTTTGAACTCATTCACAAGTGCACCTGTTCTCCTGTCCCTTCACATGTCTAGGAGATCATTCATTCTGTAAAAACACATTCTTTTCTCCTTCCAGGGTTCTCTATGATTTTCTATATACTGTATTATACACCAGATGCTTCTAATACACTGTACATACTTCCCACTATATATCTCCACTTGACTGTGCTATGTATAAACAACAGTAGAATAATTATAGCTAAATATTTTTACCCATCGCCTTCTCCAACTAAGCTGTTAATTTTTTTTTTTTTTTTTAGATTTTTAAATACTGACTTTGTTTTGTCAGGAAGTACCAAATTGCATGCTCCATTTGCATGTGGGTGAAGAAAGATGAAATTTAAGTTCCATACTTTCTAATTTGGATTATTTTTACTGTTCCAATTACATCCCGAAATCTGTTAATTAAGAACGTTTGTGGCACAGTCCCTAGGGGGCAGCAGAAAGCCACCTGGAGTGCCCACGATTGGTCATCATTCTGTATTCGGTAACCTGAGTTCAATTACTGAATTTATCAAGACATTTTCACTTTTTATTGAACTAAACAGCATTTCATGTGACTGCTATGTTTCTGCCTTCTAACAGACCCAATCACAGACTGTCAATTAAAGCAAGTTCCCTTCTTTTGTTCCGAATTAAAAAATGTTCATTCCTTCATTTGATCTGACTACCCTCAGTAACAGAAAAGTAAGCACTGACTGCATATTTGGGGCTAATCCTACGCTGCTTGAGTATTGTGTGGGCAAATGTTTTTCAGTAGTCAGGAAATTAAAAACACTGCAATTTTTGCTTTCTCCCACTGATAGCTACTAACATACCTCATTCATGTTGTAGTAACTATGATGTTACTAATCTAAAACTGTACTCAAGTATGTTAAACTGCACAAGGGGGGAAAAACAATACCTGTAAAAACAATTAGATTTTTGTGTTAATTATTTTGTTTCTATTCAATATCGTTTAAATGCTTAGTCTTCACAAAAAATTCAGATACACGCTTCTCTAGGTTTTGAAGTGCAAAGCTACTCTCTGTAATTAGTTTATGACATATTAATACTCAGAACAGCAGTCTACTACCACATTAATGATCAAAACCCACCCCAATGCTCTGAGAACAGCCCATGCATCACATAACTGTTACTTGTAGGTTTGTTGAACTTGGACCTCTTTCTGCAAATGAACTTGTAACAAATTGCTGACAACTTTGATGTGCAATAAAAGGACAGAAGCAATTACAAAACCAAATAAAATAAGACAACTCTTATATAATATAATTCTTCTTTTTCATTTAAGAAAATTAAATGCTATCCAAGCTCTTGGACTTAAAAACAATTGTAAGCTCATGTTCTTTTTCTATCACTTTTTTTTTTCTGCACTGACTTTTTTAGTATGTTTTTTTAATGTTCATATCAGAAGCTTGAAAACGACTAAGGCTTTATGCATAATTCTCCCTTGTAGTGAGTGCTCACTAGCTGCAACGTGATTGCCTAGGAGTGTTAATGCTGGCATGGGCTGTGAGTTACTACCTAAAAACCACTGGCTATATATTTTCAAAGAAATACATGGAAAAAGAACTGTAAATAATTTATACACACCAGAAGTGTGCTATGTTTCCTGCTTATTAAAATATTGTTATAAAGTATTTTACTAGAAATAACCACATTTCAATTCAAGTTTTCCTGGATATGGTTGTTAATATGCCAAGTACAATGTAATCCATGTTCTGTTAATTGCAAATTCGCAAAGACACCTTGGATATGCACTTTTAAATCTGTATTAGGACTTCTAAAAATTTTCTTACTTTCAATACTTTTGTGGATTACTTTTCATTAAGTAAAATATTGTATTAATCTGCAGAAAGACGGTATATGAATGAGAATGGCATCTAGTGAAGATTAACATGTAAGTGAATAACAATTTTTCTCTTTACCCGTTTGTGTAAAAACTCAATGTCTGTCAGTCGATCATTTACGTATTTACAAAGGTTTGAAGCCTGCTCCTCAATTTTTTTCTTCATATTGTGCTTAAATGATGCTTTTGTAGATGAACAAATCTTGCTGGAGGGAGTGAACGAGCTAAAAATTGAAATCTTAGTATTATTTATTTTCATATACAAAGTAAGCTAGTAAAAAGACTATTCCACTAGTCTGTCCAAGATGCTGATGGCTAGATTCATTCACCTAAACACAAGCATCTAATGCATTTCTATGCCCTATGGTATCCTCTTTGGTCTTACAACAGCCACTTGGGCATGGGTCTCTACACCTGTCAGAGCTCACAGCTTCACATCCATGCTTTAGACATCTTAGGCTGTCAGCAGGAGTTTTCATCTGCAAAGTAAAACACCTAAATTGAGGTGTCTACATAAGAACTAGGTAAGTTTCTGTTACAGGCAATGAAGTCAATGGAACCTGACTCAGTTGCTCATGCACACATGGTTTAGTGCCAGAAGATATGAGGTATGAAAGACATCTTATGCAGGGCTGGCATATGTGACACAGGGCTAAAGGAAACCTGTCCCTCTCTGAAACCAGAGACAGAGCATATTTTTAGATACCTCAACTGACAACAAAGACAGATCTGCACCGACTATATGGGAAGTTTAGATGACCTGCTCAGACAAAGATACCCCCATGAGACATCTACAATGTAGGTTTCTTAATCTGTGAACTGATTCTCACCCCAAAGAACAAGTTAGACTGTTAAATAAAGTCTTGGAGAGCCTTCTATAATGAAAACAAGAAATATTGCACCAAAATGTTCTCTGATGAAATTTAAAAGTAATTATATGAAGAAAACGATAATTACATCTGCAGAACAAAATTATAAAAATGTGCTAAAATAAACATATATTGCCATGTCAGAAGTATCAATGATATCTTTGTAATGTTTGTTGTAAGCACTACTCCATTGTATCACTCCTGTGGATATATAAATTTAAAACTGACATTAAGACAACTGCAACTCATGAAATGGAAGATCTGAATATAACAGTATTAAGCATGTATTTCAGTAGTCCCAGGCAAGGAAAGCCTAATGAGAACTAACCCTCAATATAAATATACTTCGTATCCAGATGTATGAAGTGTAATCTGTTAAACTAAAAATTCCCCCTCCAAACCTTCGGTACTGCATGTTTTAAAGACACTCGGATTCAGTACTTGATGGACAGAGAATATTTATGCAGGAAAGATATTTAGCTTTCTCAAAAAATAACTAATTTAGGAACACTTAAGTATCTGCCAGACAGGAACAGATTCTTCAAAGGAGACCCATACATGTGTATCAACACAGGTATCAAAACATAAGCCCAGAAAGTGGTCAAAACTTGTTTATAAATCCTAATACAACACTCTGTAAAGTATTTTATGGTAAAAAGAATAAAAATGTCTGTATTTTAGCAAGAACTGAGAGAGGAATTGTTAAAGGAAAGCATTCTGCTTGCCAGTGGCTCAGATGAGCAAAATACTGTGAAGTCTTTCAGTGATGTGAGGTAGAATGAGATATTGCTTCGAAAAATAGTACCAAAAGCACTTATTTTTAGTCTATATATACCATCCAAGGACTAAAAAGAAAGCCTTTTTTTTGCTAGGAAATTCACCTTTTTGTGCACATAATTATTTTATGTCCTGAAGCACCTTCCTTCGTAATTTCTCACACAGTAAACGGACAGATAGAAACACCTCATTTTGACAGAACATATTTCCCTCTGCAGGTCTCTAGAGGCACCCGTCTTCCATCACTAATTGCTAAGGCATTTATGTTAAGCAGACTGCACTGTGCCTCTTTATGTACTTTACCCTCCCTCCCAACTCTAAACATCAAATTTCAGTGAGATGCTGCTTAAAATACACATATAATTGTACAAAAGTAGATAATCTGATTTGGATCTTCTTTCTAATTTGCTTTTATATGTGATTTGCAGAATGTCGTGGTTTCAGCTGGGATGGAGTTAATTTTCTTCTTAGTAGTTGGTGCTGTGCTGTGTTTTGGCTGTGATGT
>JAVJGI010000050.1:69821220-69832112 GCA_035590275.1 Ibycter americanus | reverse complement strand
GCCCGCCTCGGCGCTGCTGCCGGCAGCAGTTGCTGAGCAGGCCGCCCGCCCGCCCGGGGCGAGCCCAGCTGCCCGGTTCACCGTCGGAAGCTTGCCCTTGGGGAGCAGATGGGAGCGGCCCAGCGGGCGGGAGGCAGAACGCTTTTCACAGGTTTCTGTGTGCTACCAGGCAGCTGTTACTCCACGAAGAATCTCAGTCCCTTCTAGATGTTTTTCTCATTCAACGTGCGTTAATCTACTTCAGTAATCTCTTCCCCACCTTCAGCCAGCCTCCTCACTGTTACAAACATTCGGCTAACTCAAAACTGTTTAGGCTAAAAGTGCTGATAAGTTGAAAATGCCCACGGTTAGGTACTCACTGGAGGTTAATTATCTGAGGAGGGTTCATGTGCTCCAGGTAAATCGTCAGGGCAAGAAACGTTTTCCCCACATTATGGCATGTTTCAGAGAATATTGCATATAATGAGGCACCCAAATGCAGTGGTTCCCACCACACGTTGACCATCATGAACTTCATTCACCTCTCCCTCATCCAGTCTGTTTGAAAACAGAAGTGAGGGGGTTCAGATGGGCTGTTGAAGCTACATGAGAATAAGAAGAACATGTGGAGGAAATACAGAATAGCGGTTTAGGTGCTGGAGGTAGAAGAAGAAGAAGAGAAGATCTCAGGCAGTTGATGACTGCAGGCTAGAAGAAGGTGATGTCAGACATGAGTATAAGCCATTATGAGTGGCCGGCTTGTTTGCTTTCATTGTAATAACAAACTTAGGCTTTGATGTTCCAGTTTTCACATGGTTAGGAGGCAATAGTGTGATGACCAAAAGCTACGCATAATTTTCTCAAAACTGCCCCTTGATAGAAGTCCATCAGAGAGTATGGGCTAGCTGGAAAAACTATAAAGTTATGAATCTGTCTTTGAATACACTATTTGATGTGTAGTGCTCTTTCAGCTCAATAGTTACTAGCGTTTACACTAAAAATCACGTCAGTGTTGCTTGACCTCAACTTACAGCTGTAGAGAGATGGCAAGCATTTAGTATCAAACATCACATCAACACGGCACAACTCTATAAATATAGAAGCAAAATAATGTCTTATCTAATAGAAACTGTCAGGAGTTTTAAACAGGATGATTGCTTCTAATGGAGTTGAATTTTGCTAGGATCAACACCTGTGTCAGTTCAATGTGATACATAATTTTTATGGACCAGGTTACAGACTCAGTTAGCTTTATCCAAAAGAATAAAAGACCATTTGCAATATCTGGAGTGGTTAACATGGATAAAACCATTTCAACTTCTGTGAATCCACAGAAGTGTCAGGGATTCATATGGCTTATAGAAAAAAATGGGCCTTTATTTTCAAGAATGAAAGTAATTTTGTTAATTGAACCTTTTCTGCATGCTTTAGGCACTATCTCATTTCATCCACAGAAGAAATGAGGAAAGCGATACAAAATGCCAAGATAAAATTAAACACTAAATTTGTTTTCTTCCTTGAGCTCAAGCTGAAAAAGGGATAAAACAGTGATCTCTCTATATTAGTGAAATGTAATTGGTAAGAAGTTTAAGATGTTAGATATACTACAGGAGATAAGTCATCAATACATTCACAAATGTTACCTAAATGACTATAAAAAGGGAGATTTCATTATTAAGTCACATGTGCTGAGTAATAGTTTAAACTGATACTTTAACTCAGGTGTTCTTCTCAGACATTTTCTTTCGGTTAGAAAAATGGTAAGGGTAATTGAGTGAAAGGCAGAAATTGGCTTAAAAAGACCATTTGTAAAACCTGTCTGTCTTTTAGGTCACCTTCCAACAATAATAACGTAGAGAAGAGTGCATTTTGATTTGGGAAAAGGTCTAATTTGCCATTGGAAACAGAGAAAAAGTTTATGAACGTAGGCTGTAGCATGACGTGGCAAAAACTGCCAAAAAATTATGTCAAAGTTTTTATGACGTGTAGAAATCAGATTACAGGTTAAGAAGACTCATTTTCTTAATGCCATGTATTGCTTTGATACATATGAAAGGAGCAAGCTGTATCCATTAGATGATCTGATCAGAAGATTCACATTTATTTATAAACACTGAAAAACACTGAAAAAATCAACACTTTGTTTATGATATATTTCATTCTATGTCGGTTGTTTTCTTATTTTTGATTACAGTCTGGTCATAACTATTCTAACTACTATCTTTATGTTAAGTAGCTCCATGCTTCACACCCTAATTACCTACTGCAGTCATAATAATCTTGTTTGTTTAGAAATGTCTTTACTGTCTAGCCTGGGCAAGGCCAGCTATTGATTCTTTCAAGATAATAATCAAAAGTTACTTGTTTATAGTTTTCATTTACCAAATTCCCTGAAATGGATTTTATGATTTTTTAACCCAGTTAGGAGCTGCTGAAAATGGATTTGGAATGGTATGGGTGCCACATCTTAAAGAGTAGTATTTATGGCATGATAGAATACTGGTTTTAACTCTGCAAAATGAGTTTAGTTGTAATCTTTGAAAACAAGATCCTACTTGCCTCTGATTTGTGTCCTGTCTCTCCAGGAGCATTGCTGTTTTGCTGGCCAGGGCTTCTGCTTTTCATGCAGGGAAGCGTGGCACCACAAGCAACCACAAGGAAGAGACTGGGCTTCTGCATCAGCATGTCTTTCTCACCAGGGGTTCCCATTCAGCTTAGATGAACTTGACCACCAAGGAGCTGATGTTTACAGTTGCACATAACATCTTTTTAAAACAAGATACCCTTTTATTGCTTAACTAAACCACAGTACTGAGGGTCCATTAAGTTGGAATGGAACAACAAAGCTTCTGTGGCTGTTTGTGATCTGTCTCTTCATCTCTTTGGCCTGGAAATGTTCTGTTTCAGGGACAGGATGGAACTGGCAACACACAATAAAGCTCTTCCTTTCCAGCTCTCTCAGGTTTTTGCTTCAGATTCTAACTGTGATCATTTTACATATTTAGTCGCCTTTCACAGAAGTCATCAAGAGTTAATGTTGGCTCACTAACTTCTGACCAAGATCCAAGGTAACCAGGTTCATGTACTAACAGTTGTTGAAATTTTTTCTTACAACCCAGAATCTCTTCATCCTGTATTTCAGAGAAACAATTTTCTAAGTTAGAGTGGATCTCAATACAAGTATGACAATTAAATCCATACACACTTCCTATTTTTCCTCATTATCTGAGCCATGTTTGTTGACCTAAGAGAAATACAATATATCTATTTTATTCTCACTGGCTTTGTTGGAAAAAGTGAACAGACCTTTGGGCGTATAGATCCTTCTACAAGTCTGATAAAAAGCAGCAAGCTTCATAAGAGAGAGTTGCTCTGTGTTTAAACAAATTACACTAATTCCTTGGACAATTTGGTGGAAGAAAAAAGTGTAGCAGCATTTTCAGAAGAGAGCTGTATTTTCGGGGTGGGGGTTGGAGAATGACAGATTATAAAACCCCAGGAAAAAGAGATACATGGAACAAAGAAGTAGGACAAGATTTGAGTGCATATTAAGATCAAAGTCTTTACCAAGCTATTGCCCTACTGTTATCATTAAACCGTAATGGTCCTCACATTCATAGGCCATCCTGATTTCACCATGCTGCTGCTAGTATTTTGTTACCAGGATCCTTTAATAAAATTACTTGCAATTATGTAATATCTGAAAGCCAAGGCTGTGAGTCAAGACTAAATTTATTCATCGTCAGTTGGTATCCATTTCTTTTTGGCCCACACTGTCCTTTAACTTAACAAGCTCTTCTCACTCTCTAGTATTTCATCTGTGATGTATTTACAGAGATCCCTTCTCAACCTTCATTAGCTAATGCAAGCCAAGAACAGTTAGTCTTCTCTTGTTAGATGGTCACCGGTGCTCTGATCATTTTAATTCCCCTTTGCTCATGTTCCAGTCAAAATTCAATATCCTTAAGCAATGTTGACTAGAAATGCATACGTATACTAGATGAAGCCTCACAAGTCCGTTCTGCAAGAAATTATTATTTATTTTGGATATGTTCTCACCTGCTGTGTTCTAGGATCCTATTTGTCCTTTTGAAAGCTGCATCACATCAGAAACTGCAGCGATTCTCCTGTTGAATAGCATGTGTGGGTCCTTCTCCTATCCTGATGGTCTCCCACAGATGAGATTCTGCTAATAACAGATATACTGACCTGCCACCAGGTGGATGCTCTTTCATTTTGCACCATTGAATTTCATCTAGTCACATGAGCAATTCTTTCTCTAGTCTTCAAAAGTTTCCCATGTGATGCTTCAAAAATCCTCTTTCTTGTAAAAATCCTGCTCAGCTACTGTGAAAATCAGTAGCACATTAAGTGCCAGTGTAATTAATGAAAATATTAAAGTCAGTCCCAAGGCGGGTATTTGAAGAACTCCACTAGCAAGTTTCTTTCAGTGCAACTATTGCTTTAAATTATCTTCAGTTGTCTCTCCCCTAGCCACGCCCATTGCCACCTTTTATTTCCTGTTCTAATCCTTGTCTTCATTGGTTTAGTAATGCCTCCTACTATGCAGTATCAGAAACTTTATTTACATACAGCAAGATGAGACATACTAGTTTTCCTATAGTAACTTTCTATCAAATTCAGATAGACATGCACAAAAACCTCTGTTCAGTTGAAGGGCCCTGGTCTGGTATCGTAACCTGATTATATTTGGGATTCTGAGTGTCAATTACTAATTAATTAATGCTTAATTTTCATAAAATTGTGCTTCCATATAAATCACAACTTGAAGAATGTTTATATTTCCATGTACAGATAATGTAACTCTCACAACTAGTGCTTCTTTGTAACAATTTTACTGTTTTGATTACACTTGAATGAGTACTGAAACCCTCAAATTACTAAAATATGATTTTAAAATTTCTATATACACTCACTCAAAGCATCAGGAACACTACTTTGTATTTCAGGCTAACTGAACTGAGTTAAGATTCTGTTCTAATTGGAGTTTCCAATATAAATCCACTAACTGTAGTGCAGCTGTTCCTGACTGCTTCCAGTGAAAATTACTTCAGATTTGGGATCATTGTTATAAATGCTCTTTTAAATTATCTCTTGCTGTATTAGAACTTGGAAAATGTCAAATTAGAAAAATAATTCCGTATTGTAGATTTAGGCATGGAAAACTAGGTTAGGAAATATTTTAATTACTTGCACAGAGTAGGACATCAGTCAGGATGAATTGATGTCATCTCTGCTCTCTAATGGCTCTACCTGCGTTATTTTTTCTCATTAGACAGTGGAGTTACATAGCTGTGATCTGACCTTGCCCTAACAGTTAGCTCTGTGCTACACAGATGGAAGCAGAGCAGGTTTTTAATTGTGGTGAGGTAAGTTGTCTCCCTGCATTTCATCAGGGCTAGGACATGACTTGCTGAGCTGGTTATGTAGCGCGTAACCACAGCCCTTTCTCACAGGAAGGACTCGGCAGTGGAACAACAAAGCTGGTTAATGGAATTATGTGCTATTCCATGACTCTCAAAGCATGAATGATGAAATGTGGTTTTCTGCAACACTGGCCTCTCTGTGTGAAGTGATGATTCCTCCTTTTGCTGCTTACTGATGGCAGAAAAGTGGGGAAAGGTGTGCATTGCCAGGTTGTGGAGAATAGAGGAGATGATGCTTCTCGTTGAATCAGTCTGTTTCCAAAGCCTTTCCATTGCGAGGCCACACGTAGAAGTGCTGGCTACTTGCTATCTTACTGGAGTAATTTTACACTTCAAGAGTAGGCAACATTGCACCTTCTTTTCTACCACAGTTATTTTATGCTTACAGTTTTTATCAAGATTAATCTATTAATAATACTTCCTGTAATTGTGAGTGGCGATTTCCTGCTTCTGGTATTTCTGTATTGCCCACTTTCCCTACCTCCTTCACAGTCTGTCCTTGTCAGAACCCTGTTCTGCTCTTGGTATTAGCCAAAATACCTACTTTCCACAACCCTAAATTTGCCATTAACCAACATGAAAGGGAGAGAAAGTGACTATTTAATTTCCTGTGACTGATAACAAAATATAAACATTGCAAACACTTTTATATCTTGTAAGTTTTATTAAAATAGAGAAGATAACCCTTTCTAAATGTCATATACATTATAAGGCTTGTTCATATCACATTATTACCACCAGGTTTTTTTCGGAGGAAACAGCATTGTAGATCCCTTTTTTTCCTGGTTGCACCTTAAGGTTCTATGCACAATGACCACCACAAATGCAGTCTACACTTCCGAGTAGAAATGAGAGTCTTGACCTGCGTCACTGCTCACATTTAGAGACTTACTTATGAAGTGGGATACCACCCGACACCTTGAGATATGAGCAAATATCTATATTTATCACTTAACAGCCCTTTTTCCACAAACTCTTGCCACATGATGTCACAGCGTGGGTTACATCTCTAATGACTGGTGCACCCATACAGCGAATAAGGTTTTAACATGACAGTATAGCAGAAGCTGCAGAACAAAAATGTGAGGCAAAGCTCCCTGTGACACAGCCCTTGTTTTATGCAGCGTATTCACACCTCAGAAGTAAGTGTGGATACACTTTCTCTCCTTTTTGTGTTAGTGCTACACTCAGAGTTGCACAAAGTAGGTAGTCTAGTTAATACCAGCACTTAAGCCATCATAAAGCTGCTGGCATCAGGAGAAGAAAAAAGAGACTGGGCGTGGGGAAGAATTGTTCCTTTTGGCAGTGCTGGTTGGCTGATAGGTCAGTTGGCTCCTGACATCTTTACAGGTTCGTGAACTATACCCTGAATAAGTTATCTATAACTTGGTAATTTTATTAAAGAAATGATATGATATGATGTGATCACCTGCAGGGAACAGAGGGTAAAAGTGATGATACAGGAAGTTCCTACTAGTTCCAGCTTATGTGTATTTCTTCCCTGTATTGGAAGATCCTTGATATGTATTTCTATTTTCTACTTTTTAATTTTGTCCCTGATACACCACTTCAAATTATTAATAAAAATTAAACATTTGATTTTCCAATTATCTACAAAGAGCTATTAATTCATTAAATACTTCAGCCAGAAATATCTTTGGCTGAAGCGCTGTTATGCTGGCATAAAAAAAAAGGCAGTGGAAATGCTTATTCAGTGTCATTCAATACATCATTTAAGGTAACTTCTCCCTTCTTCACTAACAAATGTTCCTGGTGATGTAATCAATTTGTTCCTTCTGTGTCAATCATGTATCTACTACACATTAAAGTTAAAAGTATTTCCACTCTCAGGCATCTAGTTTTACGTCAGTGAATACCACTGTTGTTCCACAGCTGTTTCTGTGATCATGGTTTGCCTTCTAAACAATCTAAACAATTCCTGGAATGTGCAGTGTAACTGGTGATAACAGTCATGTCAGGGGAAACTTTAACCACAGAAGATGTTTATGCTTTATTACTATACGGATTGTTTCAAGATCTATTCTGTATTAGCAAAGGACTGTACATTACCCTATAATGAGTGAACCAGAAGCCAGGAACATTAATCTGTGGCAGACAGTGAAAGGCATCTCCATACTGTGTTCTCCTCGCTTTCTAAACCCCTCTACTGCCTGTAAGGCCACAACATGCATGCAAAAGTAACAGAAGTGGCAAATGCAGGAACATTCTGGAAGCAATCAATCTATGTGTTGTGTTTTATCCACGCCACACTGAAGTAAAGTTTAACTTTTCCCTGGAATCAACTGCAGCTCTATATGCAGCTCAGGGAAACAGCAAACCTCCATCTTCTGGTAGCAAAAGGCACTGAAGGCACAACCACATGCCCCTGGCTTTTACAGATACCCTTGCAATGAAGACATTCAAATACTTCCTTGAAATTTCTTTTTCACAAGAACTGTATTCATAGTCCTTGTTCATTCCTCTCTGGAGCAGACCATGGTTTAGGATATTATTGTTAAGACCAGATGGCAGACATCTAAGAAAATGACCTTTTAGGTAAGTGCTGATTTCTGGTAACTCCTAGTATGAAAGCTGAAAACTAGCCGTGAGATGCTTGTGCTGCAGCAGTTCAATAGGATTTTTGTCATTAATCGTCCAGAGAGACTGGATTCCCCCCAGGCCAAGTGCATGTGACTGACTCTGGGTGCTCAGTTATGGAAAATGTTGGTTACGTTACATTGTCAGTTTAATAACACCACAGGTAAAACACACCAGGGTGAGCTTCTCTTTCCATCTGCTTCACATGGGAGGTAATAAATACGTTAGTAGTAATATACTATTAACGCTAAGACAGTGGTATAAATGTTTGTTGTCTCTCAGTTACCTAGTAACAGATGTTGTTTCCTAGTAACAGATTCTGATTGTATTTTAACCTTATTAGCAATCTCACTGTGTGCATTTTAACTGAAAATATAGGAGGACATTGTATCTATTTATAAATGAAAACAGAATACAAGAACAATCTATCTGCTACCATTACAAAAAACTACTGGCATATTTAGCATGTATTTCAGGATACTCTTTGGATTTTTGTTCAGAGGTAAACAAGTTTTTTGTCCAGAATATGCTATAGTAGAGAATCAGAATACTAACATGATGGTAATTTGGGCGCACAAAATAAATCTGTTTCTTTCCTCAAATGAAGCACCACAAATGTTGTACCTCATTATAACTAACAATCAGAATTAAGCAGCTGCCCATCTGTTAAAGTACCACTGTTCCAAATAACCTATGGTTTTGGAGAGGCAGAGCAGTCATTAGTGGGAGCTGCTGTAATATCTTAGAAGAAAGAAAATTGCAGTACTGAGTATTCAAAATGCAGCACTCATGACAGAAGTGTTCTTAGTCTGCTGGATCCATTTACTATTCTCTAACAGAAAGAGCTGCCTCTCCCCCACCCCCCACCCCCCTTTTACCAGACTATTTAAGACTTTGAACTCACCACCCTGTACTCAGCTCTGGCATTTACTAGCAGACAGAGAAATTCACTACACAAAACCACAGAGATACCCTTTTTAAACTAAAAAAAAGTAGGTAGAAGGGCTAGTGAGCGTGAAGTAATGTACATCTTTATTGTAGTAACAATGAACAAACCCACACTGAACAGCTATTGGCACATTTCAGACCCCCTAGGAGGGGGCAGCTTTCAGAGATTTCACATTAAATAAACTATGAATATACTACAACACATTTTAACTTGGAAATATACCTTGTCAAGTTTTGACTAAGAAGTAACTAGACAGGAATCTTTCCTCTGCTCCAAGCCTTCATTTCAAGGAAAGATTTCAATTTACCACTATTTGATCAATATATATTCCTCTCTAAGCAATGATTTAGTCCAGAAATAGACTCACTGACTGATCTCACAAGCTATATTTAAAACAAAGTTCTGAACATTATGAAATACACGAGTCACTCTGTAATTTCAGAGCAGTTGTAATACCTTATTCCCCTGTTACAGGCTGCCAGAAATGCTCCTGGCTGATGCCCATCACCATTTGTTCTAAAGATACCAACTTTCTCACTGTAGCAGGTAAGTCAGGACATCTGGGCTTTGATTCATATCTGATACACCTTTTACATTTAAACTTTGGAGGCAATAATTTTGGATATATATTGACTTTGTAAATTTTTATTAAGAGGTTCCCAATAATGCACGGAATTAGCGGCCATGTTTTATACAGAACAAAACAGGTAAACATGAAAACTGTTCTCATTAGTATCCATGGTTTCTAGCCTGAAGGATTTCAGCATCTTCAACATGCAGGTTAGCTGAAGGGATCAGAACATGTTTTCTGGGTAAAGAATGAAATTCTGTATTGTGTTGCTGATAGCCCTGGAACCAGCTGCAATGGAAGACTGGAAATAGACCCCTGGGCGTGGATCCAAAAGACAACCAAGGCTCCAAAGAAACAATTATTTTTGACATTGCAGTCTGTTGCAAGTGTCTCTTAGTTCTGTCTTTTTAATTAACGTAAATTAAGGAAGGAAAAGAAAATTTTCGGATTATTCAAATAAAGAGGTTTTGTTCGGTTGGTTTTTTAAAGTTCTGCAATCTGCTTGGAATACTAAAACTTTTCTGAAGATATTTGAGACTGTGGGACAGAATCCAGCAAATTTTTAAAACATCACTTTGAAATTACATACATTGATACCTTTGTTTTCCATTTTGGTAGGAATGAAAGGCTGTGTTAACATTTGATCATAGTGTAAACTGGTGTTTCTTGGTCAGCGTGCCCGTCACAACATAATCAAATCCAGTGTGTACAGATAACGTCATCAGTCATGGTCAAAGGGTTAGATACAACTTTATTTATAACACAGCTAAGGCTAAAAGATGTGGCTTAATGTTGAGACACTACAGGCATTAATAAACCAATTAACAATGATCTTTATGAGACCTATATTTTAAATCTGGTTTCTCCTGTTATTATGTGATGATTTATATCGTACTTCTTATGTATGCATGCACTACCTTTTCCAAAGTAGGATGGCAGGTGGACAAATAGCAGCTTGTGCCGGTGACTGTCAGAAAACTAATGAATATTATTCCCACCCCAGCTGCGAATTATGAATCACAACACTGATTACATGTAGGCAGAAGTATCGTTTCTTTTCAACAATAACACGGACACAACGTAGCATCAGTCAGCTGCAGGTAGAATGTCTCCAATGATTTATACTCGAGGGTCAAGTCTAAAAATCAAACTGCTTGGCGGACCAACTGTCCCATGCGATAGGGCTTTCGCTGCCTCCTGCGGCAAGCCCCAGGCCGGCCCCCGGGCACACCCCCTCCCTGAAGGTTCGGCACCACTTCCCGTCATCAAACGCTTTCACAGCCGGTACCCAGCGCCGCGTGGCAGCGGTTTGGCACCGACAGCCCGGCACGGGACACCGGCATCCCCC
>JAVJGI010000050.1:69754222-69819904 GCA_035590275.1 Ibycter americanus | reverse complement strand
CCCCGCGGGGCGCGGGTGTCCCGGTGCCTGCCTGCCCTGACCGCCCTGCTCTCGCCCTGCCCGCAGATCGCCGCCCCCCGGAGGAGGAGGAGGGAGCGGGCCCCGGGCCGCGCCGGGAGGCGGCCGGGCGGCCGGAGCGCAGCGAGAAGCTGGCGCTGTACCTGGCCGAGGTGGAGAAGCAGGACAAGTACCTGCGGCAGAAAGGCCGGTTCCGCTTCCACATCATCCCCGACGGGAACTGCCTCTACCGCGCCGTCTGCAAGGCGGTGTACGGGGACCAGGGGCTGCACAGCGAGCTCCGCGAGCAGACCGTGCACTACATCGCCGACCACCTGGACCACTTCAACCCCATCATCGAGGGCGACGTGGGAGAGTTCCTCATCGGTGCCGCCCAGGACGGGGCCTGGGCCGGCTACCCGGAGCTGCTGGCCATGGGGCAGATGCTGAACGTGAACATCCACCTCACCACGGGCGGCCGGCCCGAGAGCCCCACCGTTTCCACCATGGTTCACTACCTGGGGCCCGAGGACCCCACGCGGCCCAGTATCTGGCTGAGCTGGCTTAGCAACGGGCACTACGATGCCGTGCTGGACCGTGTGTGCCCCAACCCCGAGTACGAGGCATGGTGCAGACAGACTCAGGTACAGCGCAGACGGGATGAGGAGCTGGCTAAGTCCATGGCAGTGTCCTTGTCCAAGATGTACATCGAGCAGAATGCCTGCTCTTGAGACCACCTGGGCTGCAGGCTGGGAGCTTTGCTGCAGGGACTGAGACAGACAGAAGGTGTGCTGGCTGTGATGGTGATGCCTTAATCCTTAATGAAGCAGCAGCAGCACCCCAGACGGAGAAGGACTGTAGATTTTGGGGGATAAATACAAACGTGTTTGTAATATTTTGTTGTAAAAACTTAGCCTCGGATTATTTGCAAGCAGATTCTCCATCTATGTGTCTCCCCTCCCCACTGGCTCTGTTTTCTATAAGAATGTATTTTTTTGCACAATATTTTTAAACTGTTACCTCCATCTTCTACATCTTACATTAGTATCTGGCTTTCAGCTGTACAGCCAAAAACATTTGTAAACAGTTTTTGTAAATAAGGCTTATGATGTAACAGCTATTTTTGGCTGTGTTTTTTTTACCCATAAACCTTATATTTCTACAAAGTGAAGTTGATGTCAAACTGACCCTCCCTAATTTGATGAAAGCATTGTGGGTATTTTCTTGCAAAACTAAAACAATGGTTTTTGTAAGAGTGCAGCAAAGTATGAACAGACTGCTTTTCAGAACAGTTGCTTTCTCTGCCTGGAGCACAGAACAGGTCCTTTGAGCCAGTTGGAATGCAGCTACACATGAACAGTACAGGGAGCAATTGACTCTTCTGTATTTAATTACTGTTTTGAGTAAACTGGCCTCTTGTTGCCTGGTTGGCTCGCCCTCTGCTCCATTTATATTATTTATCTGTAATAACAGAACATTAACTTGCAATAGAATGTTGTGACTGGATAATCGTCTCCCGCTTTGGCAATAATTGCCTTGGCTGCACCTCAGTGTTTGTGTTCTTGTTTCTGGGGTTATGGTGTCTTTTGTGTAAGCCCTGCTTCTTTTTTGGCACTGGTGTTGCACCAACGAATCATTATCTGATCACAACATTTTATTCACTTGATGTTATTTTCTAATCGAGAAATCAGGAATGGTATTCTACGTTGTGGTTTAAAAGAATAAAAGTATTTAAACTGAGGTTTGTATGGTTTGCTGGGTCAAACGTTTAAATGTTTCCAATCTGAATTCTCTCTCTTCTACTTTCTGATTAACTTGTTAGATATATTTATTAAGTAATGCAGTTTGTACTTTTTTATCTTGTAATATATTGTGATTTTGGAATTTATACTGTTATTTGTATAATAGGAATATTCACAGCTAAAATGGAATGAATAAAGAATATAATTTTACTTGTGCTCTTTCTTGTCTACCCTTTGCATTCCTGGTGTGGTGAAGAACTGCAAGTGGATTCCTGAGACCCTTTATTTAGCTTCTCTGCCTTGGTTTACCCAATTAAGAGGCAGGAGGAAGGGGCATGGTACTTCACAAGTGTGAACCACTGATAATTCTCGTGTCTGAATATGTGAAAGAAGTGCAAGCATTTAAAGACAAATGATTATCTGTAATTCTTTTGTAACTAAGAGATATTAGCATATCTCTTTGCTAGTAAGGGACATTTTTGCATGTTAATATGCCTTAGAAGAGAGGTTCTCAAGCATAGTACCAGTGGTGGTGGTGAACCAGCTATCTGCTGGGCTGTGCACACTTGGGCTTGGACTTTGGTAATTGGGAATCTCCATTCTGCAGCCAGACCCAAACTTGTTTTACATTTGTGCTGTCACCAGAGCTACCTCGGCAACCCTCTTCTTGTTACTGGAATAGAGATAACGTCACAAGGAAACACAGCTTTTTACTCCCCTTACAAGATGGAAATGCCTTGCAAGTTGTTAAACTGTACTCTGCGTGTGTGTGGGCACGCATGCGTTTACAAATCTACCCCTAATCTCAAAATACTAGAAGGTCATCCTTAAACGGCAGAAGGGTACTGGGTTAAAGCTGGGATTAAAAATGAACTAAGTAGCAGAAATGCAGCAGTCTTAATTGGGCACATTTGTGCTAAAGAGCTGCAGGATTTATTGTGTGTATATTTGGTACTGTTTTATGTGATGCAAAGAGTAGATTTAAGTAAGTTTATTATGTTACTTCCAAAATACTGGTAAATGCAGGCTACACGCACGATCATGCTTTCCCCTTAATTTAAAGGTCAAATAATGGTGGGCAAGACCAGTCTTGCCAGTTCACCTGTTGCTTCACTGATTCTCTGGATAGCTGAGTTCTGAGGTGAGAGCAAGGCAAAGATGCAAACATGGATGTCGTCGTGAGGAACAGAGATAATTGATGAGGAAACCAGCTACTCAGGTGGCTGTAAGCACAAAAATATTAATACAGCATCACTAAATATCAGTGATGTGCTTGACTGATTAAAAACTTCGTATCCAGACTGCTGAGGTTTCAGGTTGGACATGATGAATTAATTCAAAGTTGTCAATATCTCAAACTTTTAAAAACAACTTTTAGGTCTTCTAAAATTACTGTTTTCAGCTGTATTTTCAGCTGTATGAATTGTGCCTACAAATTTTGTTTGTATTTTGTGGTACAAACCTTAGAAACACTTATAGGGTAAGCTAAGCAAAGAAGGATTGAAATAGCATAATGTTCACTCTGTAAGATATAATTTATATTAAAATATCAACAAAAAAGTATTGTTAAAAATGAACAGTGCAGAACCCTGGGATAAGTTCTCACAGGGTTCCTTAGCAATTCTGATGCTACTGCGTGAGTCACGGGGGCATGCAGGTAACTTTAAGGAATTTGAAAAAACTAGGTTGCTTGTTGAACTAGTTTGCAAAGACATTGAGGATGTATTGCTGAGGCGTGTAACAAGGCAATTGTTTTTGCAGCTTGCATTACACACTGTGTCTATTCTAAAATGAAATGACAAAAATGACACATCAGGTGTTTCAGGCACATGGAAAGTGAAAACTTTTTTTTAATAGCTCTGGTGTTTTAAGTTCAGCTGAGATACTAAGTTCAGATGCAATCTAGTGGTGTCTTGCCTGAGTAACAGTAAAGGCGGTTTTACGGAGTAATTTTATTGACTCGGTGATCCCAATGTGGACAAAGCTTTACCAAACTGCTTGTAACATTGTTCCTTGCCACCAGCAAAAGCACAAGTAGAGAGATGCAAGTTTTCCCTTACTGTTCCCTGTTTAACAATTCCAGTAACAAGGGAAGGACAAATGTTGTCCTTGCTCATAATTTCAGTACCCAAATATTTTAACCTTGGCTAATCACTTGCATAACCCAGCTAATCCTTAGACCTGTCTGGGGACTTTGGTCAACAGACTCTTTATTATTGCCAACAGACCATAAGTGAGAAGGAGAGCTTGATTTTCTGTGTCTGGTTGTATGGTCCTTTAAGTCAGGTAGAAAACGCTTTAATTCTAAACTGAGCAAATGTGAACTGGAGTCTTCAGGAGCATAAACGTTGCGATGCCATCTTTGCTTGTATTTTATAATACAATTGTGAATTAGTTGACAGGTTGGATGCTTCATTTCAGGAGTTTCTTAGGTTGCCAAGACTATGGCATTCTGTCACTAAATGTGCAATGGATATGTTAGAATTTTCACGTGTGTTGAACAGACTCTGTTACACAAGTCAAGATTTGCAAGAACCAAGTTGGTTTGTATGCACAATGAATGCATCCCAAAATAAGGGTGTTGGGCAAGTGGGAAAGGGAAGATTTGTGTAAGTGTTGTTGTTGATGACTGTTTGTGCTTAGTAACTTACTTAGGATGCATAAAAGTTGCCTAATGCCAGCTTACTGGGTTTATCTGTCTTCTTGTACTTGGCTGGTACATTACATGTGTACAAGACAAATGTTACATTAATGTCACTTGTAAATAAAAGTGTATTTCAGTACTCCTTGTACATGTACAAAACCACATGCATCCAAATATTTTTTTGGTCTGCTTTTGATTTTATTGTGTTGGAATTAGTTGATAGGATTTTTGAGGATAAAATTCTAGTTTTGGCTTAGTGGTTTGTCAGTGTGCACATACATGGCTTCTGAATCCAAGCAAAGAACGATGATGGGTATCTCACAACAGGGAAAAGTACCTGACATTAACCATTTTTTGCTTATTTTTTGCTTATACTCTTTCATACATATTTAGCAGTTTATTGATATGCATTGAAAAGTGTTCCTAAGATGCTGGTGCAAAATGAAAAAAACCTCAGCTTCGGTGTTAAAAAGATTGTTCCATTTCTGAGTGGCGTGGTTATATGAAAATGTGCAGCAAGCAGAAAGGTTGTGAGTAATGGTCTGAAAGGACAACAGCTCTGTCACATGCAATTCTGTAGTCATCAGGACTTTTTTAAAGAAGCAGAAAAATTTTAACTTTGAATTTTTACTAATATACAGGCTGATTTATGACATGTACACATGCATTTTAGTTGAAAAAGAAGTGGCTTTGCTATTTCCTGTTCAGTTTTAATTTATAATCTGTCTTTTTTAAAAAGCAAGTTTATAGTATTAATGGATAGAAAGATATAGCAATGCAGTAATATATTGTACTTCAGTCATATTTTTCTGGAGTTAGTATTTAAAATCCTTTTAAAACTAGGAAACCCATTCATGGTATTCAGACTGCAACTTGATTGAAATAAAACACTGGTAATTTCCAGGTTTCTGTTGCGTGAGTGATTATTATTCCATCTCCTCATACATTTGTCCTAGTTACTGAATAAGATCAGGCTTCTCTGGAGAAGATGTGAGCGTGCAATTGTAGTGTCGTGATGCACATACACACGTAGAACTAATCTTTCCTGTGTGATCTTAAATTTGGCATTTCCTGCATTTTTAATGTGTATTTTTAAACCATTGTGCTTTTAATGCGTCTTTTATTTCCTACAGTTTTTTACTGGAAGTTGTAGAAAATAAACTGTTACGTCCTTCCTACAAGGCATGGTTAATACTCTTTGAACCTTCAGCACCGTAGCACAGTTCAGCTGTGTGAAGGGTGGCATCTGCAGTGAAGAAGACTGTGTAGGAGGGGAGGGTACCTGGGAGGAAGGCTGGAGTGGGAAGATGGTTGTGAAGGAGCCCGGGCCATCTTCTATCCTTTCGTCTCCCATGTTCACCCACATCCCAAGCGTGGGGAGATCCCAGCTCGCTGTGATGGGCAGTGGGCCTGTGCCGCTGGGCTGGTGACAGCGTGCATCAGGCTCACTGATGTTGCTCATAGGTGTTTAGCTGCGAAGTTCTTACCCTGCCAAGCTGCTGGGGGGGGCGGCAAATGAAAGAAGGGATGCAACACTCTATCTCAGAAAACACTGAACAGAATTTCACAGGCAAAGATACCGCATTTTTTATTGCCTGTGAACTTTTGTTGCGAAGTATCAGTGAGTTAAATCGTGGTTGAATATCAAAATGGTTTGCAAGGATCAATATAATTTTAAAAATTACATAAAGCACGTTAGCAGCTTTTTGTGACTCCAGTAATGCTTGAGATACCTTTTTTAAAATTAATCCGTAATTTAGTTATCTAGACCACATTATTTTCACAGGTACAAGGATCCAGCATTTTTCCTTCACAAAACTTTTTTTTGCTGAGTATAAAACTTCATTTTTCAGCTGTTCAACTAACCAGCATTTCTAGGAAAGAAAACGCATGGTTTCAGATCTCTGGGTGGGATCTGGAACTTAGCAAGCTCTGTCAATTTAACCTAATATGGCTAAGAGCAATACTTCTTCCCATTGCTGACGCTGTACTCAAGTTCAGATGGCTGCTTTCAGAAATAACATGATCTTTGGAACTCCAGCTGAGCTTCTTTGGATATTTTTTCAGAGAGAGCCTGTTGTCTAAATGTATTTCTTCTGTAAATAAATAATACAGTACATTTTATATCTAAATTGCCTGACTTCCATATGACTTAAAGATTGAGCTTTGACTAAGCAATTAAGCAATTAACTAATGTGTTTATATGACTTGTTTGCTTTCCTACCAAACTTCAGCTTCACTGGATTAGGTTACCCACAGGGACTGACCTTGCCTTTTGTGGCTTAAGGTAGGAGTGATGACAAAATTATTGTCTCATTAGTTATTGACACAATTCCTATTACTCCTGCAAAACCCGATCTGCAATCTTTTAATTTCTTTTCATTTAAATTTTTGTTGATTGTCAATTATTTGCCCGTTCAAGTTCAACCTTGGGAACTAGTTATGCTGTAAACCAAAACCTAATTAAATAAGACATTTGAATGGGTTTAGGAGTTGACAGCTGTTTTGCTGCTTATTGTATAATTGAGGGAAAGGTGGTACCCAAAATGAAGAGGTTGTGAAAGGACTTGTGGTGCTCTGAAAGATCGTTATATCAGCTTATAGATCAGCATTGTGACTGCTGATCTAAAAGCTTTCCTGTGCTTGCATTTATTATTTCTTTATAAAGAAGAACACAAGAGACTAATATTGGCAGATTAAAAAAGAAAGTAATGTTTTGCTATCAGAAGCCAGGAAATAATTACTTTTTTTCATTTATTTCCCACCACATCTAGTATCCAGTGAAAGAAATCTTTGGCTTTAGGTAAGGAATGTTTGTGCATGTGGCCTGCATCCTTCCTGAACCTGTAAGTTGAATATATGTAGAATAAGATCTTTTACTTCAGATTTATACCCATAAAATGGTGAATAGGAAGTTTCCTTGGCTAAACAACTATCTTCTACACTGTAGAGCATTTAGCACAACAAAGCTGCAGTCCCACTGGGACTTTGCTAAGAAGCAGTATCACTAACAGCACACGCTTTGCAGGTATCTGAAAACTTCATCTCCTTTTTTTTTTTGGCATGCAGCTTATCTTACTTATCAGGAAGTAAATATTTATGGATGCTTTCTCAATTAGGTAACTGTCCTTTTGTATATATTCACAATAATTCATGTAAAACATTTACGTGAATGTGATTCCTAGTAGATTTCCATTTTTCAGCTAGTATTTTACAGCAGTTGCCCTGAAGAGGCCTTGTAACATCTGAAATTGCTAGAAATTATATAAAACAGTAAAAAATTCAGTTATTTGGTTACGTATTTGTGTAGTCACTCTCCTCTCCTTGTAGAAGAGTTTTATATAAGTCTGTCCAGAGACAAACATGTTGCAAAATGGACAAATAGTACAAATCTGGGCTCTGTTAGGTAAATTAAAGAATCTTTTAATGAGAAATTGTGGAAAACTTCAGCAAATATCTTATTGCAAAGGGGACTGTTGGGATACCCTAGTACATTTGTTCTTCAAAACACTTCATTGTCACACCAAAATTGTTTCAACAAAAGCCCAGAAGAACATCATATTTTACAACAAAACGTTGCCTAAAATGACTGGACAGGATTGCAATGATTCTCTAACTGTTCTATCCTGTATGGCATTGTCACAACAAATCTCCTGCTATGTTTGCTTCCAGGAGTCCTTCAAATTGTCAGTTAAGTGGTAATTAACACATAGGATAACATTTTTCTTTAACCTTGGCAGGCTTGGTGCGTGGAAGTGAGGGGGCAATATGATTCCTGAACTGACTAGTGCTCATCTGCCCATTCGTTAGCTTTCTCTGGCTAGCACCACAACACATTCTTCATTAACCAGTGCCCAAAAGCTCAATGACATTTAGGTTTATATGCCTATCACAACAGCCTCTGTAATTTCAATTAAGAAACTTGGCAGACATGCATGGCTAGACCAGAACACCGCCTAACTGATACAGGTTATATACCACATTGGGTATTAGTTGTATGCTAACACTTGAAAGTTGCAATGTGTACCTGAAATACATTTTGGTTGCATGGAGGAACCACCAGGCAGTTCCAGCATTTGATTGTGCAGCTGTGTGTCCTGGGTGACCTCAGATTTCTTTGGGCTGGTTTGACCCAGGTTCTCTGGCCAAGCTGCTGTCCCTGGGAGCAGCCAGGCATGTGCCCCCCAAGAGCTGGTGTCCGAGCCCAGCATCTGCTGGCTGAGCGGCTGGGATGGGACAGCTGGGAGAAGGAGCGGGGTCAGCGAGCCCTGAGCTCGGTGGGTCAACACCACTCCTTGAATTCCCCTTTGAAACTGCTGATTTCTGTGGTTTTACTTAGTGAGTAAATAGCAACAGAGTAAATAGCAGAGAAAATCTGACTGGTTTTTGTTGTTACCTGGAAGCACACATGATGTATTGCACTAGATCCATCCCCACGTGACAAAAGAGAAACGGCTCCAGGTAGGCTGTATTTGTAAGCAACCACGGTATCCATCATCCCAGAGACATGAACCTTGGCAGTGGCCTCAGCCTTAACATCTACAGGAAATCATTCTGCCAACTCGGCTTCTAGCCTGGGAGACCAAGTAGGTAATAGTAGATGCTCTACTTCAGTCAAGGGATTGAGTTAATCTTTGCTAAGACTTTTGGTGCTTCCTCAAGCCTTTGAGCTTTATCTCAGCACTCTCTGGATTGAGCTTTAGCCAGCCAGCAGCTATATTAAATCTCTTTCGGTCACTTGATATTGATGGAGGAGGTAGACAAGAAGCAGGTACTGTCGCAGTGTAGGGAAACTTGTGCTCCAGCATATCTCATTGGTTCTCCTAACAGTGTCTTATATCACTCCTGTCTTGTATGAAGTGTGAGGAAAAAGAAATTATACACCACTGGAACACGGAATCAGTTGTCTCTCACTACTCACTTAAGATCTCTCAGACAAAGAACTTCAAACCTGTGCCAAGCCAGTTATACTTACTTTTTTCCCTATGAACTATAAATATATCACCAGGAGTTTATAGCTAGCCATGGAGCCATTTTACAGCTCTGAAAATGCTGCAGACATTTGGTCACATGGAGATATTCAGTGGGATGCAATTAGATTTTCTACCAAGTTCAACCCTGGATCCAGATCTATCTGCTGCTCGGATATTTGTTTCAGTCTGTTTACTACTGCTGTTCTATATTTAATCCCCCCATAAATTTTAAGCATGCGGAGGAAATGTTGGGGATTTCCTGTGACAGTGAATACAAAGCTAGAAAGGAGGGGAGAGTAGCACCTTATCGTAGGGAATGTTCCATGACTGCTTAAAACCAAGAAAACAGCTCCCTGAAATTCATTCTTGACATGGACTTTTTAACTTCCAGTCTTCTTTTTCTTTAAGTGAAGCTGTGACATGAAGCCAGATCTTGTGTATAGATCCCTTTTACGTGCAGATATCTGTAGTGATAGTGGATGAGGAAGGAAAAAGGCAAGAAAATAAACAGACAAAAATGTTTGCATTTTTGGTTTGCACCAAAAAGATGAGGAATGGATTTCTATCCTCTCACTACTAAAAAGACTAACACTTGGAAAAAATAATTTCAGACTGAAAGCCTTCTTTAGAGACCCTTATTCTTGCTAAACAGTCCTTACACTGAGTGCATGTTTATGCATTTGCTAAATGCTCTGAAGAGACTATCAGGACTATGCCAACAAGAACGGCCGTGATGGGTCTGTCCCTGAGGTTACAGCGCAGTGTGCAGGGAAGGCTTGCTTTTCAAGGGCATGCCCTGTGGGCTTTGCATCTCCCTTATAACTTTGCCTTCATTTCCTTGGCATAAAAAATTCTTTTCACATTTTTTTGCAAAACATTACTTTTTCCAAGCCAGAGATTAAATATGAGTAGAGATCTTGGCTCTCGGGAGTCAAATATATTTTAGACATTTTACATCTGATAAGACTTGATTTATGTGGTGTTTTCAATTTCACAAGCTTTATGGTGTAATTCAAGCACACAGTTGTGAAAAGTAAGTTTGTAAAGTCTTAATTCCACCTTTACAGACTTTTAAAGTAAGTGTTCACAGCTGTGTTAAGTTGATAAATCGTAAGGGAATTCTGAATGGGAAATATTATGTGAATAGGGTGTTATAAAATCTGTCATTTCTTGTTCTTATGTCCTTCATTGTAGATTTCCAGATTCAATTTCTTGGGGGGAAAACAAGACTTGAGAATGGAGTTTATTTGGGCTCTTTGCTGCTGTGCTGCTGGGCCAGCTTGTTCCAGCAGAACCCTGAACCTTGTCACCTGCCTGAAAGAACAGCCTTTGCCTCTAGTTTTTGCAGACAGGGAATTAAATTCAGAGTCTGTTTACACAGATACTTGAAAGAAATCTTTGAAGGGGAGAATGTAATAGTCACGGCTCTACGGAAGGTCAGCATCATCACCTGTACAGTGTTTGAAATGCCATTTCCTGACTTTTCTTTCTTCTGTGCTGCCCAGTGAGATGAAGAAAGAAAATTGCTCTGCTAGTCTTTTTGGGGTATGGTATGTCTGCACTGCAAAACACAGTGCTGGGCAGAGATGCCTGTTGAGCTCCGCGGGGGCAGTAGCATCGCAATGGCAGCACGGTGCTCGTTAGGTAGAAGGAAAAAGCAGGTCTCTGTAGGAGGTTAGTAGGATCCTGAGCCACAGGATTGTTTTGCTGTCTCTCCTGGTGCACACACAGGGTTCTGGGCTCAACCAGAGTTGGTGAGGTCAGTGTCAACACTCTAGGTCAGCCTTCAGGTATTTAACTCTATGGACTAGATTTCAAGGTATTCTTATTTTGTGCAGAGCTGCCATGCAACAATCTTGCAATACCAAGCTGCAATAATTCTATGAGGAGTATGTAGCCCAAGGAGAGAGTTGAAGATGCTGTATTACAGACATACAAAACTTCCATATATAACAAAATTGCCGTTTAATAGGAAGCTGTGGTGACTACAAGCAGGAAAATGGTATAGCAGTTCTAAATAACGTAAACCACTTCTCAGCAATTCTGGTAGAGAGAGAATTACATGACAATAGCTCATTTCCAGCCCCAAGGTAATATGACTTAGGTGCTTTGCTAGTCCTTGGGACTTAAAGGTCTGAATTGCCACTTCCCACCCCTTCTTGGACCGTGCTTACGAGTGCTACACTACAGCTGCACAACTCAGAAGGGTGGCTTCGAATAATATATCCTACAGTCGTATTTCTGTGAAACATTTAAACTTTGTTCTGCTTTTTCTGAAGGTTTATGAGGAAGTTGCCTGTTCCTAAATCATGTGCAATCTTTCAAGGACAAAATGCAGTCCCCGATGTGCATGCAAAAAAAAGTTTCTTTGCTCTGGCTGCTTGAAAAATATGGCTTTCGCTCTCCATCATCCCAGGCAGGTCTGTCACTATCCCACCAGCTTGTGTTCCCATCTCTGTCTCCTGCATTACCTTCAGCTTTGCTCTTACCCTCTCAGTCCCTTCTCCCTATCCTCTGCTAACCTATCACCGTCCTCTGATCCCAATGCCTCTGCCCTCTCCCTTGCAGCATGCATCACCGACAGTGGTGATGACCACTTTTCACAGCATCTATCCTAGTAACGTTGGATCTAACTCCCCTGACCCACAGAGTGGCAGCTATTTTTCAAGAGGGCAATGCAACACTGCCTGTATTAACAGCAAGCCCTGTTTTTACTGGCGATATCCTGATAGGAACGAGTTCCATTATTAATGATGGGATCTAGTGGCCATTTGGAACAAGGCAGTCTTCCTCTTGTTTTCCTGAGGAGGTTAAACAAATTGCAAGTTTGAATGCAACCACAAGCCTTCGCAGCCCTGCAAATCCTGGAGCTGCTGGCAGAAAGGCTGTTGCGGAGGGCAGGGAGTGGGGCAGAGCGGGGGAGCCGCTGGGGCCGGGGCCGCTTCTGCACAGGCCCTGGCAAAGCTCAGCTCTGTCCTGACCCAGGGACCAGGAGGCTTAGGCAGCAGCATAAAGGTCTGAAGGCTGTTAGTATTGTAAGACCTGCATTTTCTAAAACTCTTTAGTTCTAAATAACTTCAGTTCACTGCATAGTCACTGGTAACTGCCAAGAGCTGTAACAGAGGCTATTTTACCATGGCACTCTGCTCCGCTTGCATTGCCAGAGGATCAGAGCTGTAGGCATTGCAGACAAGTCAGCCCACTGAGAAGGCCACCAGCTATCCCAACGGACCAGATCCCGCAGCTTGGTCTGAAAGCAGGCGAGTGAGGCACCCGAGAGAGCAGCGCAGCTGGTCAGCCTGCTCGTCCCCTAGCTACTGCTCCTGGGAAACAAGCAGTCTGACAGGCTGTGATACCTCTCCACCCTTTGAAAACATGGTGTTCTGTGAGATCCGTATTATTTTATGGTTTTGAAAAGCTGTGTTAGACTGCAAATTCTTCTGTGTTTGGTCCATCTTGTATTCTACACAGCACCCTATAAAACCGTCACCCTGACTGGGAACTGTAGGTCAAAATCCCTGCAGCAGCACAGCTTTACCCACAGCTTCATCAGTGGCCGTGGCTGTGACAGTCGTGCAGCTGCTCTTGCTCAATTTCTGCATATCAGAGATGCAAGGAACAACTTTCTCACAGCATTAGCACGCCACGAGCTACAACTAACAGGCTTTAAACAGCAGAAAGTACAATAGAGCTGCTATGAGTCATGGTAAATTTGATACATGCACTTTTTTCCCCCTTATTTTTCTCTGCTTGTAAATTGCTAATTCATGATAGATGCGATTTAAATATTTGACATTTCTGGTTTTCCATTTTGTGAGGCTCCTTTTGCTGTTTTCCTTTAGACTGTAACCCTTTTCTGGCAAACTTGCTGTGCGTTTGTTTTTGAGTAGGTACATGTGCATATGTCTATATACTAAAATATAACATTTAATCTCAACATTTTGGTAGGAGAGAAATATAGCATTTACTCCTGCATCTGTAAGTATTTGCAGATTAAACAGAAAACTCACACAATAGATCCAGTTATTAACAGTTCTGCTGAAAACAGTCTTTATAAAAACCAAAAGAAGTATCTTATGTTCAAATACGTAACAATTAAAATCTGTTTCTGACCGTAACATTGTAATGCTAGTCTTGCCTTTAAACACAATGATGTCTCTGACAAAATTTCCATTTAAAAAGAATATCTACATTTCATACAGTTATCATCAAAAACACATTTATTTCAGTGACATTCACAACTTTCAAAGTGAGAGTCTCACCATCCATTTCTTTGCATGTACAGCCCTGGTAGGACCAGTAATGCTGTTTGTACTTTGGCCAAGGCAGAAGACTGTGCCAGCTCTTTGATTAATAGTAATTTGCAAAATAAGTTCCCTCCTCTCAGGCTATTTCATATCACTAATTTGTTTTAATTTGCTCTGTGAAAGATTTTATCTCTATCCCAAGCATGATTAGGGGTAGAAACATGCTTACAAAGCTTTTTGTCCCTAAATTTAAGTGTTATTTATTGTAGTATCTTTTCAATGCCTTTAAAAAACATAAGATTAAAAATCTCGGTATGTTATATTGCACTGACAGAGAAGATTGAGTCTTTTTTGTCTTACATAACTGGATGAACAATTTTGTAGGAAAATAGCATTACCATCATATGTTCTTCTCTCAAGCAGTAGGTGCATAAATAATCTTCAACAGAAATGTCTTTAAAAATAGAAAGGGAAAACTGAGTTGTACTGTGTACGTTTGGCTTTCCGTTCTACCACTACAGATTTTATTGAAATACTGCGATGCTGTGCTATTTTAATCCTGCAGAAAAATTGATCCCCTGTAAATAAGTGTCATGCATATGACTGTGTATCATTGTAATAATAATTTGTGCTTACTTCTCCAATGTTCAGAACTCTTGTTCCTTCCAGTGCTGAACCTGTAAATAAATGAATCAGACACCTAAATAATGGGAATGAGAATAATAGTGATGTTGTTCGTGATGTGTCTCGTGTTTCATTACTCTTGGCTGTTCCTCACAGGTTTTAGTCAAGCAGAAGTCTAGCTCAATTGTAAAAGCCAATGTGAGCTAAGTGTGCTTTTGGCTAAACTTCATTACCTTCCTTTTTCATTGCTTGCAGTGAGTACACCAGAAAAGTTCACCGATCTTGAAAAGAGACACCATCTTAATTTGTTACATATGTCACTACACACAGATGCTTATGATGGAGGAATTCAGTAGCTGCTTAAAGAGATTAACAGCTTACATTACAGTTTGAAGGGAGCATTATTAGAGGATTAGAAACCTCTCTTAATGACTAAGATTAAAGGCACTAGCAATCTAAGGTGTTACATTGCTTGATTTGCAAAGATCTAGGTAGTGTGGGTGTGCACTTTCTAACCGTACGCATAGATGTGGTTTTGGCTGATGTGGAAAACGTTATTGGTGCCAGAATCCTAAACACACCCAGAACACTTATTACAAACACACCGAGAGCTCCTACTGTTGCTGATAGAGAGGGGGAGAATCAAAGTTTAGGTTTACAACACACAGAAAAAATCCTGCTGATGTGGTGAACTATTTTTAAGTACAATGTTTATTTCAACAAAAATAGGAATCAACATGGAAAACATTTTTAAAGTTATTTTCAATTGTATGTTAATTAAAGAATGCAGTAGACTTACTGAACAGTGTGTTTTTATTACCATATGTATGGTGTGGTTCTTAAAGGTCATGAATTTGTTAAAAGCTATATGAAAGTGTGCTTCTTGTAATGTTTGTAAAGTAAAAATTAAATTGTAATGTAAAGCTTGTAATGTTTTCAAACTTCTCATTTATATAGTTAAGACCAAGCAACTCCATTCCTCTCATGATGGGCAAATGTGTACGGATAATGGCACTCATTGTGGCAGTGCATGAGAAATAGTTATTGCAACAGCAATCACTGAAGAAACCTAACCAGTCTGCAGTATAAAGCTGGGCCCTTGCACGCAAGTGAGTGGTATCTGAGCTCAACGTTTACAATAAACAGTTCTATAATGTAAAAAAGTTTTTAGCCCGTAACAACGCCCCCCTGAAATGATTGCATTTTTCAGAGCTATGGTTTCAATACAAAACTGCACCCCTAACAACTGTATGCTCTTGGTAGCTTGGAACCAAGGGAGTTCAGAAAAATATAAGGTTTATTACCTATATCAGAAAAAAATAATTTCCAGGATTTTTCCCTGTCTTTCCAAGAATTGCCCCTTCAGCTTCCAACACATCTGTGTCACTTAACTTGACATTAGGAAAAAAGAATTACCTGCAGTGGATGAGTCTGGACTATGCCTCAGCAAAAAAAAAAAGTAGCACACCTCCATGGCTGTGACAGTCAGGATCCTACATGTGCATTTTGCAAAATAAGAATGTAGGAATAGCAGAATAAGAATATAGGAATAACAGAATAAGAATACAGGAGCAGCTGTATTGATTCAGAGTGAGGGGTCAGCAGCGCCTGGTACTGTCTCTCCTGTAGCAGCTAAAAGCAGACACCTGGAGGAGGACTAAGAACAAGCTGAGCAATGTGATATTTCCCCCTAAAATTTTCCCTACACCTGCCTACTTGCAGCTAAGGTGGCTGTCTGTTGGGTTGGTCTGTTTGGTAACCCTGTCTCTTGCAAGCATGTGTACCCCAAGCAATGGGCAATCTCCCATGAGGTTGCTTGCACCTCCAGCTCCCTTTGGCCACGCAGGGCACCCTTCGCGTGTCTGGTATCTCACGCCGTGCACCGTGTCCTCGGCAACACTGCATGGGTGCAGCTGAACTGCTCCCGCGCTCCGAGCCGCCGCGCCGGCGGGGGCAGGAGCTCCCAGCTGCCCGTCACCAGCACCTCACACCATCAGCCACTGCCATCCCAGACCTCTCGGGCCTGAGCAAGAAAACCTGTTAAAAAGATGAAGCTGAACCTTTAGAAGAGCAACTACAACTGTCAATGTAAACAGAGAAAAAGGCTTTCCTTCAAGTTCCACAGGCAATAGATGGCCTGTCACCCTCGTGTCACTGTAGGAGATAAACATGTCACCACCTGGCCTTGCCAACACTGTCCTGGAGGCTGCAGTTACCTTTCCTTTCAGATAATTAGCCTACCTGACTAAACTGAGAGGAATTTCTCTAGCTTGCATTTAGCTTTGAATATCACTGCTCTGTTTGAGGAGAGGCTCACATGCCTGCAAGCTTTTTCCCCCTGTTGGTCTGCGGGAGGTTTGCCCCTTCCCACCAAACTCACCCTTTCTCGTGCCCTTGGACATTCATGGCGGTAACAACTACTGCCAAGGCAATGGCTGTCAAGGGAACGGTATTGTTTGAATTATTGCTCGCTCTTGGTTTTATTTTTAGGTTGTATTTAGTGTCAGTAACAAAGACTGTGGCTTTACTAGCACTGAATCCCGAGCACAGCGGAAGTCAAGGCTGTAAGGTTGGGATAACTGGGTAAGTAGGCCAATAAGTAATTATGATAAGAAGGTTAAGATAATTAGCAGCAGCAATAAATGGCCAAAGTTATCCTACTTGAGTTCTCCGTTCTACATTTTGTCAGTGATCCTTTTCTTAGGACTAGTTATGAGAAACAGCAACAACTTGCTAAACGCTGTTGCAATCGTAGAAGTTAAATGACAGTGATGGGGAGGGATAACTATTGTTTGATGTAAAAAGGATAATGTAACTGGTGTCAGTAAAGTGGAATATTTTACATTGAGTTATACAGTAGATGGACATTAATGAGCAGTCCAAACCTGATGCAAACAGAAAGATAAGAAAGGTTTAATCAGCAACACATTCAAAGTGACACAAAGAGAGCACATCACAGCTGCATATTCTGCTTCCTTGCTATTGCTGATGTTTTCTTTTTCTGTCTACATTATGCTAGAAATTAAAGTCAGAAGTAAAGGCTATATCCTTGTCCCAGAGATTCCTGTCTGAAGAACTTGTAGCCTGAATTAGAGTCCTGTAACCTGCCAGCTTTTGTTTTCATCTGTGTTCATACAAGTCACTAGGCAAGAATTATACTGTAACATTTTCTTAAAAGATAAGGAAACCAGTGATTACTGAGTGTGTTACTACATACATGTCTTTCTGAATATGCTTTAACAACAGTTCGCTTGCAGCAGGGAAGAGAGGACCAGAGGAGAGAATATTACCGTAACATGCCCCTCAGCATCTCCTGACTTTGCAGAAGTGCACAATTTTTTTTTCCAAAACAAAACAATCAGCTTCTGAGACAGGTCTAAATTTAAAGTTTGCAGCCTGGAGGAGGAACTGAGAAATTTCCCTTGATGAAAGGGAAAGCATTGGTGACAAACTGGTGACATGGCACTTGAATCCCTCACGCTTCACTCTTTGGTCCCCTGTGATACAGTCGTAGTCAAGGCTTGGGGAAGTCCACTTTCTTCCTAACAGATTCTTATTCCTGTTTATTTAAAAGACTTTCTTCTTTCTGTTCCTTATTGCACAAAAATATGTCACTTTATAGGTGCTGGGGATGTGTTGAAGCTTTCAGGAACCGAACACTGCACTTTCTGCAGTTCTTTGCGGATCTTCTGATAGGGCAGGGTAACGCTCTGCTGATCCAGCTGCATTACGTGGATTGTGGGGGGCCCCTCTGATTTTATCTTCCTCTCACCAAAACTGGCTAGTTATGGAAGGCTGCATTTCTACATCTGATCTCATTAACATCCACTGGTGTTTTCTTGAACCATAAAAGTTGTTGGGCTTCAACTTGAAAACCAAAACTGCATATGCTAGTTTGATTTCAGTAAAAGTTGTTTGTTATTTTTTTTTTTCTTCTTCTTCTTTTCATAAAACAGAAACTGCAGGATCCATCCAGTTCTCAGAGGGATATTTCCAAGAAAAAATTATTCAAACCACAGGTCTTCCTGAATACCTTTTATTTTGCAAGTGTATCTTTCTCTTTGAGAAGACAAATACAAACTCTGCAGGGATATTAGACCTGCCAGAGTAGGTGTAGGCCTGGTCTGAATGGTGGATGTCTACATGGGAACAGTTTTGCACAATTTCAGTTTAACCACAGTCAGAGTTCATCAGGACCTGCAGGGAAGTGTATATGTATGCCTAAATATGACCTCAAATAAATTGGTGGTTTACATGCCTATACATACTATGTACAGTAATAACATCAGCACTCCTGACAAAGATTGTGTTAAGCACAGTATAAACAGATAACAAAGTCAGTCTGTGCTTTACAGAGCTTGCACAAATGCAAAATAAGTTGATGCAGATGAACAAAGTAAGCCAGATGATTTTTCTGTGTTCTGAGAAGATTAGAATAATGAAATTAATAGTTTAGTCAAAGTACCAGCCTGCTGCTTGGGGATACACTTTATAGCTGATGTTGTGGCATCCACACTGTTGAAAACAAAGCCTGTAAGTAATACGTATCATAAGATGTTTATCCAGCATAATAGCACAAATGTGTCCATGCATACACACATATATATATACACACTCATGCACAAATACTCAGGTGCTTATCATAGGTCAAAATACATTGCTGACAGTAATTACAAGTTCAGAAATAGCATTACGTTTCTTTAACTTAATAGACCCATAAGCAAAATGAAATAGCAGCTTTATATGATCTTTCCTTTTGTCAGATCTCAGATTTTTCTGGAGTTTCACCTTAAAAATTCTTCATGTCTTCTGCTTTGTCATGAATCAAAATGTATCCTGCGTGACTAGTTAAGGAGTGATTCACCTGAATTTTTCATGCCTTATGGACTACAAAGGCTTCATCAGTGATCATACTCATCTAACCCTTGCCTCTGAGGTTCATTAAGAGGCTGGTGGGTTTCCAGCAAGTCTTGTAAGTTTGCAGCATGAACTTGAATTGTGCATCCAGAAGGTGTCTTGGCACTTCAGTCTCCTTTGTGCTGTCCGCGCTTCAAAAGTTGGGGTTAGGACCTTTGCCTTCTCTGCTGAAAGCTTCTCTTATGGTCCCATTTAGAACTTTTTAAGAAAAACCCCATTTTTTAAGGAAAGTGTTGAGAAAAACCCCTACATTTTTTTAAAGGAAGTTTTTTCTTCCTTTAAAAGAAAAAAGGTAAAGAATACTAAATGAAATTATGTGTTAAATGCTGCCACTTCTTTATGTAAAACATAAGAAGCACGGTGGTCATCCTGAACAGCCTAGATGAGGTTTCCAAATTTATTTGAGTCTGCTAGGGAGGAAAGGTAATTAATAAACCTAAGTACTGGTGCTATTGCTTGGACAGACTCTGCTTCTTGCTGGGTGGCTCTGCATATCACTATGGAAATAAACTGTTATAATGCGAGTCTTGTGTACTGTTTTGATGACTCCTCTCTCAGAGACTTGCAATCTCTAAGTAGTGGGATGCTTCACTAACACAAGAGAAGCACATAAGACAAATCAGCCAGTGATGGAAGGCAGACTCATTTAGTTTGTCATACTTTTGTTTTCAAAAGGTGTTTTTAAAATCTTCAACTCTCTGAATGGAGAAACGACAACCAGCAGCTGTAATTCTTCCCTAATGTAGCGTGAGCTTCACATTTCCCAAGCTGTCCTTGAGCCTGATTCTGCTAACTGTCCCAGTGCCAGCAATACTTTGTTCCATGTACCCACTACACATTTTTGCAGTTCAAAGTCATTATTGTGTAGCTTTGAAAAGTTCAGACAATGGCTCTACGTATTTTAAGCTTCCTTTTCTTGGCTGATTCTTCCTGCATATGCAGATAAGTTCCTGTATGTCACTGAAGGAAGAGGTGTTTGAGTATTTGATGGATAGGTGTTAGAAAATTAGATAGCATAGAAAATTAGATAGCAGGGGCAGTGGTACCGTGGTGGCAGTGGTACCGTGGTGACAGTGGTACCATGGTGACACCAGTACTGCAGGGGCGGTGGTACAATAGATTGAACAGAAGGGGAATGTTGGCTGAAACCCAAACAGTAGGAAAAGTTCTAGACAAACCTGTGTACAGACAAATCATCTGTGTACAATACTCTTGTGTTACGAGCAGTGCTCGTTTCTGTGAAGGCTCTTTCTCTCACTTCTTTGTTATTTTCTTTCCTGTGTTCAGGCTTGCCTTTCCTGCCATGCCCCAGCCCAGCACAGCCCACCCCGTCACTGCCCGCAGTAGCTGTGCTCTGGCCGGGCAGCCTGGGCGGCGGCTCTGCCCGCCGCGCTGGAGGAGATGCTCACTGCGTGGCAGCTCCTGGCTGTGCTGTAGCTGCTGGCTGCTTGAGGCAGTGGGGCTCCCGAGCTCTGTGGGGCAATTGGTGACCTGGAAGCAAACCCTAGGGATGGATGAGCTGTCAGGAACCCTTGTGACTTGCCCTGTGACCACCCAGATGCCCAGGTCTGGGCTTGTACTGAGGCTGGCAAAAAGTGGGGTGCTGCAAACACTGCGGGTGCGATGCCTGGAACAGGCACAACCTCCGTGGGTCCAGGCAGGGCAGTGGGAAAGAGGAGTGGGATTCTCCAGGTCCAGTGCCAATGTAGTCATTTGAATCCTATTGTATGTTGACCTGGGTGACCGTGGAGAGTGGGGAGTGGTTAGGAGGGGTAGCTGGGGATGGTATTCCCTTGCTTGGCTGCCCTATGTCCCAGCACACGGACAGTCAATCCGAGCACTATAGCTGAGGTGGGCAAGAGAAAAGAAAGAAGAGCAGCAGAAAAACCAGGGGAAACAATACTCTCCTTTTGCTGCTCTCTTCTGGCTCCGTGATTGATGTTGCCTCTGGGAAACCGTGACTGACTGAAGCCATGTATTGGACTAAGCAGATCAACCACAGTCAGTGGCTGGACATTGTGCAATGGAAGTGTAATAGTGACTGCTTTGTGAATTAAACTTGCTTCTTAGAAAGTTTTTTCTTAGTGTTGCCAGAAGTGATCTAATGAATCATATTTACCACACACACACACACAAAAAAAAAACCCCAACCCAAACCAAAAAAAAAAAAAAAAAAAAAAAAAGCGCAGCAACTTGGACCTAAGCTAACCATAAAAAAATAATAATTTCTTTATTTTCTTTATTGTGCTTACATATCAAGGGAGGCTAATCCTGATGGGATAGGTGAGGTTTTGGCATGTCTGTTCTATTTAGAGGACTCTGAATTGAAGCCTGTGCATATCTGCGGACTGAACAAGAATGAAACACTAATCTGGTAATAAAGCCTCTTATTCTAATGTGTACACAAGAGTCATAGTAAAGGTCTGATTACAGAAGGTAGAAGTGTTAAAATAACATGATTTAAAATAAAGAAATAGGCTGTTGTATTTACTAGATTTTGCACAGGGAACAGAAAATACATGAAGCATATTGTGTGTGAATCTTAATTCAATGGAGAATGGTTTCAGGCTGTTCTCTTCAACATGGCCAACTGTATTTCAACATTTGTGGCATTGCTAACTACCAAAGTTATGATTTGGAGTTTAAAGTTGATGAGTATAAGAGGGAGTTAAAAAAATACATCACAAAAGATCACATCCATGCAAAATATTTTAATAATCAGCAACATTGTGAGAGGAAAATAATATGTATGACAACTTAATGTGATTTTTGTAACCCAATTACATTTTTAAAGTTTGCATAATGCAGTGAGAGCTCTGCAAGCTGCCTCTGCTCAAAAGGTTGCTCAACTCATTATCATCACCATTTTTTGAGTAATAACAATAAAACATTTGTCTTCTATGTACAAAGTGCTGGTGAAATTTGTTGTTGCTACCAAGTGTATATGGAAATGAGATTAGTTTGTTTTTATGTGGTTATGGGCAAATATAAACAAAAATTTTGAACCATAAATGTCAGCATTAACCTTTAGCTTGAAGGTCTCTCTCAGCCTGGAGGGAATGTTGAATAGAAGAGAAATAAAATTGAAGTAGAATAGAAATTCTTAATAAAATGTCATTTTTAATGTAATAATATTATAATTTAAGACACTATCAAAGCCATACAAATAAATTCATATTAACATTAAAGGTCTCTCAAACTTAGCTGCTTAAACAAAAGGCCATTGCAGACACACAGAAGTGCTGCATAATGAATTAACATTAAGAAAACTAAGGTCAGTGTCTCAGATTCAGCCAGGCGCTTCCCCCTTGAAACAAAACCACTCAATAAGCAGAACGAGAAGCAAAATAAATCAGTAAACAGAGAACTCAAATTTAGGAAGATATAAGAGGAAACAATTTTTTTTTTCCACAAAGAAACAACTCCATCTGCAGAAGAAGGCAAACTGTTACATTGCCAGCCTTATTAGCTGTTCATCACTGCATTATCATCATGCTTAAGAATCCTGCTCCTAGAATCATTCAGCTACTATAGAGACCTTATTTCTGGACATTCTTAAGCTGTATGAATCATTAAGCATCGTATTTGAAATCCAAAGAATAAAGAAATCACTATTTGAGTTAATTTTTTAATGGAACATTCAAGGCCTATTAAAGTTATGAGCTTTTAGGGTAATGTAAAATGCTCTTTAATAAGCCGCAGCACATTGTGACTCCCTGTTTCATCTGTATTACTTAATGGTCTTAGGTCTTGCTACCATTAGGCTAAATTGAACAAATGATTGGAAACTTTGTTAATTGGGAGGAAAGGGGGAAATGACAATTAATCATTAATCATTTTACTTTTCATATTTGCTTTTACAAAAGCACTAGCAGAGCATACTGGACACTAAGTATCTTTTAATTAGAACAGAGAGATAAAGCCATAGCATCATGTTGAAAGAGAGGTGTTTTACCTTGTCTTTTGTGAACTTAAGAGTAACAGGGCATTAAGACAATTTGTGTTAGGAGGACCCTTCTAAAGCTAATATTCTTAAGGCTTTCAGCTGATCGGCGGTTGTCATGTGTGAACTACTTGCACCACATTTAATGCCAGCTTGCTTGAGACGAAGAAGTTAGCATTAAAAGCAAAAATACTACAATGTTTATAAAACTAATCAGTTACCCTCCTTGCAAAAAAGCAGCTTCACTGTGTTTCCTCAACTGATCAAATACGTGAGGCTTCCCAGGTTCCTGTAGTAGCTTTAGCTCATTGCAGATGGTACAAAATATGGAGGTTGTAACACAGGTTCAGGAAGGGGAGATTTTGCAACACAACTGATTCTGCAAGCAGTGCTGTGTATAGTGTTGTATGCACACCAAAGTATTATCAGGATCTGGTTATAGTGATAAAAATCCATACAATCCCCAGTCAATGCCTGTCTTTTATTGCCTCTCCCAGCAGTGGAGCTGTGCTCTGCCAAACTATGTGCAGAGAATGGCTGCTGTAGAAAGCAGAACAAAGTGTTCAGTAGGAAATGAATGATGGAAAATAAATTTCTTCTTGTTCTTAATGATTATTCATTCTTTAGAGTGCCTTGACTTGGCAGCCTGCCTACTCGTTGTTATTCCCCAAGAATGCTGCGTGCTCTGGTCTGTGGGATGGGATAGGGCAGGATCGGGTGGAGTGGGATGCGGTATGATGGGATGGGTGTTGGAATGGACTTTCTCATCCAGGAGTGCTGGATGCCGTTTATTCTGCTCCCTCTGATGGCAGCTGCTTTCTGCTGCCTACCACTGTGAGAGGGCAACTTGTGATGTCCAGCTAGATATCCTGTGGTAGGCTGTCACATTATTTGTGTGATCAGTCATTTAATTTTCCTTGTTTCATATTTCAGTAATGAGACAATGCTAGAAAACTTGTACAGTAACCACCACCTGAGTATTTAGACATCAAGACAGTGGTTCAAACACCTTTCCACTCCAGGAGATGGATCCTCAAATGACAAATGTTAAAATACATGTTTTTATTTGTGGCCACTTCCCTGAGAAATGTGCAGTTTGCATGTCTTTCTCAAGACGTACTGAGCCTGAGAATCAAGTTTAATGTTGTTTTTAATAGAAAGGTCAGTGATGGCTGGCTGTATTTCAGAAATTCCTATGAGAAAGGACTCGGCTTGTCTCTCGACAGAGCTGCAGATGAGCAATGATCCAAGCACAAGAGAGGTCAGTTCAGCTGCCCACGGGGATCAAGATGGCTCAGATAGTAACAGGGATTTGTGAAAAAAAATGAGCTGTGGCTTTCTACAAATCAGTCAGCCAGGCCTGCTGTCTGTCGAGAAAAAAGAGCATTATTCAGAGTCTGAGGTTTGGCCCTGGATTTTCTTTAACGGTCATTATTTTTCAGCTACTCTTGAGCACCAGCTGCTGCACTGGTGCTTCATCCACACCTCGATCTCTGCAAGCACTGTTTCAGTCCAGCTCTGCTTCACTGTTGGTCACCAGCAAACTGAGTGCCCTCAGCTTAGATTTGGTTTCAATTCACTCTGAATTTGCTGTGATACTGTTTATAAATTTTCTTTTCCAAACAAACACCCTCAGCTCAGTCCACCTTTTCAGTTGAGGAGTATTTTTATTCCACTTTTTGATTGCCTCCACTTATTAGAGGTCTTTTCCCAGCATTTCCTAGTTTTTCATTTGGGGAACAGGCATCATATTGCCTCACCCCAGAAGGAAGATATCAGGTAGGTGGGAATCTCCTCCTGGGAGGAGGTCTTTGATATATTCTGTTCAGATTAATCCTGCCAACCTCCCACCTTCCCTGCTGTTGCAATATCCTGTTTTGGATTCTAGGCATTAAAGGAACAACATTAATTTCAAGTGTTTTGTTCCCAGAAAGGTTTAGGTGAACACAAGGGCATGCAAGGTTATGACCTTGCATGTGGTCCTGACAGAAATTGCTAGCTGAAGATGCCAAACTTGCATGGGGGGAGCAGGAACCCAGTGGGTGTTTAGAGAAAAATCTTTCCAGAGGAAAATTGGCTCTTGGAGGGTAAACAAGTGTTAATAAACTCATCTTTCTGTGGATTACTTTCTTTTCTCCCTTCCCATTTCCCCACTTCTAAAGAGATTTTCTTTCTCTGATTCAGTGGTCATGGAATGCTGTAGGGCAGTGGAAGATAAATCTATTGTGCATTGAAAAGTAGCTGATATTGTATGCCAGCCAGGGAGGTGTTCCGTAGCGTTGGTTTGTCCTATTTGATTTGACCCAGGGACACTGCAGTCAATCAAGCAGTGCATTATCATTTCAAGCTGAGGGAGAGATACACTATTAATCTAAGTGAGCTGTAGTCAGTCTTGACAGGCAGGGGACAAATCCCTAATCAATCTTTTAATCACCCACCTGGGGTGATTTGAATGAAGTCAATTAAGGGATCTTTCATCAGCAGAAAAAGCTGCACTCAGCTGGTTGAGGAAACATATGTAAGTTCTCCTTTGTGCAGATGTCTTTAGAATAAAACTCTGTGGGTGTTTCTCTCTTCCCTCATTCATTTAGTGGGGAATAAGCTGGATGAGAAGGAAAGACAAGTGTAGGATAACCGTATAAAGTTTCAAAAGAATATAATCACAAATATATATTTGCAATATAAAGTTTCAAAATAATATAGTCACAAATATATATTTGGAATGAATTTCCTCATTTTCCAGAAGTGCTACAAATATTCTTGAAAATGGCAAACTGTAAAGGAACATAAATACTGAATATTTATTTTCATAGAACAACTCTATACAGCATCATGGTCAAATAATTGGGTGAGTTGTTAAAAGGACTTCTACTATTGTAGATAGCGAAGAAATATATTTTACAGAGATTGACTTTTATAACTTCCTTTTTCTCTGTTGGCTTTTCTGATATAATTTGTTACTAATATTTTGTATTCAAAACTCCTGCCAGAGCTAGTGAAGCACAGGATGTCCAGAGAAAGCAGGACTTGGCTGCAATTTATAAACAGAGATATGTTATTTTAACTCATTGGGATATGCCTTTAAATTTTGAACACAAGGTGATTCTTTTCCATTGAATCTTGAATTGTGTGATTTGTTTACTGAGAATTAATATTTACAGATCTTTGAACATGTGATCTGTTGTGCAACTGATTTGGTTCTGGAAAAGGTAGGGCCACAGTGTTGTAATCTGTAGTGTTTGTCATTCCTGTAGTTGTACAGATTTGAAGTTCAAAAGCAGCTTAATCTTAAAACCACCTGACAGTCTACCCACATCATGACCATGAAACTGTGATTAAAACTAAAAAATACCTTCTCAGAGCATCCCTAGTGGAGCCTCTATTAGTGAGAGAATAAAATTGCTGAGGAAATTCTCAGGATAAACATGTTAAAACAACTCATCTGTTGTGGTTGCTAGACTTTTTACTCAGTCTTGTTTTAAAAGCTTTGTTGGGCAATTTGTGCTCTTCATTCTTGTTTTAAATATGTCCAGGATTAAACATCTGTCACTTGTACACTGGGAGAGATCAAACCTCTTCAATTCTGTGATACTGGTTTTTTTCTTCCCCAACAGAGTCATTTTAGCACTGCATTAGGAACTTAGCGGTAAAGGTTGAGCTGACACTTAAATCATAAACCTTTATTTTTCTCTCTACTTAGATCTTAAACTGAACAAAATCACCAGCTCCTGGTAATGTTGTCTCCCATTCTTATCTCTGCAGAATTCTGAGATAAATTTCAAAAGAAACAAATAAAATCTACTTGAGAGGGACCTGAGGGAGGTGCAGGATTGCAGTGACATTTTCTGTAATGTGCTTTGGCATGCTTTTGGTACTGTCTTGTGTGAGCAGCTAAAACCACTTCCTTTTTGAATTGCAGGTGTCATTGCAAACTGAAGCCCAGAATCATGGGGACACTTGGGAACCTGACTTGGACACCTGAAAATGAATCACATCGCAGCTGATGGGTGTCACGCCTGTTTAATGTGAGCCATCTTTACACATCTGGGAAAAAAGAAACAGACCTTTTCTGTACAATTGTACCTACATACTGTCTTTTGTGGTAATTGCTCTGGTCTGAATATGTGAAGTTTGGAATAAGAGGTGTAATTTGCTGGTTGCTGCACATGGTCAGTGGGGCATTAGCTGCTGTTTCAGGTCTTGTTTTCCAAAAGAAGGCAGGACGCAGCATACAGGATTTGACTCTGCTTCTGTTGAAACCATAGGAGAAGACAGAGACCACCATGAAGGAGAGCTCACAAACACCCCACAACCAACAACACACCACAAAGCCCATGGGAGCCCTTAGCTGCATGGAGGAAAGGTCAATTAAGGCTTATAAAGGCAAAGTCATTTTTCAGTTCTGGCTTAGCTGTTTCTGCTTTCACTGATTTCAGACAAATTACTTCATAGTTACACCAAAGTAGGAAGAAAACCAGGAGTTTGCACAGGGGTTCACATATGCAGGATTTATTGACCTGGAGGAGCCACAAAGCCAGTGTGTCTCCTCACTCAGGACCACAGTCAGCACTTTCAGGTTAGGCCAAAAGCATAGTACCTGAGAGTGTCTTGCAGCACCTGGCACTACCTGTATGCCCCAGCATCCCACTGAACAGAGATCCAAATGTGCACTGTCCCTCTGCAAGGTCTGGATTCCCACAGGAAGGTGATGGAACTCATGGGCCAAAGGGGATCTGAGCTGCACTTCACCCCCTTCCCACTGCAGTCTGCTGGGACATCAGGGCATGGGAGCTCAGGTATAGCCACAGCCCCTCACTCCCTTCAGACTCGGGAGATAAAAATCGTATTTTACCTTTCACAGGCATGGTTCTTACGGTCAGAACCCCAACAGGCAAAACTGACCACCTCTACAATTCATATTCTGCTGTAGGGTGTTGCCACCCTCTGTTTGTACAGCAGCTCAGATGGCAGCTGCCTTCATGCAGGTTACGAAAAGAGTCACAGGAGCAAAACAGTGGCCTGATTAAACCTTTCTTCTCTTCCAGTCCACAGCAAGTTTTTGAAGCCTGAGGAGATGATAATTAATGCAGCTCTTTAAACAGCTATTTGAGAAAAGCAATCCAGGTTGCGTGTAGTAGACACAACTTTCATAAGTATATGGAAAACAGATTTACTCTTTAGAAGGAGGTTAAATTTCATTCTTAATTACAAATGTCTGTCTTTTATATAACAATTTTTTAATTACAATTCCTTGAAGAATGAATATTCCATAAGGTTGGATAACAAGGCTATGCCTAATTTATGCCATTTAGATGCAAATGATTACTCTGGTGTGTAAGTACCCAAAATCAAGCGGAAGGTAGGCAGACAATGAGGGCACGGAAGAGCAATATGAAAAAAATCTTATTTTTTGATTAGGGTAAAAGTTTACAGGGCTTTGCTCCTCAAAGCCCTTTCTCATGCTAGTCCATTGACTTTACTAGGATGCTCTCACAAGAGCCCATGTCACTGGGGACATTCCCATGAGAAAATGGGGTTTCAAATTAGTGTAGCTTTTCTATTCTTAAACAACAAAAATCTGAGATGATATGTGCAGCTGACCTAGGATTTTTGGAAAGCAGAATTGCAATAAAACAGTGAGATACTACATAGGAAACCAGAAGATTAAATAAACCAGGAAAATCTGTGTTGGCAGCATGGAGACTGCTTCAGAACAGTATTTTAGAAGCATGGAGTAAATGTATACCACTACCAGAGAAGATTTTTTTAAAGGACTGAAAGGAAAGAAAAAAAGTTGGCTTGGTCAAACATCAAGGCAGTGGAAACGACTAAATGACATCAAAGGCATCTTTTAAAATGTGGAAGTATTATCTGAACAAGGAAAATAGGAAGGATAAATTGTAGCAAGTAGAGTGTCACACTGCAATAAAAGTAGGCCAGCGAGGACTTAGAGGCGCAACCTCGTGAAGGTGTGAAAGCTGATATAAAACCCTCTTCAAAAACATCAAAGGAGGAAGCTGACCAGAAAGTCAACTGGGCCAATACATGGTGAAGGTGTGGAAAAGGCACCCTGTGAAGACAGGACCTTGCAGCAGAGCTAAAGGATGTGTTTCTATTAGTGCTGGTTACAGGAGAGGCCAGTGAGGCTCCCACTGGAGTCATTCTTTGCGGGAGATGAGTCTGAGAAACGCTGATTAGAATAAACCAGTAAACTGAACCTAACCAGTTCCCAGGACCAGAACAAATTCATGCAGGAGCGTCAGGTGTGTTCTGCTGTGAAAGTATGGAACCACAGGTGTCCAGTTTGAGTTCCTGCTTAAAGGACTTAACGACAAAATAATGGAAGGCTGTAAATGGGACACCGGTCTTTAAAAAAGGAATGGAGGAATAATCTGAAAAGTTATGACATCCATAACAAAGGCATCTGTAGAAGCTATTGAAAAGGTAGTGGGAGACTGAAGGAGCAACTTTCCCACTCGTAAGGAGGCTCTTCCCATGGGTCGTTGTTTTCATCAATGGCCCAAGATGACAAAACAAGGACCTGATAGCAAAGATACCTCTAAGCACAGGGACACCAGGACAGCCAGAGCGTAGTGCTCCCCTCTCTCTCACAGATGTCATGCAGCTGGCCTGGGCCAGCTTTGCCACTGTCTCCTCATGCTGCTGGCAAGAAATTTCATGGGTGTAGTTTTAATGTATGCTGATGGGGGCTCTGGGCCTCAGCTCACACTGCTGGGCCCCCCCTCCCCCCCCCCCATTTTGCACCGCAATGCACAGAGGAGAGAGGACGCCCCTCACAGCGGGCAGGTGTGATGCACAGTGTGGAGCAGCATGGAGGGCTCCTTCATGACTTTCAGAGGAGGACTCTGAAGAGGTGAATAACGAAATGAGTGGCAGTAATGCAGATGATAAACCAGAATATTTTCTCAGAATAGTCTGATCTGAAGTTAGCCGAGCAGATTAGCAGACTGATTAATGAAATGGCGCATGAAATTCAATGTCAATAATTATAAGGTAATGCATGCAAGAAAAAATGCATACCTCTAAGTATAAACATAGTCAGCAAGGGATTTAATTCCCTAGTACCACTCAGAAAAGAGGCATAAGGATTAAAGTGGATTGTTTTCTGAAGGCATCAGTTCACTGGTTGTCGAGAGTCAAAGGCAAATTGAATCAGACAAACTTTTGGGGAAGGAGCTCACAACAAACAAGAGCATATAACTGTGCTCCGGTGCAAAACTGGGATGTATCTGCGCTTGAGGGCTGTGGATGAGGCCCCAGGACTGGGAGTCCCGGTCTACAAAACCTGAGGGGGGATAATGCCAACCCAGGAGGAGGGTGCCTGGCTGCCCGTAGGGAACAACTTGCAGATTTGGTTTTACATGTATGTCTTTGGGCCTTCGTATCAAATACTGGATATGTGGCTGATTTCTAACACTTAAAATCTGTGGAGCTGATATGTCTGAGGCTCTGTCCCAGGAGAAATACTGTATGCAGAGTGCCATGACCAGTTTAAGTGCAGGTGCTGTTATAGGAGGGAACACAGAGATAGTCCTCCTCTTCTAGATCGACAGCTCGGTTACACCCTCAAACCATGGCCAAGCCTTTCACATGCAATTGCTGCTGAGACCTGAGAAAGTGGCTTTTTGGGGAAACCTCTCCACAGCATGTGGTCTTTTGACCTCAGCATGGGATGAGACTTTTTTTGATGTTTCTCTTGGCTTGGGGAGGGAGAGAGGGAGGACAAAGCAATCTGTCCAGCATGTGCTCATTTCCTCCTCCCGTCAGGGTTACAGTCCTGAGCTGTTTGACCTCTGTCAAGAGGGATTAGCTGGGCTACCAAATCCAAGTTAGCAGTGACATTCAAGCGTTTCTCTCACAGACTTCCTGCAGCAAAATTGTAGGTCCATTTTGTTCTGCTGCTGAATGCACGCATCTTTCTTTATCTCTCTTTGTATAAATATAATGGGCTTTGCAGGAAACATTTCTCTGATTGCTGTTGCACAGAATACAGACAAATTACAGTAAGTCTGTACTGTATACTCAATATACCATCATGCCAGAGGTTTTTTTATTTTGGCTAGATTATTTTCCTTAATCTAGAGGTTGAGTGAGTGTGCTGAATTTTTGTATTAGTATCAGTGGTAACCTCTTGCAGAGACATGATAAACAGAGAAATATTAAATTGCTAATAGTCCAAATGGATTAGCTAGGTGAATATAATGCAAAATTGCTGCAGTAAGGTAATGCTGTGTGGTGTCTTACACTGTGGTGTTTTACCATTAGTGGTCTGTTGTCTGATACTGTGATTGGTATAGAAATAGAATGCTAAGTTATGTTCTGCTGGACAAACATTTACATTTTAAAAATGAAAAACAAAAACTCTATTACAAGTAAAGATATGGCCTATTTTCTCTACCGATAATGAAACAGGCAGTGTCATCGGTTAGTTTGTCCTTTGTCAGTACTTTAAAATTGTTGCTCATGTTACGCTGCAGCAGGTTTGAATTTTGCAAGCCAGGGACTTTTGTTGAGCCCTTCATCTTCAAAAAGTGCCCTTGAGCTGAGCTTTCAGCTAATCTGTTGAAACCCAGCTTCGATTACATTTTGAGGGATTAGGAGCTGTTTGTGATGTCTGTGGGCATAACACCAGGCTGTAGCAAGGGTGTAAGTGTGTTGTTCTTGAGTGTGCTGCTGTCTCTGCTCACTGAGGTAGTTGTGTTTTGTGGGCTTTGAATTTGTATAAAAGCCGAAAGAGGTGCAGACCTTTGCTATCCTGCCAAAGTGAGCAGACATGCTCACAGGAGTAAGGACTGCACAGCCTGACTTAACAGCCTTGCACAAACGAGATTCAGTGATGAGACACTTTCCATCCATTAGATCTTTATTTATCAATATCACCTTGCTGCTAAATTATAAGCAAGAACGTATTTATTCTCCATAAAAATGCTAATAAGTTCCTCTTGCGCTAATGTAAGCACCAGGCAGATAGCTTTATGTTCCACAGTGACACTTCACACACCAAGGTAATTGTTTTGCTGCAGTTTTTTCTACACTCTGAGCAATCAGGTTTGCCCTGTACTGTCACTTGCTCAGCATTTTGCTATGCTGAATGAACAGGATGTCACTGAAAAACTTGGGAACCTTTAGTGTTTTAAAAGTCTTTAGATGGAGGAGCTTAAACTCACCTCTGTATCTTTTCGTATCTGCTTGTTCTCATTTTTTGCCCTGGAGCACCAACATTCATACTTTATTTACAGATCTCAACAGGCTTTGCCTTGTCAAATATTTTGAATTCCGTAATGAGGTGTGTAATGTCTCTTACATAAGCTCTGGTTCATGCTTTCCTAGGATGCCTTGCCTTTGTGCTTAAATGGATTTGCCTGTGTTCACTTTAATAATTTTGGTTTTTTACTGAGGAATTAAAAAAAAATGACATTTGGTTTCTCTTCTCCCACCATGTCCTAACTCTTCTGCCCCTCCCCCCTCCAAAAAACAACAACCAACAACCCCCAAACCAAACTCCAAAAATCAAAACACCCAAGCAGCCACTGTGCTTCAGATCATCAGTCTGCTTCTTTGGAACCAATATCAGAGATTTCTGTTTTGATGGCAAATATTGTAATGAGGACAGAAAGTGTACGTCGAAAAATGGACTGTGAGCAGATCACATCACGTAGGTTGTCAGTCAGGCACTAAATAACAACAACTCTCTTGGTTACTCTATTGATGAGAGTTTGAGGTCAGAAAGGACCCTTTCGAACAGCAGGTCTGAACAGCTGTAGGGCTGTGCCAGAGGCCACAGAACATCACTTGGTAGCAGCAAGCCCGTACCTTGTCACTGATGCAGAGCCTTTCCCAAAGTCTTCCAGCGTCAATGTAAAGACTTTGGGTGGTGGTGGCTCCCCTTGCAGGCAGCTGCTGCGTTCATTTGTGTTCATTGTAGGTGCAACAGCCCCAGCTGCACCTACACTCACATGTGCATGGGCAGGGGCTGCCTGTCAGCAGTGTGTGGGGGCTGGGGGAACGGGCACGGGAGGGCTCCACGGCTGGTGTTCAGGCCACCTGTGTGGCACGTGTGTGCTGCAGCCAGCGGGTCAGATCTACTACATATGCCTGATACGTTTTTCAGCCCACAAATATGGCATTTTTGGCTTTCCCAAAGTAGTTTAGATAGATTTTCCATTCAAGCCTCGTCAATACAAGATAGTATTGAAATACATGATCTCAGAAGATGTTAAAATCACAGAAAATGTGCAAACCTGGTATTACTGAGAGAAAGAGTCACTTTCCAAGATGCAAGTGGGCTGAGTTAAAAGTGGATGAATGTCTCCAGCAGGAAATGGGTGCACTTATTTGTCCTGGATGAAATCTTCGTTAACACTGTGATACAAGCTGAGCAATTTCTATTTATGGGCTGGCTCTCCAATTCATCTTTTATGAGTTTCCTCCCAGGAAAAGCTGCTCTGGTTGGTTTATTAATGTCTTGTCAGAAAAACAATTGGGAGGATATTAATCTGAAGCTCAAATACCATGTCAATTAGCAGGCAGGGGTTTTGTACTGTGGAGTTCAGAATGTACTTGGCAGAAAAAATGCGAAGAAACCTTTTAGTAACGAAAGCGCCTTAAAGCAGTAGATACAGGCACTTCAGCCTCTTTTCTAAATATGGTCTTAAAATAGTTTGCACCAGATGCCATCTATGAATGACACTTTGTTAATCGCATGTTTTAGATGAAAATATTAGAACAGAACGTCACTTTCATAGGATATTTTGACGACATATTTTGGAGACAGAAACAAATGAGAAGTCGGTTCTATTTTACGATACAGAGGCAAATGAAGAGAAAGGTCACTCCTATGAAAGCTGATGATAGTTAGATGCACATTTTAAAAGCCCCACCCTGAGTGTGGAACATACTGGCAGCAATATATTGTGGGAAAGTCCTGTTTTATTGGCAGGCAAAAAATCATAACTTCTTCATGCAGTCATCAGTAGAATCCATGTGAAGTCATTTTCTTTCAGCACAATGGAATAAAACAGTGCTCTTGGGAAACTGAGATGGGGACTGAAACCCAGGGATGATGGACATGTGTGTTGGGGCCATCTCACCTGGTGCCTTGGCTCTTGCTGCTGGGAGGAAACAACTGAGCCTTGGCAGCTCTTCTGGCAATATGTGCCACATTTGGGGGAAGTGCTTCCATTTCTAGGTTCAGTTTCTAAATGTTTCAGTCCATTAGAAGAAGCTGGCTTTGATGCAGTTGCATTAAGGTCTGAACTAACAGTGCCAGAAAACTTTTTAAACCACTTATGCTGGGTAGTGTAGGCATAAAATGCTAGTAAATAGAAATTGCAGTGAGTCACATTCATTTTGTACATGCACACAGCTAAGCTAGCTCCAAGGCAGGAGACAACTAAGACATTAATTTCTTAGCTAGAAAAAACCCCACACCTGCATGAGGTTTGAAATCATGGTCTAACTGGCCATGTGTGTACTGCTTTATTAGATTGCTGCCTGGGGACAGACCGAGGAAGGCATCCCAAGCTGGAGTTCACATGCACATTCCAGGCCATTACCATACTCCCCAGATGCCCCAGATGTGTCCACACAAAGCAGCACTGAGTGCCCTTGGGATCTCCTATCCTGCAGTGCTTTCGGCACAATCAGCAGAAGAAATGCTTTTTATATGATCTACCATGTAGCTATACATAAGTGTCCCTGCTTGCCTCTGTTCATGACTGCCAGCAGCAAAAGCAAGGGAAGAGCCTTTCTTTTGCTTGCCTGGACCTCTGGATTCCCAGCTGGTCCCACTGCTTCCCCAGAGCTTGCATAAGTTTGAAGCAAGTAAAGCCCCACTTGCTAAGCCCCCACCAGGCTCCCTGGGGCCAGGACAGGCAGCAACCCATGATTTCCTTCTTGCTCTGCTTGTCTTAGGCTCAGTCTTTCCCTAGTTACAGCAGAGGTCCCCAGCACCCACACTTGGCAGCACAGCCCCCTTGGGAGATGGGGAAGGTGAGACCCTTCCTGCATATGTGCTGCAACCGGATTTTCACAGCTTCTTCATGGAACTGAGTCATGAGGAGAATGTGTGTTGCCAAGTAATAATACTTTGGGCAGGACTCAGCCTGGGACACTGAAATTGCTCATCTAATGGATGTGTAGATGAGATTTCTAAGCTCACATTATAGATGGTGAAGAGACAGCCCACACATCTCAGGGGAGGTGTATTCAGCAGAGACGGTGGGGTCTGAAGACTGAGTGAGAGCCACAATGAGAGGCTCCATTCAGTTGCCCTCTTAATAATAGTGATACCTGGCAACTCAGAGATGCCCGAGGCTATCTTAGGCATCTAGGTGGGGCTTGCAGATGTGACACAGGACCTACAGAAGACCTTCGGTCCTCTGGAGCAGCAGCTGGAGGCCAACCAGAAAACTCCAGGGCACCTTAATGGCACTGGACACCAATGCTTTGGCAGCTGAATCAAGGCTTGGATCGCTACTGACTACAATAGGAACTGAGATGCCCAGCTCACAAATAAAAGTTGGCAATTAGGTGCTTAAATTTAGATACCACAATCTCAAACTGAATCTCACCTTTGTTTTTGGCAGGAACCAAAAGCCATTTTTGCACTCTGAATAAATTTACATCTGTAACACATACAAAACACAGACCAAAGACAGTTGTTCATGACCAGTTTCCAAACCAGACTCCCCTTGGCACCTCTCTCCTCTGACCTTAGGAATGGGCAAGGCATGGGGATACAGCCCTTTTCCATCCCAGCCTCCTTGGAAACCTCTGCAACCGCAGTCTGAAGCAAAGACAATATAAGAAATGAGCAGCCTCAAGAGAAATGTCTCTAGATGTGGCTCTTCACAAAGCATTTTTAATTAGCTGGGCCCCTACAAAGCAGCATTTGGGCATGAACATCATCAAATCATCAAGGAAGGGCACCCTGCACTGCCCTTCCTTCAAAGCAACGCAGGAGAGAGCCTGGCTGAGGGCAGCGCTTGCTCAGTTGACTCACATGGAGCAAGTAACCACTGCCACCTCCTTTCCCTACAGGTGAGTGAGCAACAGGTCCTTTCCACCCTTGCCCTTAGTGTTTGGCTGGGGGCATCTGACAGACCTGGCCTCAGCCCACCATGCCAGCACAGGGCTGCGGGAGGACATTGATGCTGCTCCTGAAAGCTCAGGCTGTTGAAGAGGTCGCTCCTCTCATCACTCCAGGGAAGACACGGGCTCCGGCAATGGTCAGCACCAGGCACAAAACCTCCCAGTGAGGCTCTGCCATGAGATTTACCTATGAGGCAGGAACTTCTGCTTCCCCTGTGCTGTGGCCTTTTAAAGGCCACGTGGTCACTGTCGGCCATGCCTAATAATGTGTATTAATGATAATGTATTTCACATTCCTTGTAGAGTCTATTTATGCATTCGTTAAAAAAACCCCAATCACTATAGTTGCACTGAATTATCTGAGTATAAAATTTATTAGTACAGAGGATAAGCTCATTCAGTGAACTGTCAAGCTGCACATGACCTTGCCAGTGTAACCAACGCAATGTTGTCATAATTGTTTGATAACTCCCGTTTTGATCCTCTGACAGAAGAACCTGTATTTGTTATTGCTTATGTTCATTCTTATTATCACAATAGACATTCAGATCCATATCCTATATACAGCACACAGTGAACCTACCAGATCTGTTTGGGCTAACCCCCTCCTTCTTAACAATATACCAGCTCAGTGTACCCCTCCCTACTCCTACTTACCCATTCCTTTCTCAGCAAACAACTGATTGCCTCGTTAGTCCAGAATGTGGTTGGATGCAAGGAAGACAACACTGTTGAGAAATGTTCAAGTATTACCTCCTGGACCTGAAGAGTGTTGTGTTTTGGCAATACAAGCTACTATCAAAGCAAAATGCACAGAAATGCTTTCGTTTGGGCCTTCACTAACAGAAATAGCAGTTGTTCAGAAAACGAATCAATTAGATAAAATTGAGACTGTAAGCAAGAAAGAACTGAAGGTGGCACTGTAGGAACAGATATTCCACTTTTTAGAAAATAAGGATGGTAAATGCCTGCTTGCTCTTTCTCTTTGCAACAAGGAAAAAGAATAGAAGAGAAGCTTATCAGACACCAACCATATTTTCCCATACCTTTTTCTCACTTTTCGCTAGTGAATATATATTCCCCTCCTTGCTCAGAGCGGGAGGGCTCTGAGGAGCGCACCAGGCGTTTGGTGTCCCTTCCTGCACTGCACACCCCGCAGTGCGCAGGCTGCCAGCACCGCAGGCACAGCGCTCAGCTGAACGGGGGAACCGCAACCAGTTTGATGCCAGGCTGAGGAGCCATCAGCTACCACACTTTTCTTTCCCAGATGAGTCAGGCCTATGGCAGGGTATTTACTTTCCACAGTTCTACCTCTAACGCTCGATAGAAGGGCACAAGGAGAGGCTTGTCACAAGCACATCTAAACCAACCAGTATTTACACAAAAGGCTGAGGGTTACGGCTCACCCCTGCAACTCTTAATTCCAGTCAAGCCTTCAAACTGTCTTTGCCTAAAGTAATCCTCCATCCTTTTCTTTGCCCCTTTCTTCCTACTCTGCTGTAGGTGGCGGCCGTGCTGGGCTGCAGACGGGAGGGCTTTCCAAGAGCAACCCCTTCATCCTGTGAGAAATCGTGGCTGTGTTGCAGAGAGGTTTATGGTTTCAGAAAACTATATCCTAGAGCTCCAGAAGTGCCCAGCACCCACTCAGGGGGCAGACAGCAAGGACAAAATCCTGAACGGCTGCACAACCTGCATAACCAATTTGACCACAGAGTAAATGCTTGGGTTTGAAAATATTACAGGGCAGACGCACTCATCTCAGGAGAAAGCTTGTGGATTATAACCAGCACCTACATCTACCGTAGTGCTGTTTCACAGTACTCAACAATTTTTAAGACTGAGATCTGCCTTCCTGCTCAGCCACAAGAACCAGACTCCCGTGTTAGGAAGTGGCCAGTGACCTGGGCTGGGAGTCAGCTCCAGCAGTGGGAGCACAGAGGTGGGTTTTAATTTCATTTGGATTTGATGTAGCTAGTGGATATTTTTACTTGGTTTTGGACTTGTTTTGGCTTCTCTGAAGGTTCAGCCTTTTCTGGTCACAACTCTGCTCCTATTGATCAGCAAAATAATGTGGGGTTTTTTCATGAGAGGGACAAATCTTTTATCATTGTAGGCAGAAGAAGACACGGAGGGCTTTGAAAATCAGGAAAGGAACCTTGAAGTGGACTCTGCGGCAGGAGTAGGGTGCAGAGCAGTGCACCAGCACACTGTGCGTCGAAACGAGACAGACCTTCAAGCAACGGTAGCTCTAACATGAGTTAGCTGGTGGACATCCAAAAAGTTTAGCAAACCTGTGCGTGTGCACACATGCATATAACACAACGGAAGCTCAAGACAACAATCTTGTACATTATACATGTATACAGCATACATTATTTGTTATCAAGATACTTCTGAAGAGATGAGAGTTTTCAGATGTGTATGCTGGAAACCAAAAAATACAGCTGTTGTGCGGGGGATGTATGATTCTCCTGTGTGCCCCTGTTGTGTTCAGCCCAGGATGCTCCATGCCTGTCTCTGTGGACCTGGGAACAGCCAGTGACATCCCCACCAAGGTTTCACAAATGCATGAGAATATTGTAACCTCTGCTGCTGAGCAGGGTGTTGTACTTAGAGCCATCTAGGGTGTCTTTGGGCAGAAGCTTTGTTCCAGGACCAAGGGTATGTGAGTGTGCCGTGCCTCTCAGCCTGGGGGGTGAAGCTGGTGTGTGCCATGATGACAACTCAGGTAGAAAGCAGGGTGTCGTCCCCAAAGGGGAACTTGCAAGGCACTTGTGAAGATTCTGAAGGTGCATCTGGTTTAACAGACTGATGCCTCCAACTGAGGGGTCTGTTGTGAGGGAGGGGTGTTACTCTGCATGTTTCCTTCATGTTGGCATTGCTGCTCTCTGAAAGTCTTTCTCTGTAGGAGGGAAAAGGCAGGCTCTTTCCATCACTTTAGCAGGAGAACCTGCTTTCTTCTTCCAAGGCCCAAGGTGTGATGGTGTGTGCTCCAGGGAGCTCCCCTTGTCCAAGGAAACATCCAGCTGAGGTCCTGCAGCCTGACACAGATTTTAGGGCCCTCAGCTTCGTCTCTGCTTCTGACACCACAGCACCCCAGGTCTGAGTGTGCCTGGTCAAGCAGGAAAGACGATCAAAACAAGCACATGCTGTATATTTGTAGAGATGCCAAGGAAGACTGTGTAGGTGGGAATCTGGTATCAGCCTGGATATTGTCCTCTGGGAGACTTCTATCAGTAATTCTCAGTTATGGCCGTGATGAGCACATGTGGATCCCAAAATCTTTGTCAGTGAGCTACCACATGAGCACATGCTTACTGTCCAGGTGTATTTTAGCTGCCCAGATTACAGCCTCTGTGAAAGTGTTTGCATGGGAAATGTGAGGACCACTGTGAGGAGGGACTCATTGTGGCTCATACCCCATCTTGCGTCCATGTAAGAAATGGGAGATTTGCATGCAACACTTAAGGCATTTGAATTATGAGAAAACAGAAATCCTTTTTATGTCTCTCTTTTGCTCTGTCTGACACCCTCCTGTTTAACAAGTCCCAACACCCTCAATAGGAGCCAATTCATATATCAGTGGTAGGATAAAGGCTGGCTGTAAGGTAACAGATAACATAATCTGCCTCTTGAAGTTCTAGAGAAACTGTCCTTTCTATTTGTTTTACTTGACCTGGAAAGAGCGAAGTGCTGTTAAGCCAGTAGGTTTGATGGATTGCAGATATATATCTATACCCAGGAGCCTCGCCTACCAGTAAGTTACTTTCAAGTAAGGATGGCTTTGATTTGCAAGCTTTGTCCTTAATCTAAAGCAATGTGTAATAGAAAGTTAGACCTCAAGTCATAAGCTGCTAACAGTTACAAATAAAGGTAATCTCTGTGAAACAAAACAAGTTACTTGTTCAGATGATTTGTTAAAATAAATTAAAATATAATGTGGTGCTAAGGCTGCTCTTTAGATGCTTTTGAACATTCTCCATCGGTCTCTGTCAGCTGGTGACTGCACTCAGTAGCAATTGATTTTAGGAAGGAGAAAAATACAAATTATTCATTTGGATGTTGCTCTCCCACACATTCACAAGCAACATCTGTCTTTAAGAGCTATATCGTGTCTGAGGCTATGACAGCTCTGCTTTCTCAAGGGAGTGTTTACCACTAACCTGGGGAGCTTGACAATTTATAGAAAATTTTGCAGTATGACAATTATGAGAGAGCACGTAATAGTCTTTAAATCGTATGTGTTTATTCTGATCATAGATTGAGCAGTGGTGTATTTTGCTCTTTGATTTTGAGCCACCTAGTGGTAATATAAATGGGATAAGATTTCTGTGCTTAAGAGTTGTGAACCTTTCTTGGCAACTGTGTACAATTTAATGGGACTAACCAAAGTGAATTGAAACCTCAATGTTTTGTCTCTTTTGCTAAAGAACACTTTGTTTTGGTTAGAAAATGTCAATGTTACCTAATAACAAGGAGTTAAATCATTCCCTGAGATCGATCCTGTCAATGGGCTGCTTCAGGACTCTGCTGAGGCTGTTTCAAGCCACTTTTCCCTCTGGGAGGCTTTCTGGCAACTGTCTGACTCACCAGGTATTTGAGTGATGCTTGGCAGACGTGACGGCAGGGTGCACCTCATGCCTCCCTCACCTCAGCCCCCTGCGCCTTTTCCACTGGTGACCCAAGCCTGCATGGAGAGCCAGGCAGCCTTGGGCTTGTCACTTTGTGGCTCTTAGGCAGAGGTGGTTTGAGAGTATTGCCCAAAATATCTTTGTGTTGGGGTCAGCATGTGAATGGAAACCCCTGTCTCTGATCCTGGGCTTTGCCACGTGCCCTCAGTGCTTGTAGCTAGCTTTCATTCCCCAGAGCATTTTTATCTAGCGTATTCTAATATAAAAATCTGATCTTAAAAATAGTATTTTCCAAAATTGAGCAATTTATCTAAATATTACACCATATAACTGAACTAGAATTAGCAGGGAGCATTATATACCCATATATCCATGACAGAGCTGCATTTTCCAGGCCTGTTGTCTGGATGATAATCAATCACATGTCCCTTTTGCACTCAGAGAACCAAAGTTAATTACAGACCTGCTCAGTGGTCTATGAGATACACTCAGCACCTCAGATATACTGTAGCTAATTTTAGGGTTTTCTAAATGGGAACTGTAGATCAAAGTATCTTTCATTTTGCCTGTGTTCTCATATAATGGTCTCAAGAGCATCTAGATCACTAAATCCTTATTGCTAATCTTGCAGGTTAAAAACTAGTCACCTTTCTTTTCTGTGCTGAATTCTTAAAGCCTGTCTAGTCATTGGCTATTCCCTGATGCCAACGTTGCATACATTTTCTTTTATGTTCATATATCTCCCAGTTCCCTAAATATAACTTCCAGATGCTCAGACTACGTAGCATTCCAAAAACCCCCTAAATATCACATTTTATATTCTCGGCTGGATTACCAAAATACGCTTTCAAAGCAATCTTAAAAAATAAGCAAAATAGTTCATCCTCTGTTTTTAACATAGTCTAGAAAAGCAGAGCTCTTCTTTAGAGAGGAGAAAAAACTTCGAATATTATGTCTTTAGTGCTTCCTGAAGGTTAAGATGTTCAAATGATTCCCAGAGCATTAGCAAAGAGAATATACCTTGCCTTCAGTTACAGACTTCCCTACCCATTTAGCATTTGTAATTTCTGTGTGATACCTCAGTCTTCTGGTATGTCACGTTTCTATTTCACTTTCCTCTAAATCGGGTACCGGAAGCACCAGGCCTTTTAAGCTGAAAGACAGTTACAGGCAGAGTATGGAGACAGGTGCTTGTTAATTCTTGTTAATTCTGAAAACATGTAGAAAGGATTATAAGAATTTCTGGTGAACTAGGAGAGGAAGGAAATGTCAGCTGGGACAGGGAAACCACAGGAACAGCTCAGATGGGAAAAGAAATTCAGCCAGATGTTTGTTATCATGTTGAATGCAATGAAACCAAACACCAGGTTGAGGATGAGCCTGGCCAAGGAGAGGGATTTTCTCTCTTCTGCTGAAGGGCTGGATCCAGAAAAAGATGTGTCATTTCCAGATTACCGCCTGTGTGGTCTGAAACAAAGCTCAGCGCTCACTGTGCTTTTCAAGGTCGGAGCGGGACAGCTGGGCTCCAGCTGCCTGCAGAGCCAGCAGGCAGTGATGGAGGGAGCGCTGGAGACCACTGCTGGCAGTGCCACCCCCTCCGGCGAGGTGTGCCCTCCTCGGACACCCCTCTGAACGCCGGAGGGAGAGAAGCCGGGCAGCTGCCATGGCCCCTGGATGAGCAGCGCTGTGTCTGAGGGCTGCAGGTCCGCAGTGCACTACTCTGGGCAGGAGTCTTTCTCCTGACCTCTGCTGCTCCTGGAGCTTTCTGGCTTTGCAGGGATGATGAGGGAGACGGGGAGAGGTGGGCATGGGATCGACACCCTGGCTGCTCCCCTGAAGGGGTGGTGGAGACCAGCCCCTCTTCCAGTTCTTGTGGAAGAGCTGAGTGTGAAATAGCAAACCCCAAATCACTGGCAATTAGATCCAGAGAGGGATTTAAGAGACAAAAGACTCAGACAAAAATCCTAAGAATAATCAGGCTCTCTAAGTGACTGAGGAGGACAAGCTCCATCGATTTTCTGTGCTTGTAAGACAAGGCAGCAGTTCTTTAAAACCTGACTTTATCTCTTGCCAGGGTTGTTTGCTCAGAGGAGATGGGAATTCCTCAACACACCCCAGGGGCAGGCAATGGGGTGGAAACATCACTGCCTCCCTGGATGGGCGGTTTTGGAGTCACAGCAATCCCAGGTCTTGTGGCAGAGCAATGGCAGTGGTGGTTCCACCTGGCACAACTTTGGGGTAAACTAAAGAACGTGGGGAGTGTCTGTGTAGAGATGCGTGCAGTGAACTTGGGCAGGCAGTTATTGATGCAGAGGGAGAAGACAGATTTGGGAGTTTGCCACCTGGCCTCTTTACACACCATGGAGGTGCATGCACAAGACCCTGAGCAAGGACATTTGCTGGGGACCTCCTGGTTTCTCTTTTAGGGCATTTCAGCAGAGAAGGACTGGCAGGTTTTTTAGGTAAGCCCTGCCTGATAGAGGTATACTGAAACTACTGGGGCTTTACACCCCTCCTCCAGCCATCTCCTCCCTGCTGTCCTGGTGTCCCCTGCTGCTCTGCACTGGAGGCAGCAATGTGAGCTGGTGCACAGACTGGCATGGGTGCTGGGTGAGCCCTGGGGTGACAGTGGGCAAGGAGATCCATGTGGTACCCACGCTGCTACTGCCACCAGGTCCTAAGAAAACTGTCTGAGCTGCACTCCTTGCCTCTCCATGGCTACAGGGAGAGCTGTATCCACAGTTTTGCGTGGCAGCTCGCTGCGGGGCGCGCCTTTGGCTCATGGTAGGCAGATGAGTGGCACCAAAATTAACAGGCAAAGCTGGAAAGGGGCAATAGCTGGAATATCAGAGTCGAACCCATGAGACTGGGTCTGCCTGTTCAAGAAAACTGTGCGCTGATAGAAACAGCGTAGCAAAGGATGGACTGCTTGAGGCAAAGCCATCGAATTGCCGTATCTGCCAGTCCACGCAGATCTGCCTGTAGTTTAGCTGTGTTAGTCCACAGCCAAGCCTGACCTGTGGCAGAGTTGTTACTGCTGTGCCAGCCCGGCGAGGGTGGACGGGTCCTGGACATCTGCTGGTACCTGTGTAGGTACCTGGTAGCTGTGTTTGTCAGCTTTGTCATTTCAGGTGTCCTTCTACCCCATATGCATTTGCAGGGCACAGAAAGGTCATTTACAACTTGGGGGCTCATGAAGTTTGTCATGCTGGATGTGCGCTCAAACCTTTTAGATGCAGCACAACTGCTGGACTGTATCCACCAAGTGACTTTTATTTGGTCATGAAGAGAGCTGTACAGACCCTCCAAACGTGTCTAGGCAAGGAATAAAGTTTATATTCCCATCAAAGACTTACACAAACTCATAGGTAGGTAGGTAGGTATTTATCAATCAAAAAATCACAGTGACACTTCAAATGACAGTGTATCACTGGGAACTCATGTTCAATCAGTTACACACAATGTCCCCTGCAGGGCAATTATTTTCCAGAGAATATTAATGCATAATACAAGCCACCTTTTTTACTTCTGTTTGTATAATTTTGCTTTGGCCATACTCAGAATGTGTGCTGCCTGAACCACCTGCTTTATAAATCAATCCACCTTGCTCACTCTGAATTACTGACCTGTCCCCATTCTTTACTGCTCACCAATTTCTCTCAGCGGCAAGATAAACTTTACATTTTCTTCCCAGAGATGATAGTGTACAGCAGCTTTGTGACAAGAGGGAAGGAGCAGCCATGCCAGCCTGTCAGAACCCTGTTTATTAACTGCAGCAGCCAAAAGCCCCCGTAGCTGTAGAGAGGCTGCCTGGCCTTCCCAGCGCTGTGTCAGCAGTAACGCCCACTGCAACCCTTCTCTCACACACTTTACTTTCCCTGCAAAACATTGATAACGATGCTTCAGTTCATGGTCACGTTCCTAGCAAAGTGATTAAGCTTAAAAAAAAAAAAGGAAGCCCAATTGTTTAAAGAGGGATTGATTTCATAAAGGAGTCCACACTTTTCTGAATTGCATCTGAAGAAAAGGAGAAAGAAACAAAATAATGTGCAGCTAGTTAAGAAATAGCTTTCAGACTTCATTTGGTTGGGAAATGTTTTAATGTTGCTAGTCATGGTTAGACAATAGGGGCATGACCTGAACATCCTAGGAAAATACCAGCTGCTCTGAAAGAAAAAAATTACAAACATATGGTGAAACCAGTAACATGAGGCCTTTAACTTGACAAATTTCACATAAGTTAATTCTGGTGGTAATGTAGTTTCTTAGTTTCTTCCTGGAACATTTATTTATTTGCACACTGTTTTTCTAAGTGAGTTACATCCAGGCTTTTCCACTGAGATTCACCGTCTCTGGGGAATGTAATTCAATTTAATGGGGCTCAGAGTGGTCTCCAAACGTGCTGCTCCAACTGTGTCTTGAATGGCACAGTTGTGTCTTTCTCTAAGCTCTCCCTCCCGCTCCTCACTGCCTCACTTTCCAGCCTACACCAAAACCTTACTTCCTTTCTGAAGGGTCTTCCTCCTACCTTAAACACTTTTTTGGACTGTTTCCTTCTCGATGATATGCTTATTTCCCTTAAATCAGCCTTCTGCTTCATTCTCCAGGCAGATATCTTGAGTCAGCTTTGACTCTGTGTGCCTTTCTCTCTGTTCTGTCTGATGGGCTGGGAGTTGCTCTACCGAGACCTGCACCAGCTGCTACTCTGCTGAAATCTTTAATCATGTCCACATCACCAAGTGACTTAACTATTGCAATTATCATTTCTGGTTCTCCTAAGACTTTGGCATCTAAGGTCTGAGGTTTCTGGGATGCTGCGGCCATGCTCCTCTTGGTCCTTGAACAATCCTACTTCCAGCATTGTGAAAGGCTGTCAGTGCATTATTTTGCTTAATATATTATATTAGGTAATTTTGTGTGTCCTTTGTATTTTCTACTGTAGATTAGTGGCTATGTCTGTTGTCGTAGACAGGCCCTGCTCCACAGCACTATGGTGCAGCCTGTGTGACATTAGTCACCAAGTGTTTATTGTATTGGGAACTAAAAGCTGGATTTATGCTGCACTGTTAGAGGTGATACTGTTCCCTCCTGGTTTGGAGGACTTTTATTGCTCTGCTTCTTGTGATCTGTCCTAGCTGAAGTCCATCAGCACAGGCAATTCCCTTCTTCTGGGAACAAAACCTGCCTCACAAACCTCTTTGCTACTGTCCCTGCCTGTAAATTGCACATGGTCACTTGCATGAGAAAATGAACAGCTTTGTAATTTTGATAACGCAGTTCTCTACGTATCTGCCCAGCATTTGTCCTCCTCTGCATAAGGACACGTTGACTGCCTTTTGATTTTTTGAAGTCAATCACTTTGATACTGAGTCCATCTATAACTACGATTTTGTTTGGCTTTTCTCCTTTCAAAATTTCATGGATGTTCTATATTCCTTTACTGCCAAACACATTATTAAGTTACAGAAAAATGAGACAGAAATTGGAGGTCTATGGGTAAGAAAGATGGCATAGATCCATATTGGTGTGTAATATATATATATCTAAAATGCCAGTATAAAAGAAAGAGCAGAAGTATCAGAGCAGAAGTTTCTCCCTTGCAGTTTCGTTTATATTAAATAGTCCAAAGCTGAGACCAGGAGAGAAAATAACACAAGAAACATATGGGATGGATAGGAAAGCAGGTGGGAAAGGCAAAGACATGAGAAGCAGTGGTCAAGATGAGGCTGGATGGTGACTCTTCATCTCTTCTGGCCTGCACAGCCCTGAGATCTGCATGTGATGGGGAAGAGAGACGGCAGCCAGCCCCAGAAGCTGGGCTCTGACACTAACACCGGGCTCTTATGGGCCTCTGGGGCTTCCGAATGAAAACAAGAAGTTTAGCAAGCGTCTACCATAAACCTCACTTAATCTCAAACTATTTCTTTCAGCATATGGAGTGCATTAAAAGAGTATAAAACCATTCTCAACGGAGGTTTACTGTGTATTATACAAAAATTGAATTGTCGTAATAGCAACTGCAGCCGACTACCACCTCTAAAGATGTGGCATAAATCTGAGTTTTAGTGCGCCATATAGTAAACACTTAGTGGGTAACGTTGCACAGTCTGCACAAACAATGCTATGGAGCAGAGCCTCTCTGCTAAACAAACACGTTGCCAATGATATACATTAGAAAATAGGAAGACCACACAAAATTACCAGAATTATCTATTAAACAAAGCAGACCATTATTAGACATACAAATCTAAGTTGTTGTGAGATGTTGTCTCAGCTATAGCAGCACCATAAAATGATCTTAATAGCCTATACAGCCATTTGGCTTGATTTAAAAATACACATTCCTTTGACATATATAGGAGTGGTGGACTGTTACAGTAATTACCTTAATCTGGCAATTGCCATAAATACTTCTCCTTTTCAAGGATTTGAAGATGCTCCGAGTAGTGACTCTACTTTGTTCTTACTGTAGCATTTTGCTAGTTCTACAAGTCAGTTATTCAGAATTTAAATGTGTCTAATGAATCTGCTATACAAATTGCATTTAATTTTATATAAATTATTAACTGCTGCTAGAAAGAGGAGAAATAGAAAAAAAAAAAGACTCAACATGCAATTGTGGTCATGTCTCATATAATATCTAAGCATATATTTTGCTGATTTTCCAAATTTGATGTCATTTTCCCACATTAAAAGGAGCCCAAGATATCCTGATTCTTCTCGTACGGAACTGGGATAGAGTTCATTTTCTTCATAGTAGCTAGTGTGGGGTTGTGTTTTGGATCTGTGCTGAGAACAGGCTGATAACACGGGGCTGTTTTCATTCCCACCCAGCAGGGCTTGCACAGCCCCAAGGGCTTTTCTGCCTCTCACTCCTCCCCAGCAGCGAGTGGGCTGGGGGGGGCACAAGGGGCTGAGAGGGGACACAGCGGGGACAGCTGACCCCAGCTGACCAGAGGGACATTCTGTACCACATGGCATCATGCTCAGCACGTAAAGCTGGGGGAAGGAGAAGGAACAGGGGGACATTCGGAGTGATGGTATATACAGGAACAGTAGAGGGTTAATTAACATTGATAATATACAGTTGTGGGCTTGCTTCTGGGGCGGTGGGTTGGCTGATGTGGATAATGTACAGCTGTGGCTTGTTCCTGCTAAATAGCTAAACAGCACTGAGGAGCACTGGTGGAAGAGGAGCACTGGGTGAGGAGAGGCAGCAGGTGAAGATGAGCTCTGGATGTAGGAGAGAGGCAAGAATCAGGGTGGACTGGCCTGAAGAGGATGAAGAAACAGCATGGACAGTAGATGAACCACTGAGACCACGTGTGAGACTGATGGTGGTGCTGAGGCATGAGGGGCCTGGTATGGCACGGTAAGAGCCTTGTTGCAGTTTGATGGTGCTGCAACAATGGTGTTTGTCTTCCCAAGTAACCATTACACATGATGGTGCTCAGCTTTCCTGGAGATGGCTGAACCCCTGCCTGCCCATGGGAAATGGTGAATGAATTTCTTGTTTTGCTTTGCTTGCACATGTGGCTTTTGCTTTACCCATTAAACTGTCTTTACCTCAACCCGTCAGTTTTCTCACTTTTACTCTTCCAGTTCTCTCTTCTGTTCCACCATGGGGGAGTGAGCGAGCAGTTGCATGGGGCTTAGCTGCTGGCCAGGGTTAAACCATGACAGCAATATGTTTTTAACTTGTGATTTCTGCTGGAAATACACCTAAAATCAAACATTCAGGTTTCTTTAAATTAACAAGTAAAGATAAACAGAGAAAAAGATTTTTCTTACAAGTCTGATGAATGAAAAGAGAAAATATCATTGAATGCTAAGAAGAGAAATGTTGACACACATAATCAATCTTTTTTAATCCAGCAACAACTAAAAATTTCATTAATAGAATAATGAGGTAAAATAAACAAAAAATGTCACAGGGAAGAAATGCTTTAATATCAGGAAGAATTTAGTCACTTCATATCTGCAATACTAGAAACGCTCTGCTGTGTGTATATGTGGTGATTCTGCAGACTATGAAAACAGTGACTCCTCTGTCATTTATGATCCATAAACTGTAAAATGAAGTCTTTCTCATTTCTCAGATGACAAGTCATATGCAATGTTTCAGTATTTCAATACCTGAGGTTGTGACCCATTGAAAAAAAGGTGGAGGAACATTATGAGGACTCAGCTCATGAGGAGGTGCCTGAATGAATGAATTTGGAGTTCTCACAAATGAATGAGGATCTTCTGAGTGTGGACCTGAGTCATGGGTAGGAGGACCCAACCTACAAAGATAAAAGTGAACATCACAATTATTACAATGATTTGAGCCAATATTAGAAAAAATAGAAGCCATTATAACAAATAATTCATTTACTGCTCTGAGGGTGACACTGTTCTGGATCTGTATGATACACCACTAACATAGTACGTTCTTGCTGCTAATACCTGTAAGAAGTTTCTGAGAATGCTCAATCTGAACTAGCTTCTGGGAGCTTAGGTAGAGCTGGGCAAATCTGAGTAAAATTAACCAGTGGAATTTGTTCTCTTCTGAAACTTACTATACATTGAAAATAAACCATAATAATAAAATCCCCACTAAGCATGAGGAATGGGGAATAGGAAGCTGACTGCAGTGTCATATAAAAGCTGTGTGTGAACTCTTCAACCAAATGTGCCTGGGATGGTTCCTGGGCAAGAGGGCAGCTGCCACAAAATGGCCCATGTCTCTGCCAAATCCCCCCCATGCCTTGGGGCAAGGTGTCACACCTGACCTGTCTGATAGGAAGGAACCGAGGCTGTGCTAACTCCCAAAATGTGTCTAGGGATGGTTAGAGAGAGCAGGAGCTGGCACAGGCCAGCCTTGAGCTGGAGGCAACTCTGACAGCTCCAGTGCCTGGGAATGCTCCCTTGAACTGTTTAACTTACTGATACTGACATAATGAGAGAGACAGTCCTAAAATAATAGCTGATTATGTGTGCGTATGAGAATTGTAACAAAATCTTGAAGTCTAACATTTTTATTGTCTTTCTAAGTATATACACTTAAATCCTGCAGTCGTTCCCTTGAACCACAGTCACCAAGGGCCTGGTCCCACAGATGGGGAGAATGAAGCTCTCAAGAGCAATTAAGCGAGCAGGTATTTGTAGTAAGCGAACCAGAAAGTGTCAGCAGGATTAATACCCAGGCACCTCTGCTCACCATGCCAGCACGCTGGCATTGATTTAACTCCACTCCTGATCATACTAGTACCTATTGTCGCCAGGGACAAGACTTCAGTAGCGAACCAGTGAAACGCGGACAGCTCAGAGCTGCTGCGTGTCTCCTGCCGAGGCTGCCCACAGCCCCCGCGCTGCCCGCAGCCCACCCGCCAGCCCTGCTCCTGCCCACCCCCAGCTCACCCCGCCGCTGTGCTCCCGGCGCCTCTCTGGGCAGCGAGCTGCATCTCCCATCACCCACCCTCTGCCTCTCCAGCTGGCTCCTGCTCTCTTGAACTCCCCGTTACCCCTCTCGCACCAATTAGTCACATCCTTCCTCCACGGTGCTTTTTGCCACAGACCGGTTTTCCCTCTGGCTCAGCCCCAATCCCTTTGGGCAGCCAGTATACTTTTTGCCTTCAGTGTTGAGCCTCAGCCTTTCCAGGATCCTCGTTCCTCTCTTTCTCCTTCCTCTGGCCTTTGAGTCATCTCTGCTCCAGCACTGAGAAGCAGCAGAGCCCAGAACACCCATGAAAGACAAATCTGCCTTGGCTGGGCGTCCTGGAGGCTGTGACTCATGCCGAGGGACAGTGCCCTCCCAGTTGTCGAAGCAGCTTGAGTAAGACCAAAGAAAAGGAAATTCTTGGAAACTGTGCTGAGAAAATAAAAGTCTCCACCCAACAAGAACAAACTGCATTTTTTTGCCCCCAGAAGTTTAACAACTGGCAAAATCCAGGCAGATTTATCACAGGCAGAAAAAGTGAGACTCAGAAGCAGGAAAGAGCCGTGTGTCAAAACGCGGTAGTGCCAGATTTGTCTCTTCTGCTGCCAGAAGTTTTAACACTGGTAAAACAACAGATTTCTCCAAGTCTTGTTCCCTGAAAGGATAGAAACATTTAGGCAGTAACACTCAAAACAGACAGCCCCAGTAACAAATACAGCCTGAAGCAAAAATCCAGCATAGAAATGTTTTTTAACTGTACGGACACACTTCTAGAAGAAACTGAGAAAAAGCATATATCGAACTGCCAACCCCGCCTTGCATATAAAACCATTCTCATAATGCAGGTTATATGGATTACCAGATCCGATCCGGTTTGATACTGAGTGGGTTAGCTGGTTCAACACTATATTTGAAACGTTTATACAAATGTTGGATACTCACTTAATAAAGTTCAGTCATTTTTTTTAGCTGATTCTCCCATACCAATGCTGTAACATAGCCTAAAGCAATTGAAATGATTGACTAGCACAATGTGCTAATAACTTTGATTAGCATCATTTATTTGCATATAATTATTTGCTAATTTCTTTGCAGTAATTAGGACTGTGGCACATTGCTGACATGACTTTTTAAAATAAGAATGCTTTTAGTAATACTCAAACCTGTTTGTGATTCCAACTGATGTTTTCGATACAGAAAAATCACCTTCAGGAAAGATATTTCTGAAATAAATATGTTCTAGATTTCAAGCAATCATTACAGACAGGTTTTGCTATGAATGTAGATATTCAAAATCCAGAACACATTTCTCTTGAGGTTACATCTCAGTCAGGATAGATCACTGTTGCCAGTCAGGTAGAAGCTGTTGCCCAGGAAATACAGAATTGATCCAAAGTTCTACACTCAAAGCCCCAGATAGGTTGGAAGAAAATACTGGCAGAAAGTAACGCACTCCTGTATTACCCCAATAAATGTATTTCAATTTGCTGCTCCACCTGTGGCATTTAAGTAAATTTACTGACATTAGTAAATTACTTCCTAATTACGCATATTGCATTTTGGTCAGCAGTTCTCCCTGCCAAATCTTTGGTCCTTTTTGGGTGCTACTTATGATCATGCAACTCTTGTGAAAGTATTTAAATGAGTTTGTTCTCTTTTGCCATCTTAAATTGCACCTATACTGTGCATTCCTGGGTAACAGGCACTGAAATATTTTTTATAGAGCTAGTCTGGATATTAGCGTCTTGCCTTATCTCTCATTAACATCAGGTTAGTGTACAATTCAGAATCTGCTTTTGTGCCTATGTCCCTTCAAAACAGAAGAGTAAAAGTCAAGGACAAAAAAACTGTTCTGAAAATCATGATTGGGCAAAATGTAAACTTTCCTGAGTGTTTTGCCAGCCACCTGACAATTTTAAATAGAAGACAGTGAGCAGGTGAAGAAAGCAATCAAAGTCAGCATTAATGCTGCTGCCTAAACAGTTTAGCTGTCTTTGCTCCATTTCTTCCACAGCTATTGCTGACTGTGGCTACAGATAAGTTGAACAAGGATGGAGGTCACCAAAACAAGAAATGCCTTAATAATTAAGGGCTCAATATGTTTCACAAATGCACCTTCTTCCGTGTCTGCTGCCAAACAGCTGTGGGTCTGTGATATCTTGTAAAAATAAATTAAGAAACCTGAAAGGCTCTGCTCGTAATCTAAATGTGGAACTGGCGATGCAGAATGAGGATGAAACTACTAATTACTCTCCCCAAGCCCATACTTGCAACATAATCAAATCTGTCCACCGGGGCAATCTGCGCTTAATCAATTGAAGTGTGATACAACCTTGCACTTCATGATAACATGAAGCTAGAACTAAAAAAAGCCCTGTCATTGTTACAAGTGTATTTCCAAGGCACTGAATTAGCAGGCTTTGCTCTCCAAAACAAGCCCCTCAACATTTAATTACCTATAGTAACGCTGCAAATGTTTGTTAAGGTCTGTGCATAGCTTACAGCTGAGCTTGCCCGTGCCAGCAAGTCCTTCCTCTGCTGTCCTGGGAATGGTTTGCTCTTGGGATACCTTGTCCAGCATGCTTCTCTGTTGGTAAAACGTGAAGTACACTGCTTGCTTTAATGCAAATGAGGACTTGTTAAGTAAGGAATTGAAGCATGTTATATTTTCCACATTGCCGTATCTTAAAGCCTGAAGAAAAGGCTAATCCTGGAAAAGAAAAGATTTTTTGTTTTTTCCTTTTGTAACTGAGACTATTCTGATAGCTGAAAACAAATGTATAATACCAGCAGCCACTTAAATGCTGTGTTTGGGCAGATAGCAAAATTTTGTTGGATATGTATTCAGATCTCAGGGGAGCTCCTCTGCCTGTCACATCAGTTGCTGGCGGTTTGAGAGGCAGGTTTTTCCTCAAAGATTCAAACTTGTCCTTTGGTTGTGGGGAAGTGAAATAGCATCTGCCTGGGGTATTTTATGACTTCTACTTCCAGATGAAATGGAAATACAAGGACATGAAAAAGAGAGAAAGGTCTCAGCTTTCTGAATCTGTAACACTTTGGTTAGGAAATTGAGTGAACAGTCTGTGTCAGCTCTTGTTTACTCAGATGTGCTTATGCTGCCCTCACAACTGGTATTCCTACTCCATGCCCATTTCCATGTTCCTTTCCAATCAGCATTTGGAACAGTCAAACTATTGGCAGAAAACACTTTGCTTTTGTTTGCCATTTCATTTTAAAAATTATTTAACTCCCAAACTTAGATTTGGAAATGCTAAGCAAAGAACAAAATTTTTCATAACAATGATCTATTTTGAAATTCCCAAAACAGAGTTTAAGGATCATTCCTCTCCCTAAAGAGGCTGATAAAGTGGCTGTTTGTTTTGTTCAAAGATTGAAAAGAGAGATCAGACTGGGGCTGCAGGAGGTTGCCTGTGTATGGAAGGTCTCCTGGCTTAATGCTTGCAAGCTCCCATCACTCAAGACAGCTGTGGTGTCACCAACTTGCTTCCCTCTGCTGGGTGCCTGATTTTTCTCCATTTTGGCTCTGGACACCATCCACTGTGGACATGGCTTGTGTCTTGACAAGCTCTGAAGAACAACTTCCTTGCATGTTACTTGCATTTCATCACTCTGAGGGATTCTTAAATACATATTTGTGTTGATTCTTCATACTGCATCTTTGGTTACACACCTTGGGTTCCGAAGAGAGGACAGGGGAGCTAATCCAGCAGTGTCAGTGGTGGAGAAATGAGGGCTCTGGCAGGAGGAGCAGCTCGGATTGAACCGGCTGTGTTGTGCAGAAGGCAAAGTGCGCTGGATGAGTCCTCGTCTGCTGTTGAGAGTGGGTAATTACTTGCACCTGTCAAAGCCAGGGCACGAGCCCCAGTTCTCCCACTGTACGTGTCCTGCTCCGCATGAACGTACATTACTGCATAAAATGCAAGAGGGAGCATTTGGCCTAATGACTGTGTTTCTGCTGAAAACAAAATCTGTCAAGTGATAAAGACAAAACACTGTACTGAAAAACCTTCACATTTTCTGTGTCTGTTCATTGTGAAGTCTGCCTCATAACGAAAGGAAGGCCACCGGTACGGCACTGCAGGAATGAGCAAACTACATGTGTCAGCCAAGTCCAACACAGCCTGTGCTCTCAGAAAAATATTCTACCAGTAAGCAAAATGTGAACACAAAACCATGACAACTTTTCTCACTCCTATTTTGTCCTATCACCTTCTCTCAATCTCCAGACAAGTGAAACAATCTTTGTAATTTTAAAAAAAGAATACAATTCCTTGTGTGCTTCCTGCCATTGATCAGGAGGATATCAGAGGAGGTCAGCTGGCTCCTTGACTTTTTGTCAGCTAAAAAAGAACATCAGAATTACAAAAATGTCCATACTCAATCAAGTGTTCATTAGCATTCTGGGGAGTCAGTTCAATTAAAGAAAACTCTTATTTTGTTTGCCTCAATAGAGAAATGCAGACTAAAATTGGAATGTAAATGCGGCTATATTTTATAATGATTTAATGTGACAATCTTCCTATTTGCAAATGGCCCAGCAAAGGGTCACAGTTTAACATCAATTCATAGAGTAAAATGCAAGTGCAAAAACATGTCAGAACAATTTTCAGGATGTTTTTCAATTATCTAGAAAAGGACACATGGAAATTTCTTATATTATTTCATTTTCCTATGAGACTTTATGTGCTGCCAGTTCTGAACAACTAGTTGTTTGAACTCTTCAATTTCTGTTTGGGAAGTATGCTAAAATGCTAGCAAGAAGCTCTAGCAAGGTTCCCCTTCATTTCCAAACCACTCCAGTGTCTTCCCACTGATGGGATAAATGGGCTGAGTGTTTTCAGCTGCATCTCAGATAAAGCTAACCAAAATCAAGCCCTTAAGGCTTCGATTTTCAGAGAGCTTAACACTGATAACTGTAGCTGAAGGTAATAGGAGTTGCTGGGGCACTGCATCCCTGAAAACTTGGAACAATGCTGTCTTTGTGATGAGGATGGTCCTTGGATTGTCAAACCTGCCCAGAGAAGGGAACGAGGTAGGATGACTTGGCACATACTGCTTAGAGCAGGTTTATGCTTTAATTCTGTCTGGAATTTGGCTGATCACAATTGAATGGGCTGTACACCTCCCCTGTGCAGTCAGGGTTAAGGTGTTCTAGGTACCCCGTGAATAGATACAGAGGTTCTGCCCCCCACCCCGCGGGGAGGTCAGGTGGTGGGGAGGTGCCTGGCAGCTGGCGGGGTAGCAGCCTGGTTGCTGGCGTCCCCCCTTGCTTGGGGATGGGGGGGGTGTGCCCACGTGTGTGTGTGCACACGTGTGCGTGCGCCGGGCTCCAGCGTGCACAGGGGTCCTGACCTTGTGGCACTGCACGCCTCCCAGCCAGGCCCTGCCTGCCCACTTGTAAGGAAAGCAGCACCTGCTCCATCACTCACCGTGGAGGAAGCAACAGAAGCAAAGCAAAGCCAGGGACATTTTGTAGCTCTGAATTTTGTCTGTGGGAAGACATTGAGAAGTGGTATTCCTCAGGTTTCTTTTTGTTGCTGTTTTGTTTTTAAACGCCTCTATATTACCCTGTCTGTATGAACCCCCAGGACTATGTGTATGGAGTTTTTTGCTAAGTTCCAATGTAGCCTGGTCGATTTAACAGCAAGATCTTGTAACTGTTTTTCAAAGAACTGAGAACTTTTTTCTGCAGCTGAACATCAGAGACTGGTCTCAAATGTGTCTCAGTCATGTCTGTTACTATGAGACGACTACAAAATCTCAGGCTTGCTGTACCTCTGCCATTGACGTGCCTATTCACAAACACCTGGATTGTTTCTCCCACCTGGGGCTCCAGGAAAGGACCAGGACACACTGGCATCAGTGCCAGCAATTACTACCACCCAGTACCACTGAAGTCAGTGGAAGCAAAGCTAGGTTCGGGCTCTGAGCTCTATAACTGGCAGTCTGTGGTTACTGCAAAGTGACAAACCAAGACTTAAACCACCACCTTGGTATTTGACGTAGATAAAACTGAGGAGTACTGTGGCTGAGATGAACTTCATTTGCATCTAAATCGGTATGCCAGGGTCAACACAACTGGTTGTCTTCAGCCACCATGAAGGCTTGAAGACATGCTATGGTTAGACCTCCTGTTGAAGCACTGCTCCCCTGTCAATTTGTTCACTTATTTCTTTCACAGCTGATCTTGTGGCTTTCAAGTGTGAAACTTCAAGGTGTCACTGAAAAAATATAATTTTCATAGTTCAGTGGGGCTCTGTGCTCATTGTTTGTCAGTATGTCCTGTACCAAATAGGTTTACTTTATTAGAATAAAAAATAGAAGTTTTTTATTAACTGTCAATCTTAGAAGCTGGAGTGTATTGATTAAGCACATGATAAAGTCTAAGCCTGTGCAGCGAAAATATTCATTCAATCTATTACCTTCTCTCTGAGAGCAACCAGCTGTTGATGTACTGGGACGAGTACAAAGCCAGGGAAGCCATAAAACCCTTCCCCAGCATAATGTCACAGTTTCTGGTGACCCATGGTTCCTGGGCTACACATTTTTCTTCATAATTAATCTTAGTCTTCATATTTAATAGAGCTGGATGGATTTTTTTTTTTCTTACCTTGATTTGATTAATCACTATCTGAAGCCAGGGAAACTGGTGAAAGCCTATGGGAAGACTTTTCACAGATGTCTGTGTGTTTTATTTCTGCTCTTTGTTTCGAATTTGCCATCTTCCAGCTTCCTTTGATACTTCTGGTTCTTGCATTAGAAAACACAATGAACACAAGGCCCTTATTTATGTTCCCTATACGCTTGTGGTTTCATAGACCTTTCTTATAGCCTTGTTCAGTCATCTCTTTTCAGACTGAAAAAGCCTAATTATTTAATCACTTCTGAAGCAGAAGCCATTTGATACCTTTGCCATTCTGATATTCCACCTCTGAACCCTTTTCTCAGACCTGCTATACGCTTTGGGGATGGGTGGACCAGAACTGCCCACAGTATTCAAGGTGAGGATGCCCCAAATCTATGCAGTGTGTGATGACATTCTCTCCCTTCTTGTCTTTTCCTTTCCTAATAACTCCTAACATTCAATTCACTTTTTTATTACTCCTGAGCATTGACCTGACACTTTCATAGACTGCCTATTATATTTCCAAGATCTTATTCCTGAATGATAATGCTAATTCAAAGACTGTCACTGTGTATGTAAAGTTAGGATTGTTTTTCTCATGCATGCTACTTTACATTTATCTACTTTGAATTTCATCTGCCACTTAATCATCCAGTCTGCTTCCTACAGTTCTCTCTCTCTCTTTTTAAAAAAATGATTACACTGAAGAAACTCTTATCAACAGAAAACATTGCCATCTTACTATTCACCTCCTTTTCCAGGTAATTCAGAAGTGTGTTGAACAGGGCAGACCTATCACATACCCCAGTAAGACTCTACTGGTACTGTCCCTGCATTGAGAAAATTGGTTGTTTATTCCTACCCCTCATTTCCTAAACCTTAACTCCTTATTTATCCCTGAAAGGAATTCCTTTCCTATCCTGTGGTAGCACAGGTTTTTGAAGAGTTTTTGGTGAAGGATGTTGTCAAATGCTTTTCAGGAATCTTGGGAGATTAAATCCCAATTATTATATGCAGAATGGGGTGGGAATTGCTTGTTCACTGGATCTTCTTGTACCTGAACTAGGGGACACTGAAGGATGCTACCAGAAGGCATACTTAGAACAACACCAGCAAAGTGAATCTTCATGCAATGTGTAGTTAAGTTTCAAAATTCATTGCCACATGTAACGTGGATAGTATTTGTGGATTCGAGGGACAGACTGGGCTAGGTCACAGGTGACAAATCCATTGAAGGTTACTAAATGCATAGAAACAAAGGCTGCCTAAGGAGTCCGTGAAACTCAAAATGCTTGGGAGCCCTGTACTCATGAGAAGCATTCTGTACACCTGCCCTGGTCATCTTCGCTTTCCCAGGCACTCACTTTTGGAGACAGGTTTCTTAGCAAACCCAGCACAGCCATTCTTTTGCTTTTTTGTGCACATGTTCTTAACTGGATTTCTTCTTGGATGCCTTTAAAGAGCTCTGCCTGGTTTGCAACGCATGACTCCCCTTTTTGAAAGCTGCTTCTCCAGGGTACTACACTTTCCCAGTGTCTGCTGATTTAGTTCGTACCAATTCCTCTAATACAGCTGTCAAACTAATAAGTGCTACAGCTCCTAGACTGTAGCTCTCCAGATACACCTTGCAACTGTTAAAAATCTGTCATCACATTTGCCATCCTCCATTCCTGCAGTGCAATGGCAGCTCTAAATGCCTTGCAGCTTTCTTTAGTAGGTCAGCTTTTAAATCATCTGGGCCTGACAATTTGTTACCTTAATTTTGACGATTTCTCCTATAGATTCTTCTAATGAACTCACGCTGAAATAGTTCTTCTGACATACCCCCTCTGATGTATGAAGAAGGGTTCCAGCCCAGAAATTCCCCTTAACACCTTCAAGGCTGCAAAAAATCATTTAATTTTCCTCCTTTGCTCTATCTTCTCTGAGAGTTCCTTTTGTACTTTGATCAGTTAATGGGCCTACAAACTCTATAGCTTCCTGCTCCTGATGTGTTTGAAGAAATGATTAATTATGAGGTTTTTATGCCTTCTGAAAGCTGTTCTTCAAACTCTTTTTTTACTGGCCTGAAACCAGGAACAAGGGAAGTTTTGCTGAAGGCATTCATTTTGATCTTTTTTTGTATTCGTACTTCAGTAAAGAAAGGAAAATTCTTATTGATTTTCATAATCATGCACATATATGGATTTGTAACTGCATATAATTTTACACTAGATTTGTTACTCTTTTGGCCCTATATATGTATTTATTACAGTAGTTACATACCATTACCTGCTGTTTTCTGTAACAATATTTTTACATTTTCTCCAACACATCAGTATACACCAAATAACTAGATACCTTTTTTCCTTGTGATTGTGCCAAGTTGCTTCTGGATGGAAAGTGGATTTCAATTTAAATTGCACAAAAGCAGTATTCTAGTGTTCTCTTTCTTTAGCCAAATAAAACTGTTCCGATGCCTTTCCGTTCATCTGCTTATGCCTGGCTGGTTTGCAGCTCACTTTATGCTTATGCCAGTTGGTTGCTCCATTGTTCTTCTGCAGACACTTTTTCAGCCCTGTATTGGCTTCTGTCTGCTATTTGCTGTTGAACCTTATGTACTTCTGGTTTGGTACTTGCCCAGTTCCCGGTCAGTATGACTATTTCTGGTCATCAGTATCTCCTTTCTTTGTTCATGCATTTCTATGTTTGTAACTTTGCCACTCTGTTCAACTTTTGATATAGAGGACGTTGTGAATTAAGATAATTTCTTGACTCTTGTTCTAAGGATCATGTTATGGTTGGGCTTCTGTTCTGCCTGCTGATGGCAATAGTCCTCTGTTGTTGTAGAGCTTCACCTTTGTACATGTTGACATAAGGTTTCTATGTTGCTGCCTGCCTTACCTGAAATGTTCATATTCCCGGAAACTTTCCCTGTTCATACCTTTATTTCTGCTTATTTCTTGTTATTCACAATGTAAGTAAATTTCCCAGAATTTCATATTTGCTTTTGGTTATTCACAGCCATTGAAATTTTGCCAAAGTTGGTCTTACTGTTAAAGGATGTTGTCTTCCCTATGACTCCAGGCTTGGGAGGTTTATCTGTATGTGCACAGAAACTGGGAGGAGGGTTAAGTCAGTAGCAAAACACAGGTCTTCACACTTCAGTGAAGGAACTTCACGTTTCAGTGCCAGGAACGTCACAGTGCCCTCTGCCCAGGGCTGCCTTACGGGCCTGTCCACAGGCAGCCCATAAAGCTCTGGCAATGGCATATAAACTTGTTACTTTTCACTCCTGTTACACTCCTTTTTTACTTCTGATATTTTCCTGGCTGCCAGCATCTGCCTCCTCACTAGAGGGTTACTACTTCTAGCTAATTCTAACTATCTTTTGAGATCACTATGTTCCGTAAAGTGTCTCTTAAATGACTATTATTGGAGATCTTGTGCGTTTCCAGGATTCTGAATGACATAAATTTTTGTTCAGTGTATGATTTCCCTTCTCTGAAACGTGCTTGCTCTGAACTACCTGCCTGTGTCTGATTTCACTCAACGTAATATCACCTGCATTAACATTTTCTGGCACTGACACTAACAAATACTCTATTTCTTGTCTTTCAGATTGCCATTCTTTTGGCAGTTTGACAGTAAAACCACCTTTGACATTAGCAGTAGTAACGTACCTGGCCTGTTGGGCACATCTCAAATTTTCACTATAATTCTGTAGTTTTAGTTGCCTAAATGTATCTAAGACTTTGGCCCCTACATTTTTAGAATTAGTGAATTCCATATCCTCCCATCTGGTTTTATTTACTTCATTAGAAGGAGAAAACACTAAGCCATTTTTTTTTTCTTAAAAGCAAATACATCTAATGTAAATAATGAAGTACAGTTTAAATACTTACCCACGTTTGCAATTAAACAATTATGTATTTGCCAATAAAAACCCCAAAACAACTGTGTTGGAAATTAAGCGTGGATCTGAGTGTCAGAACGAGATTTCTAACTTTTTTTATAGCCACTAGCTGTTGGGATTCTGTTGAACTTCAAGGTTCTTGAGTCAAGATGTTTCTAAAAATAAATTTGGAGAAGTTTAGGAGTGTGCTTTGAAATGTGTGACAACAGAATGCACTGAAGAAGGATTAAATATACTGCTTTTACTCCTTCCCTCCTACTGCCCTTGGATGTGCGAAGCAGAGCTCAGGAGACCTGTGCTTCTATAAAATGACAGGGGGAGATACCGCCCGTACGACATTTCAAACATTGTTCTGTATGGTCTGAGAATCTCTGCTGGTTGCCTCTTAGGGCTGAGCACGTTTACCCCTTTGCCTTTGTAACCCTGGCTATGGAGGAGTATTTTTGCTTTGCTCAATTGGTAAGCCTAGCGATGCCTATGCCTAGCAGTAAAAAACTCCCACAACAAACAAAACCTGTTTGAAGGAGCTAGCTTTAGTGCTTAGCCATTGAGTGTTGATTCAAAAGCAAACCAAACCGGTGTAAAACACAATCATCACCTCTGCGAGGCAGATGGGGGTTTCAAGGTCAGTCGCTTATCTGAAGCGGGAGACGCGCTGCCGATCTCTGTCTCTCAAAGAGATGCAGCCCACTTTCACCCTGGCTTGTTGTCCAGCCCCTCTTTTAGTGCTCCTTTCCCCTTTGGAAATCTTTGGCCGGCTCCTGGAGTGCCAACTGTCAGAGTGGCTCAGTCTCAGCTGGGAGACATCTCCTCCTGCCAAGCCCCTGCTCAGCATAATGTTTTCTGACAGGGGGAAGCTGGTTGTGGCTCCCTCCAGACTTAGCCATGCTGTTCTGCTCATCTGCACAGAGCATCCCATGCAGTCATTTTCAGATTATTAGTTAGCTAATTCCTACAGCATGATCATTCTTGCGCTGTGGATGAGCTTTCTTTTATTGCTTTGTTCTTCAGTGTGTGTGATGTGACCTGAAAGGTCCAAGGTCCCGTTAACCTGGGATCCGTACAAATCTGTAATGAGACGCAGTTCCCTGCTATACAGTTTACAATCTACAAATGTCTTATGATATACGATGAAAACCAATCTACAGAGTATAAGCAAAGGGATTTAATTGAATGTCATATCTGCAAAAGCCAAAGGGCAAAATCCTGGCCTCATGGAAGTCACTGGACAAGCTCCCGTTGGCTTCAGCAGTGCCAGGCTTTTACCAAGAGCCTTTGCGGTGCAGGCATTTGTATTCCACTCATGTTGACCTATTTCAGGTTGAAATTCTGTTTAGCAATGCTCACTAAGCCATAGGGTTTGCTGGTAAACCTAAACATGTTTCACCAATGCAAGCTGACAAGGGCATGACATCATTAGCCAAGTTTCACATCTTGCTGACCTTGCCATCATGGCTTAATCTGCTGGGGTCTGTCATCCCTAATGGTTTGGTCTGACAGTGCTTTACTGCACTTGTTGTGTATCCACCTGCTACAGTCTGTTAAGAAAATGTGGATATGCAGAAGGTGCTCTATGTATCCTAAGACACGTGAATTATAAGAAAGTCGAATGATACTTTAGGTAGTTTGCTGGACTAGCATATTGGCAGCTCTGCTTTTCTTGTTTTCTGGTATTTGAATTATAGATTTTCAAAGCCTGGTGTTATGTGAATTGTGGCACACTGAAATCACCAGGTTTTGAGAAAACTTGGTATTTCTGCTCAGAGGGTGATTCATTATATTTTCACATCTATCGTGTTTGTCTTTCAAATTTCCAGACCATTTTATAGGCATCATTACCCTGATATTTAATTTTGAGAGACAGAAACAATGTTTCACACTGACAGGTCTGACCAGAAACCATTGTCTTCACTGGTTCAGCCTCCCTATGCCAGGAGAAAGAAGAGTGGGTGCCACATTTCCAGTACAGAGCTGAAGTATTACAGGACTGTTCTGCAGATGAAGCCCCCAAGTAGCTTACCTTCCACTAGGAAAAACAGGAGCAAGTACCATAAACCCCAGAGCATCATGTGTACTCTTCTCTACATCCCATAAAAAGTTAAAAACAAAACAAATCAACCAACCAACTGAAAAAAAAAAAAAAAAGAAAAGAGAAGGATCAGCACCACCTAAGCTAAATGATTTGGGCAGCTGGGGGAAAAGAGGGAGCATATGGATCTGTACCTCAGGTACTTCGATTTGAAACATCTTTCCACATTCCAAGGTATCCCCTCTAGTCCTACCCAACAAGCTGCATCGTGGGAAGGAGAGCGAGCATTTTACTGCATAAAAGAACTAAGCTTTACAGCTATTTTACTGAAGGTAAATTTATTCCATTAAGAATTTGTCTATGTGGGGGAGTTATTGCAGAATAAATTTAGGGGGTGAATTTAAAGTGCAGCATCCAGTCTGTACTTGTTCCTAGTGTGGATTAAGTTAAACAGAGAGACACACTTTCACTATGGATTAAGAATGTCCGCCTGAAGAGTTAGTATGCAATAACTATTCCAAGCTATTTCCCCAGGTAGACAAGCCTAAACATCTGATAAATAGGCCTATTACTTTTTCTCTTAACCAATTAAGTACTTATTTTAGAAGGATAAAATGAATTATCACATAACTATTTCACTGCCATATGTCTTACTTAGTACATTAATGTCAGAAAAGGCAAACTACTGTCCACAGATTGGAAAGAAAGGTATCAGTGCTTTGCATATACAAGCTTAGAGATGTCTCTTGACCTTATTATCTTTTGGGTGAGGATTATGATGCATTGTTGTTTTTGCAACACTTCACATTTATTTCACAAAATAAATCACATAATGGACTGTCATAATAGCCCCAGTAGCATGACAGGAAAAAAGAATTGGTAGAGCTACACTTCAGTGCACAGTGAAATAGCTAACAATTTGTTAAATATCCCATGAGTGGATTAAATAGGCATATGATCAGTTATGCGGCTGCCAAGCCACAGCAGGAACCAATTAGAATTCACCAAAAATAATTTAGATGAAAACTGATGAATCTATCAAAACCTAATTAAATTTATGGGGGAAAAAAGCAAACATCTCATTGACAGATTATAGAACCAACAGGTTTCTCTGTAAACAGCCTGCACAGGATGGCCACTGAGAGCAGCGCTGCGCGATTTGACCCAGTTTGGAGAGCGCGGGGACCTTTCACGTGTAATCTTCCTGTACCAGTTTTGGGTAAATCGGTCCCATAGAAGGGAGTCAGTCAGTTTTACATGAAGTCATCCGGCAAATTGTAACTATTGTTAATTATTTCATGGCCTGTCTTACGTGAAACGCGTAAGAGTCTGGGGAGAGGGGATCTGAATGGAGAGGAGAAATGCTGTAGACGGGGAGCTCTTTAAGGATCTATTTTATACCAGGAACTAGAAAAGCTGGGAAATACAGTTGTTAGACGTAGAGCTCTTTAATCTAGAGGCATATTCTACAGTATAATTTGGTGGCAGGGGATTGTTTTTATTGGGTATTAAGTCAGCAAATGGTGAAGCAAGCCTATGTGGGAACAAGCACGGAGATACCAGTAACAAAACCCAGGAGGCATCAAGGCAAGATGCCCCCAAGTCAGAGCTTTCAGCTGCAGTAAGTATATAGGCTGTCTTCAGAACAGAAAGACATGGACTCGAATGGTTATTCGCATTGAAATCCTGCAATGAATTTGCCAGAAACAGGGCTGCTGATCATCTTACCCCAGCAATGTCAGGATAGATATTTCTAAAACGTCCCTTACACTCCAGTTGTTTCTCAGATTCCTGTACTGTTCGTTCTCCCATGAAACTGTTGTACATCGTGAACTATAACCTGAGGTTTCTTTTAACAGAAATTCAGTTTTCCTAGTGCACCGATGCTTTTGTGCCGTATGTGTTTTGTACAACTAATCAATACAACAAAGATACAGCTGAATATTACTTACTGTGTGGATTCCACCCCACCACCCCCCATGGTATTCAGAAATAAAGCTTTCAGCTGCCAACAGGAGAAAGGTGATATATGCTTCTCCTCTGTGCCTGTGCTTCTTTTCGGTGGCCACCTGGGAAAGTGCTAGGACAATGTCTGATTCATCTCTCTTGAAACTGGGAAGTTAGCAATGACTTTCCTTTTTTATTTTCCCCAAATTGAAGACAAGTGAAAGATCAAATCCTTAATACAGGTAATACTTTCCCAATCCAAAGAGTCTGAATATTTACAGGCTAGGTACCTAAAAATATCAAAATACAGAAGAGTTTATGTTCTGTCATCACTGGTTTAATGTTAATGTTATCCAGATTCTTGCATTACATAAAGATGTCTGAATTACCTTGTATAAAATATTCTTACAGTCTAAGGAGACATTTGAAAATGAGCCTGTCTTAATGCATAGATTCATGATACAAAGATCTGTTTACTTTCATTGTGAAAAAGAGCAGTCACATGCCTCATTTTTCTGATTTTTCTCTCTTAATATTTAAGTTATTCTTTGAAATGAGGCCAAACTAGAATTGGACTGTAAGATTTGAAGCCATTTAGGTTTTTGAATTAACTTTAATTAAACTAAAGTAAAAAAAAAACAAAAAACAAAAAACAAATGGGGGAAAAAAAACCAACTGCAGATGAGAATCAGGATGGCTTATTCAATCCACTGTTCTGTTTCCTCTAACTAGGAGATACCTTCCTGATAGGAGCACTGGGCTGTGTGATGAGGTCTCGGCATTAACCAGAGGAGTTTCCCTGAGGCTGGTGGCTGTAGGTCAGGGTGAGATAATGCATTTGCTGCTGCCATATATAGCTGTTTGGGGTTGGTTTTTTTTGGTGGGTGGGTTGTGTCGGGTTTTTTTTGGGGGG
>JAVJGI010000050.1:69741595-69754214 GCA_035590275.1 Ibycter americanus | reverse complement strand
GGTGGGGGTGGGGTTTTTTGAGGGTGGAGTTTTTTTTTGGGGGGAGGGGTGTTTGTTTGGGGTGGGGAGGGGCAAAAAGCAAGAGAAGCAGCTCACAGGGCCCTGAGGAAGGACCAAAGGACACTTTGTGGCTTTGGGCACAGTGCTTGGTGTGGGTGGCTTCTGTGGTGCTCTGGGGGAGGAAGAGACTTTGGGCATGCCTACCCCAGGCAGCACTGTGGGCTACAAAAATGACACGCTGGGTCACACAAACAGATGATATCCTATGCAGCTTCTCACCATGCTTAAATAGCCGTGTGTGAGCTTCCTGTGGAAACTACCCATCGGACAAGCTGTGAACGTGTAACACTTTCTCAGCACTTAACAACACACCACCTCAGAGCCAAGGAGGATTGCTAGTTTTCCTCCTTGTTCAGACCAGTCCGCAACCATAAATAAGCACCTTACACTGCTGTGAGAAGCACTTCAAGGACCAGGACAAATTGGCTTTTGCTCAGGACATGACAAAATGCAGGAGCAAAATCCCTCACTAGTAGTTTCTGACCGGTCATTTTTTCTAGGAGGGCTGGGTCACCAAGGCTAACAGGAGCTTCAGGGATCCTCTGAAAATGGGGCTGTTTGCTCCTGCACCTGAGACCCCAAGTTCCTCCTGAACAATCATAGCATCTGTGCAACTCTGTCCAGACGTAAAGGATAGCCTACTTCTCTGTAACAAGGGATTAGATAAAGATTTGATGTGATTATTTTACAGCCCCAAGCTAATTGCTAACGCCTTGTTTTTCTTGATGTATTTTGAATTTCTGAATATATGAAACAGAAATTTCAGACATTTTCATTATTACAACTCAACTGGACCTTAAAATATTTTTTTCATGTAAATATGGACTTCTAGGACACTACTACTAAAAATATGTCATTTCCAAATCCAAGGGTTAAATTCCATGCTTTGCTCCTAAAGATTGTGGCTTAGGAGGAATGTAAGAAAACCCCTCTAGACCCCTTTGAAACATTTGAAACCTTTCCTGCTGGGGCTGGTGCAGGGAGGTGAATAAGGGCTAAGGCAGCAAGTCTTGTGGTAGATTTCATATAAGACGCTGCCAATGTGTCTTACGTTTATCTCTGGCCAAAATCGTTAATAGTTCTTGAAGACTTTGCAATTTATCTTGTTAATGTACACCTCCTATTTTTTTAGTATAAGCAAAGTGGATCTCAAAGCAAGAACACTGCATGCTAATAATATTCAGCTGTTGCTTATGTAAAAACTTATAGCTTTGTTATCTATTTGCAAAAGTAAACAGGACCAGCTCAGTACACACGAATGTTAATACAGAAAATTTCAAGAAGTCTCCTTGATAGAGGCACTGCACGGTAAGGTATAAGAATGCAATACAGGGCATCTTTAAATGAGATGGAAATTGCTCATTTTTGAAAACTGCTGGATTATACGCCTGATAGGGAGCTTGATTCATACCCAATAACATCAATAAAACTATAGTCATTGGCTTTGTTGGAAGCATGCTCAAACATTATTTGCTGCAGGTTTTACATCTGCAATTAATTTTGGACTTAATTTTCAGATGTACTAAGCACACTCCCATAAACCATTGATTTCAAGTAATGCTTTGGGTGCTCGGCACTTCAAAAAATGAGGCTTTGTTATCTACAAATTCAGTCAAATTGATAATCCACATTGGAAATAATGGACTAAGCAAACAGAATCTGCAAATAAATTGGAAACACTGAACTAGTGTGTCTCCTGATGGCTGTGGAGAGGTGCCTTATCTAACCAGTCCGATCCATTTTTTCACCTTCTCTGACAACAGGCTGCCAGGCGTAGGCTGCCCTGCACAGCAGCAGCCTTCTGCTAATGCACTTTATGTCACCCAAAAATACACTCAGTGCTTGAAACAAGCATTATTAATAAACACCGGCGCATCTCAGGGGTGGTATTCATCTTAACGTTACCCTTGTATAAATCTTTTTACTCTTTGTGTAATACATTCTCGTGATATTAACATTTTTATATGGCTGGAAAGAGAAGAAAATCCCTGAATTTCACTCTGTGAACTCACATCCTGAAGTGGCCAGTGCAGAAACTGTATAAAATCGGATAATCTGATTACAGAAAGAACTGGATGGGTAACGGGGTTGGCAAAGACATTCAGCTTTTACGTAATTGGCTCAAACACATTCCAAGTCAGTAGGGTCAGCGAGGCTTTACTGCCTGAAAGTTGCTTTGCAAAACCTGTGAAATAAACTGCTCATCTGTCATGTTAGGGACGTTGCCCACTGCAGGAAAAATACCAACATGTGTAATGATGGCTGATATCATGGAAAAATTGTCAGGATTTAAACCAGAGGCAGTCAAATGAGAAATGGAGTTTCAGGTACTTTACAGGAGCCTAAAAGATCTGGTGTCAAATGATGATTGGCCTCACTACCCTAACTGAACAGCCAGCATTTGGACACCTGTATAGATAGCAATAAACATGTTTTGTTGATTTATACCAAAAATAAAATTATATTTCAGCAAAAACTTGTGCATTTTTAATGAACTCTAGGTTGGAATAAATATTCCTTGTTTTTAATGTCATAGACTCAAGTTCCAAAACCAGTATCTCCAAATATTGCTGAATAACCTCCTAAAACAAACTTTGGCTAAACAATTTCTGTAAGAGCTTTTAATTCTGTATTTAAAAATATGAATAAATCAATTGGTACAATAATAAATGGAGAAATTAGATGGAGGCTTAATAAGGAAAGCTGAAAAGATATGAAGGTTAGAGTAAAGCCGTATTTATTTTTCTGGTTGTTCTGGTATATTGAGCTACAGAACAGAGAAAAGCTAAGCCCAGGTATATCAATAAAGGTTAAACAGAGACAAGTTACCAAGTAATAACAGAGAATAAGTGAGTAAAAGGGATGGAAACTGGCAAAATACAGCAACTTGTGTCTTCAAGTTAAAATGAAAGCAAAGCTTTCACATATGTATAATTTCCCAAAATATTCTACAATGGTAAAGAATTTGTCATTTTCTGTGTTTAATGTTGGGACAAAAGTGACTTAGAAATGGGTTTTGATTTTCAGAAGTGCGTGCAGTGGAGATGTACAACTGTTCAATTTCTTACTGTTGCTTTGCTCCTATTGTACAGAGAAAGGAAGCAAAATCCTTTGAATATCGAATATGCAGCTATAGGTCTTCCTGCAGGCCATTTGGCATCCTTGCAGCTGCGAGGGAATTGCATGCCAGACCCAGGTAAGCCTGGCTGAAACAGACTGCTCAGCAGGGACTTTGGGACTTCTCCTCCATTTGAGCACTCCTAAGCTACAGAATCATCTCCCCTCTCATTTGTGCTGTTTCTGTCCCACACACAAGGATGGGGAAAGTTCAGGCTGGATTTCACTTTGTTGTGTGTCCCATAGAGTAAGAAATAACCCTTTCTGGGTCCACTGCTTCCCAATGATACAAGGGTGGCCAGGGCTTTAGTTTCCACCAAAGTGTGTGATGATGATAATGAAAAACTGAAGGTATCCTATTGCCTGTAGCAATTACAGCTTTTGTATTGAAGCTTTTACATCAGTGATATCTATTAGGCACAGATCATTTTAATAGTGGTTATCATCTATATGTAGCCATTGCTTTCCTGTTTCTTACCTGCCTCATACATGTAACAAAAGCTGTCCGTATTTATAAAAGTTCCTGCTGAGAAAGTCCTGCTTAACCATGACATGAGTAACAACCTACAGACCTGAGCCTGTGCTTGGAACAAATGTTTTCCTTACTGGCAGTTCTCCTCAGACTAGAGCAGATAAGCAATAGGATTTGGACAGATAGGGTTTTTTTGGGTTTCTGTAAGAACATCACCTCCTGTTGTGTTATGTTTTTTCTTCCTTTCAACAGTAGAAAAAATATTTTTAGGGGAAAAGTCACTGTGATAGCATCCAAGTAATTTAGCAGGTCCCAAAATTCTGAAGAAATACAACATTTGCATGATTTTTAGTAGTCCCGTAAGAATGTTTGACTGAATTTGCAATGCATGGTATAGCAATGAATACCAGTCTGTGTCTGGAAAGGATTTTAAATAGCAGAGTGCTACCCTAGACAACATCAAGGTGAGTTTGCAATCAAAACAGTGGGACAGCGCAGTGAATTTTATCCTTTGCAAGACACTCCATAAGCCAACAGAACATAAACAAGCAGACAAACAGTTATGTCTCTCTCCTTTGTATTAAGCTATGTAGTACCCCCTGGAAGGCCCTGCAGCAAAGCATGATTGATGCACGTAACAGCGAATTTCATCCTGCATCTGGAGGACACGAGCAATTGCTGTGCCTTTGCTCTTCATTTTGCGCAGCACACCATACTCTTTGCTTCATGCTTTTCAAGTCCTTGAGCATAATCAAAACAGTGCAGGCTGTCTGTAATCCTGAAGTAAAGCAGACAATTCAGAAAACTTTTTTTCATATCCTTTCTTACCTGATTTTTTTTCTTTGACCTCAGATTAGTTTGCTTTCTTCTTTAGGCAGCCAACGTGTTGACATCTAAAAGAAAGACTATACAGCTAAAGTCAGCCCTTTCAACAGGGATAAGAAAGACAGCCCACATCGTCAGACTGAGAAGGATGCTTGACTGGATGGCATCATTTAAAAAAATGTCTCATTTGCCTGCAATAAAATATGAATTCAATATTTTGCATTAGCTGTTCTTAGTTCCCTGTGTCCAGCATTCTTTCATAAAGTTCTGCTATGTCCTAATAACTCTACAGACCTAAGAGGAAAAACATGCCTCCGCAAACTTCTTGCTAATGGAATATTGAAATTACAAGTCAGTCATCTTAAAACCACTGAGTTACAGCACTTTCCTGTTTACTAAAAACACTGTTTACTTCTTTCCAAATGGCTTTATCTTCTTGTTAGATTTTCCATCTTAGCCTGCTCTCCTGTAAAAATAAATAAATAAGTAGAACAATGTGGTGTGGCCAAGATCTGGGTTTGCATGAACTGCCTCTGGGAAGCCTGCACAACATTGCTATAGTACCAGCACTCGGGTGATATCATTGCCATTTCAGTAGGGTTGAGATCGCTGGTGCTTAAAGCTAGGTCACAGTATTATTTATTTATCCATGGCAATTGCTTTACGGCAAAACAAATAAGGTGAGGATTAAAAGGCAGGAAAAAGCAGTTTGTGTGCCATCTGAGTTTGCCTTGAGAAACCTCATAACCTCTACAGTTTAAAAAGAGCGTGGCATGTACACAGCGTTTCCACGAAACCTTGTGCGCACAGGGGACTATCCCAGATGGCAAAAGTTTTCTCAGTCTTGGCAAAATGACTTGGTTTGCCAGGTGACGTGGGAGCTGTGGCAAGGTAGCCTGGGCATGTGAAACTGCTGGAGTTTCTGGTGGTGGGAAAGATTTCTTTCTGTTCCCTCCACCACAGCGTGCTGCTGCAGCTTTCAGCTGGAGAAAGTGTTTTATCTGGGTCCTGATACAATTTTTATTGTGCAGTTAAGTTTTAGAGTGGATATTCTAAATGGTGGAAAACATGTTCTTTGTTGCAAGTTTACAACTGGTTTGTTGGCTGCCTTCTGATTTCAAATGGTGTGTTGTTGGGTAGGGCTGGTAACCAGACATGCCTGTGCAGTTCTCCAGGCAACATGACATGCTGCATTTACTGACCTCTGTGGATCAAAAAGTCTAAGAACCAGTATAAACTGCAGACCAATACAATACAGTATGGTTATTGGAGTGCAAGCCCTGCCTATGCAGTGTTTCCCCTTTAGCTCCAGGCATGAACACAATGTAAGAGACATTTTCTACTCAGAATCTTCTGAGCTACTTCAACATGTTACTATTTGTTTTGGATGTCTAATCTACATTTTTTTAGCTTTGAATCATTTCATCACTGTCACCACTGAAAAGACAGCATGTCATCTTGGCTTTGTGCATGAATTATGTAGAAACATAGGTTTAGTACTTTATTTCCTGGAGTAATCACATACGCAGCCTTGACATACTTCATTTCTCTCTTTAGCCTTTTGGAAATAACAATCCCTATACACCAAGCAGGTACTGTCAGCATTCATAAACTATTCTGAAATGTTCATCAATAGTTCATCACGGAATATATAAAATGAAGCTCGTACCATTAGCCAGTTTTACAGGAATTTATGTTTTGGAAGCTCCATGTGTTGATTTCATGTTTTCATGATGGCTCTGCATCTTCAGATGTTTGCTGCACAGAGCATTAGGTCAGTTACTTGAAATATAAAACAGAATACTCTATAAATCTAGAAATAAATGTATAAACCCATCATTTTATGCCTGATGTGTCTGTAATAGGTTTCCATAAGTCAAAAAAGACACTACCAGTTTCAGCATTTTATCACAGGTGCTCCTGTTTTGATGGGAACTGCTGATCATAAGGTCAGGACGATCACATTGGATGAGACCAAAGGCCACTCCACTCTACATACTGTCTGACGGTTACCAGTGGCAGATCACTATGAAGAAAGTAAATATAAGCAAAAATGCAACCAATTTCTGTCAGTTTAGGGACTTCTATGCCAAACATTACATCCACAGAACTGTATTCAACAGCCTTCCTTGGATGTTGGTTGTAAAAAACTCTTTGATTTTCTAAAATATTTGTACTTCAGGCTGAGCCTGACACTGTCTTACTGAGTGCTTCCATTTCTTTATCTTAAACTTGAAGTTGGATAATTTCAGTTGGTGAACTACAGATCTTGAATTATGAGGGAGAGCAAATAATGATTTCTTATTTTCCATCTCCATATTGTCCATGGTTTTAATACCTTGGTGATATCCTCCTGGTTGTCTCTCTTCCAGACTGGAGACTTCTGGTTGTCTCAGTTTCTCTTTGCAAGGAAATTGTTCTATCCCCAGTCAGAAGTCCTTCTACCAGAGGCACAATTGTCTGTGAAATCCCTGTGGGGTCATTATTACAACTCAGGCTCTACTAGGTTTCAAAGCTTGTTAAGAACTATCTACAGCTTTACTCAGCACCTCTAAAATCAAACCATTAAAAATAAAACGGTTAAAAGTGATTTTAGCTTCCTACCAAAAGTCACTTATGGTTAAAACCCCATGGCTAAAAGACATGGCTCTTTTTCCAGGGGGAAACGAGACAATGTAAGTATGGATTCACATGTTAGGTAGTTCTGGAATTTTTCTTAATCCCTATTGTAGAGGTGAGGAGTGAGTGAGCTTCCTTTTTTGCGTTGTTCTTCATAACCTTGTTTTATATTGAGTGTTTAGCTGTTCTTCCTTCCTTGGCAACAGGTATACAAACGACAAACATGTAAACCAAACGTACATGCACCCTTTCCTTTCAGCCTAGCATCTTGCCTACACTGCAGAACAGTTCCTGGTCCATTGCTGCTGCAGAACCACGACTGGCAATGCTTCGGCAGCATCTAACAAGTCTATGTGCCAACAGTTGCTAGTGAAAACAAGGATACATCATTTGTCCCCATCCTCTGACTTTTGCCAGGAAGACTGGCAACTAGGAGCTTTCAACTGCCTACAAAAATTTTTGCTTGATTGTCCAACGTATTCCTCTTATTACTCTTCTCAGTTACACATGAACTTCTACTGAAGCCAGCAGCAGAACGCCTGACTTAGCTGGGAAGACTGCTGAGGGTATTTGGCTTGCCTTCCTGTTAATGCTGATGTGTCATTGTTCATTTCCATTTTATTGAAATGTTATGACTTTCAGCATTTTAATGTAATTTCAGTGGGCAAAGTCCAGTACAGAGTTCAAACCTAAAAAGTCTTTTTCATATGAGCTTTTATTTTCTAATATATTCTTCAATATATTTTATTCAAAACTAGAAGATTCCAAGGTCATGTAGCATCAGAAGCCTCTTCTTCTTCAGCAATGCACAGAAAACGTGCAAGTAAATTAAACTGTAGTGAGTGAAACTGAATTGCTAGCAAGGGCAGAAAGTGGCCTTGCCCCACTTCAGTGCCCACACGGGCAGAGTTGTCAGTCAGTTCTCTTTCGGCTCAACCAAAACCAAAAGAATACTTGGGGTGGGGGAAGGCAAAAAGAAGTTTTGGTTCTTTGAGGGATCCAAAAAGCCCATTTTGTGTTAAAATGAAATACTTAGGAGCTTCTCCCAGCAGAAGCAGAGAAAAATGCAGAGCTGAAATTAGGTTCACAGGGGAGAACCATGAGTCTGTGGCAAATGTCCACATCTGAGATATTGATGATAACGGCACTAGAGCTGGAGATCCTCCCCTGGCCCCCCACCCTGGACTCTCAGCTGACATGTAGGACCCTTCGCTTACAAACCCAGGTCTGGGCACTTGCCACAGACTTTACTTTGTGTTTTCCAGCGGTTCACATAGCTGCCCTGGAAAGTGATGGTGCTCCAGGACACCTCGTAGCTCAGGAAAAAGCTACCATGGGAAACGCTGTGGCACTGGAGACGAATTAGCTGGATCCTGTCTTGTCCTGGGTGTGGACACTCAAGAAGTTGATTTGCATAGGAATATGATTATTTTTGAGACCTCTCTCCTGTTTAAAACATTGTTGAAATTGGCTGAGTGCTCCGCTACATGCTATTACAAAACCTTGCGATAGTCTTTGATAAACATAAATGTTTTGTGTTTATTTTCTTAATTTTTCTAAAAAACTCTTTTTTCCCCTGCTGCTTGTAGTTTCAAGGAGGATTATGTGCTCCAAGACCGGTGAGAATGTTGCCAGGATGAGACAGTGTCTTGCAGTATTCCTTTCTTTGCTAATGCGGAAAGTTATGAAGGACGTTTTTTCTGCAGAGCTCCCTGCTCGGAGATCTGAATTAAATCCAGAAAAATATAAATGAAGTCTAAAGATCAGTCTGTAGGACAGAAATGAAAATAAGTGCATGCTATAGCCATAGAAAATGTAAAAGACCAAACAAAATCCTCATTGAGGTGGATGCCAGGTTGTGCTGCAAGGGGGATGAATTTGGCTCAGAAGCCAAACTGCAAGTTCGCAGCCTCCCTGGGGATTTGGTTCTGTTGCAGCGGCTCTGTGTTGCTGTGAATGGCGCTTTCTGGCAACTCTGCCTTCCCTAAGTAATTCTGCAGCAGCACAATCCTATATTTAATCAATTCAGGTATCTTGAAATACTTCATCTCCCAGCATGAACGTCACTGCACAGACCCAGAAATCAAGCAAATGTACTTGGTCACAAAAGTCAGATATTCCTTTGTAGAAGAACAGAAGGTGGGGCACAGATGAAAGAAAGAATGAAAATACTGTGTCAAACTTTTCTTCCCTTTTGTAAGGGGATAAAACTTTGGGGAAGATTTTTGTTTTGGTTTGGTTTTTTAATACTCCCCATCTTGGAAAAGACTCTTGGAAAACAAGAGTGATTATTTAGGCATGTTGTGTTCAGGCTGAACAGTTTTAGAGGTAATGGTAACTTAAAGCAACCTCATGTTTGTCTCAGGAAGACAATAGAGCAATAAAATCAGTGAACGCAGAAGTTTTATGGATATAACATCTCCAAAAACACCCTTCATTTCTCATGGTGCAATTTGGAATGAGAACTTTCTTGTAAATGGGATACTTAGTGAAGCACAACACACTCTCACAAGAACACTATCACAATACCAATTATTTTTTAAAAAGTAAATCTTTGCCTTAGAATGGAATATCTCCAGCTGATTCAACAGTTTGCTTACTGTTTTCCACTTGTGAATAGAGGTGTATCAGTGCCTTGCTGGTTGTAACCATTACAGAAGCTGTATATAACAGCCACCAGATATCAAATAAATAACTTTACAAGAAGACAATGTTGAAAAGGGATTCCTTTTGAAAAATCCCACTGAATGGGGAAGATGGTACTTTTAGCATCTCTAAGACCCTTATTCTGCCTGCAGGAAAAATTATTGTTTGCTTCAATAGGAGTACATGAAAAATTAGTACTTGTCTGCAGGTGGAGATGCAGTATTTTCATGAAAGGTATTGCTTCACAAGAATTTAGTGAAGACTGGGTATATACTTTCTTAAGATCATCTTAAGTTGATTAATAATGGGTTTGAATTAACCAGACAAGGTTAATTAACCCAGACAAGTATTTCTTCAGTGCAGTTTCCACCAGTGTAAAAAAATTGTCGCAAGTACATGTTTACAAGGCTGTGGGCTGTAATGTGCTTGTTAGGCCAACAGACTGGGTGCCTTGGTCCTGTACTAAATCCTATGGACATCACTGGGATTTTCCTGTAAGATGAAATAATTTTCCCTGTACAGATCACTGTGTAGGACTGGGACCTGCAGTCCCCCCATTCGTCAAGGCTCGGGGAGCATCCTGTGAGACAGCAGCAGACACCCTGCGGGTGTCAGTGAGAGCAGAGATCACCCAGGACCTCTGTGGGTGCTGTGAAGCAGTACCTCCACAGCAGTACCTCTTCATGCAGCACGTGGCAGTGTATAGATGGGTGCTTGCAGGGCAGCATCTTCCTTTCAGCCCCTCACAGCTTCCTTCTTTCCTTTTTGGAAAGAAATGATAGAGATTTGGTCTCAGCTGGACTGAATAGCTTCCTTTGAAAATGCTGCAGTAGATCATTTCAGCTATTTTTGAATGAAAACATCTGAAACATCGCTAAATGCAAAGGCTTTTTTATTTCCTGGTTTATTATAATGACTTATAAGTTAATACTATGATTGCACCCATTAAAGAAGTTTCCTTTAAAGCCTCCCCAGTTTGGAGCAATCACCATCTTGTTAGCTCTATAAAAGCACGCTCTACTGTAGGAACCTATAGCCCAAGAGGCATTACAAGTAATAATAAACAAGTCCTTAGGATTACTTCAAGTGACGAATTCAAAGCTGGAAAAATGTAGTTAATATTATGATCATGAACTAAAGCACCGTTATTGTAGGTATTGTATTTTACATAAGGGCATATAGGGCATAAAGGTACTTTTATTTCTGGCATGTAAAGTCAAATGTCCTTCAAAAATGATTCCTTTCACAAGTATCTTCAGCGGAGGGGCAATAATTTGTGCTAATGCTTGGGAAACCCAATCTGAATGCATTAATTTTGCAGTTTAGCAACAAATGGGCAGTGTTAGCAAAAGCAAAACTCCATCGAAATAGCCTGACTTCAGGACACCGGCAGGAAATTGTACTGAGCATCTTTTGCAGCTCGTGCTTAGTGCTGTTGAGAAGAAGCACAAAACCTTGATACATTCATGCACTGTAACATCAGTCAGTCTTACTAAAAACACAGTTTGTGCATTTGATTTTCAGGACTGTGCTCAGTTCATCATTTAAGGCAATGCTTGGCATTGCTGGAACTGTTGTACAGGCTGCTGAATCAGAAACACTGGCTCTGCAGCCAGCACTGTTAGAGACCTTCTTCATGGTCTTGGGCAAATTATTTCACCTCTCTATGCTTCTGTTTCCCCTGCCATCTCTCGCCTGTCTTATCTGCTTAGTCTGGACTGTAAATCTCCTAGACAGGCATTCTCTGTGTGTGTGTGGTCAGTGGAAAGCCCAGCTGAGTCTCAGTTCACCTGCAGCCCCTATGCATTGCTATAGTACAAATACAAATACTGCCTCTTATCATAGGCATAAATGCAGTGTATCATACTTAGCAAAAACAAAGTCCTGGTAATAAGATTTCCCTCTAAAGCATCTCCAAAATCTCACGAGATGGGCAAACTGCCGGTTAGTTATTTACTTACATTAGCAAGCATGAAGTTTGGAAGACTATACATTAATGATGTTGCAGCTCTAGCTCATGTTTAAGTGGCCTTATTCAACTTCATAGTGGCCATTTCCCCCCCAGCATGCTACGCAGACAAAGCTACATGCTTCATGATAGAAAGGTCAAGCTCAGACTGTCCACTTTCCAGACAGAAGTGTCAGCTGGTTGGGAAGAGGAGATGCAGAAAAGCAGAAACCAAAACCATGTTATCAGCTGATTCCATTTCGAAGATCACCTGCAAAATGAAACCACCACCCTCCGTCAAACTAAACCAAGGCAAGCTTGTGCCTTTGTAACCAGGGTTTCTAGATGCTGCCTGTTTTGATCTTTCTTGCTTTTACTAAAATTTCTCAGATAAGCAAGGTTTACAAAGATGGCAGCTGTTGCAAGAGGTATTGCAAGCTCGGGGAGCTCCTCTCAGTGTGGTGGTATGCCACCCAGCATCGAGTCATTTTTGTAAGGGGGAAAACCACCACGAACAAAAAGATTAATTTAGTATATTTCATTCATACACATTTTTTATGCTTGAGAGACCCTGTTGTTTGGGGTTTTTTTTGAAACACGTATGCAGTTGTAGAAAGTTTCTATCGTTTCTTATCCTCATTTTCTAGATGGATTACAGAGCTAACTGCATCCAAGATCAGCTACTTATTTCAGGGCTCCGTGCGCGTTCAGATCCTTGCTCACGGATCTTTTGCACAGCTCGACCGGAGCATGAAAGCCCAGTTTGTCCGAACAGGTCTACTGATGCAATGCTGCCACAGAAGATGACGGTCGCCTCCCCGCTGATGGACGTACTCCGACGGAAACCACTCAAGCCAGCAGACAGTGGGGTGCCGTTAGAGAGGAGGCAGGTTTCCGGGGGGGCCCGGGCCGCTGCCCTGGGGCGAGCCGCT
>JAVJGI010000050.1:69666203-69731781 GCA_035590275.1 Ibycter americanus | reverse complement strand
GGGGGGGGGGGCGGGGGGGCTCTGCCCCATGCCCGGCTGCGCCCCTCACCGCCCTGGGCTGAGCGCACAAGACGGGGCTTGTCCCTGCCAGGCCATCTGTGCCGTAGCGCCGCTTGCCGCGCCCCGCGATCAATGCGGTGTGTGTCCGGCGGAGCCGCGGAGGTTCCGTGGGGCGGCGTGTGCAGGGCAAGAACAAGGGGCCCTTTCTTACGCAGGCTGCGGGCATGGAGCAGGCTTCTGGAGTTGCTGGCAATTTTTAATGAATGATAAAGTTTTACTTTTTCCTTACTAGCTTTTGTTGAACAAATATCTGTAAAGGGCACCGAGGAAGCCGAAAATTATTAAGATTTAAAGATATAAAGTACGGTGATGTAAATATTTAAAATTTAATAAAATTAAAAAAAATAAAATATTTTTTAAAATCTCGTTTATCCTTTCCCTCCTTTGGTAGATTGTGCTAGTTGGAGGCAATCCTGAATGGGGTCCTGTTGCTCACCCCTCCAAAGGGAACTCCCATTTTTTACAAGTGTTTAACTGCTCATCTGCTCCATCTTACACAAGAGGGATTCAGTAAAGGTGTTCTTTATCCCAAAGAATTTCAAAGAATAGCAGAGACCTAAACCATATGAGTTTATAATAGCTTTATGGCTTATCTGATTGCTGAAAACAGTTCTTTTCTTGACTAGAGTTCTGATTTCAAGGCACCATAGCTAAGCACAGATGTTCTTGTGCACAGCAACTGACGTCTCACTTGTGTAGTCTGTGTGTATGGGACTTGCCCATCTGCCTGGGGCGTTAAGCCCCTGGGCTTACACCTGAAGTGATGTCAAGGGTGCAGAGGTGTGTAAGGAGCAGCATTTGGATGCTTTCACGTATCCAAAATGGAAGCTGTTCTGCTTTACTCTTCCGTTTGCTGGAATTCATTTCAAGTGGAAAGTATGTTGAGAGCAACTTCTGTTTACAAAAGCACGCATCGCTGAAGGGACTTGGAAGCATTTTAATCTGCTTGTGCTTTTGCATTAAGTGGATGATTTCTGGTGTTTCTATTCCTCTGCCGTTGCCCTGTTGCTACCGTGTCTGTTTCTGCAGTTTTCTCATCATATTCCCCCTGTTTGTCCCAGGAAGAGTCCTTGAGCCGTTGCCTGCCTGCCTGGGTAGCTTAAGGCATGCCCTGTGTTTTGTTCTGCGGCTGTTGGCGTCATCTCTGCTTGGCCCACGGATGGGAGGGGAAATGGGCTCTTCCCAACTTACATTGTGCTATGCAGTTCAATTAGTTACATGTCATATAGCTTAATGTGGCATAACTTGCCCCTCAGCAGAGTCCCCTTCTCTCAGGGCAGTTCTCGGACCTGCCTCTTGTATGTGCAGTGGCAGACGTTTGCGTCATTTGCCCCTTATGTGAATTCTTGCTCTTCAGGGAAGGGGAAGCAAAGAAGGAAAAATACACTTGAAAGTTTTTTTTTTCTTTTCCCCTGCTTATTGTGGTAGTGAGGAATCTTCTCCAGATGCCAAATGTTAAAACAAAAGCCTGCATCTGGCCCAGACCAAAATCCTGTTCTGGTGCTGGGAAGAGCAGGGTGGGAGGGATAGTTTGGGCACGTGGAGGCTCGGTGAGCACCCTGACCGCAGCTTGGTGGGGGTCGGCTGGCCTCTCCACCTGGCTGCCACACTCAAACCCTTGCACTTTCCAGGGCTTTGCATGGAGGATGGTGTGTTCCCTTCAGGGAGCCTTAATCTGAGTCTTAAAAATGCACGTGAGCTAATGGGGCAAGAGAGTGAAAAGCAAGATGTATGAAAGCATTGCAGAGTCATGAAAGAACTGGGCAGCTCGTGTTTTCTGAGGTGCGCAAAAAAGCTTTAACATTTAGAATTTAATTTTATTTGATAATCTCCTTATTCACCATTAAATTTGTCTTCAGGTATTCTGACCTGCGTTGTTCATCTCCTTTCTTTGCTTTCTACATCATGTCATTTAGGAACAGACTGTGCTGCCCAGTCACAGGGAAAGGAGTGTCTTGAGAAGGAGCTGGCTTCTGCCTTTTCTTAAAAGCAAAATTCTGAAATACATTAGTGTGTTTAATGCAAATTTAAAATAGCTGGATTTTTATTTTTCTTTTGCTTTTTTTGATATACTTAAATCTCAACATCTTGACCGCAAATTCTCTTATTTGAAATGAATTTTCTGATTTCTGACTACCTATTTGTTGGCTGTATCAGGAAGTTCTACGATCTAAACAACTATGAAGTTATAAAGAGGTCTGTCTTCTACCAAAAGACTCGTGTGTCAGGTAGGAAACCCATAATGTTAAAAACCACAATTTGATGAATATTTGAGGGGAAAAAGCTTCTAGACCTTTTTGAAGGTGAGTGTCTTAGAGGGGAATCAGATGCAGAATGAGAGAGTAATAGGAAGTATATATTATAAATTGAAAAATGTGGGCATATATTTTTTTCCTAAATGAAGAGTTTAATTTTAAAAATTACAGTGGAGATTCAGAATACAGAATTTTACTCCCATTTCATTATGAGGTTTATAATTTGTAGTCTTGAAGTTCCAGCACAAGGAGCCATGTCATAGAAGAATTTGAATTCTTAAGAAATATTTTGGTACAGTGGAGAAATCTTCAAATATAAATCATATATTCAGTGAATGTCCCAAATAGAACATGAAAAGGTTCAAAGATAATATTTTAAGAGACAGTAGTCTTCCAGATCAAACTCCTTTTTCTGTAGGTAAAGAGATAATTTATGGCTTGTTAATATTAAAGGCATTTGTGGTAATCAGTGTTCCTCACATAAAAGAATGAGCAACATCAACTAATAACTCAGGTCTTTGATTGTCATCTGTAGCTTTACTTTAAACATTATGAGCATTGCTATTTAGCCAGTCTGGGATTAAATTAAATCTATGAGCTAATTTAAAAACAAACAAAACCCCCCAACAAAAATCTAGAAGAATTGTCGACTGAACATAAGTTTGGCAGTGCAAAATTTTCTTGTTGTATGGTACTTGAGAAAGCTGAGTTTTCCCAAAGTTGAATCTTTACATGGTATTGTGTTCCTTTGAAAACTTGTTAGGAATGTAAATTAGGTGCATTACTCAGAATTTTGCACAAGGGGCTCGCCAGAAGAGTAATTCTCAAACCTGATAGAGTTAGTCTGAAATACTGGGGGTGATAGACATGTGGTTGGCTTTTTTTTCTTTTCTCTTTTGCTATTCAGGATCCATTATTTAAAAAGGCACTCTGTAAATCAGACCAATGAATGTTGGTGGGTGAGCTCGTAGTCCTTCACTTCAATATTTCGTTATTGCATTTCTTTTTTTTTCTTCAATTTCAGAAGCACTGTCTCTGCAAATACAGGATTTGATGATAATTTATAAACAGAATGTGTGTGTGTATATATATGTTTGTAAGTGTGTGTATATATATGTATATAAAATTGAGCTATATGGGTACATATCTCATTTTGTATTTTAATACAAATATATTGACACTTTACAAATTTCTTTTGGATTATCAGTCTTACTTATTCAAAGAGTGTAGTTATAAAGCATAATGAACAAATATTTTGAAGGCACAGAAACTTTTTTTTTATTTTTAGGAACTAAATTAAGCGTAGTGAGGCTGTAAGAAAGAATTGAACAAGCCCGCCATCCTCAGCTCTCTCTGCTTTAGTGCCCTTGAATCTCCCTTGAGAGAGAGCTTGCTGCCTGCAGCACCTTCCCAGCCCAAAGTTAACTGCTTCTTCCTTGTTGTGGGTGGTGAGAGATCTCAGTGAGGTCATTTGGGGAGCAAGTCAAGATCCCTGAAGTTGGTTTGTGGAAGTCTGCTTGAGCTCCTGCCACTGGGGATTGAAGGGTACCCTCAGAATCCTTCTGCCTGAGAGCGTATGGGTGGTTCCGTTCATGTAATATGTAACTTCTCTGCTTTAAAGTTGAAACTGAGTTCATGTTTATTCCTTTGAATGTTTCATATTTAAAAATGAAGAGTAATTATCGGTAGTGGCACACTAAATAAACTGCTTTTTTCCTCTTCAGAAACAGTTTCCCCCTGGAGTATTCAGCAGCAGCAGTATAAGGCAGTCGCTGTGTTCAGAGAATATGATTTCTTTCCTGGCCCTGCTTTCTTGCTGAACTTTTTATCTTGCTAAAATGAATATTTTACGATTAAGAACACTTGGTCACATCTGGTACTTCTTGAAAATGGTTACTTTTCCAAGAATAGCATGCAAACATGAAATCGGAATCACAAGCAGATGTTTGCTAATATGGCCATAGATAACCTTTCAGCTTCATGCTTAATTTTCATAAATAACCATCTGTAAAGAATGCAGATTAATGGAGAATAGAGATAATCTCTGTCAGTGTTAATATGTTAACTTTACTGTGTTGCTGATGTTGTACTTGTTACTATAAAATAGCATTATTTATTGTATAAAATTGTCAGCTGCTGTTTTCAGAAGAGTGACATTTTGTCTTTGCTTTTTTACAACCTGGAAATGCTTCCTTTTTTTTTTTTTTCTAAAGAACACAAGGTGACTACCTGGGTCAATGAGATTGCTAATTATGGCTTAATTCTTCCACCCATCTATATGTTGTTTGTCAGAGTGCTGCAGAATGGAGGGAATTTCTGGCTTTTTGTTTGTCTTTGCATTTTCAGTGAGCTTGGCATGGCTTTTGCAGCAGGGCTGGTAAAAGTAGGCATTGGCTCCCTTGATTGCTGGCCTCAAAGCAGCACATTTAAGCTTATTTAAAATAAAGAAAAATAAATCTGTTCATAAGGCAGGCCAGTATCCTTTGGTTCTTTTCTTATATTATTCCCTTTTAAAATTATATTTAATAGTTTTGGATAGTTCAGCTTACAGATGCAGCTGACAGTGGTTTTCCTTCACTGAAAGGTCTGCCGGTCACCGCTGGAGCCGGACACAAAGGCATAAGCTGTGCTGCCCACTGCCTGTGCCCTTCTGGAAGGGTCCTTGTCACAGTGGGAACTTAATTAGTGGCAGAACGTAGTCAGATGCCGTCACAGGGAAGGCATGACACGGGACAATGTCAGAAGTGTCCCCTAAACAGTAAGAGCCATGGTGTCTGGATGCTGTAAGCAGGAGGCGACTGCCACCCGCGTTCTGCTGAGGTACCCGGTATGTCATGTCTTTAGTGCAGCTCGTGGTGGCGGGTTGGGAGTTCAGGATGGGGGTACCTACCTGTGCATCTGAAAAACAAGTGTTGACAGAGGCAAGTTTGGAGAGGAATACAGATTACCAAATCTGCTTGCCCAAAGGATGAACCTCGTAAAGGAGAGGTGTGAAGCACATTGGTGTGGTGCTGCCTGAGCCGTGCCACTGGCTGGATCCTGGACTTCTTGGTTTAGAAACTTTGGAACCTCTCACTTCCTAAGAATATTGACATTCCTCAGAAACAGAGCTGCCGACGAGCACAGAAACTACCTCTCAGCTTCCAAATTTGTAGATGATGTAAAAGAACTGTTTGGGGAAAAATAGCACAGAGCTGAGAATTCATTAGTGTTGCTTGCATTATAGTTGAAATACCTTCAAAGACAAGCTAACAATTAAAATAAGTTCAGAAGCAGAAGAGCCTTGCAGGCATTAGAGAAGGGGTGGGTAGAGGCTTATGTGTTAACAAAATACCCCCAGCTAGAATATTATTTTACATCCCCTGTTCTCTAGTTAGTTCCCTTGGTAATTTACAATTGAAAAATAAAATTTACAATTATAGCTGATTAGATATTATGAGTTCTCAACAAAACATGTTTGTGTTCTGTATGCAATTATTACAGAGTTGCTGGGCACAACTTGGTAGTTGAATTTGAGTTATCTTTTGTGTTCAAGCAATTTAGCTTCTTCTGTTTTGTATGAAGAATGAACTGTGTTGTCCTCAAACTACAGCAATCTTTGGATAAATGATATTTTATATGATCTTTTTTAAACCAGTTATTCTTTTCCAACTTTATAGTGAAAATTAAGCTAATTTAATCAAGTATAGTCTATACAAAATATTTTGATTATGCCAGTGGTGATTTTGTAGACTGCATTCAGGTTTAAATAAGCAGTTGTTCCCATTCTCTGTTTGGAAGACATAAACCCAGCAACACCTTCTGGCTCTTCTTCCTTCTGCTGGTTCACTTACCTGTATGTGTTCAAGTTCAGCCCTTTTAATCCCAGATGTGAATCTATGGTCTTCTTAATGGATTGTCTGGGCTTGTTCTGAAAAATGCTACTTGTGCATCTTGATGTGGATGTTGGAGGCAATAATGAAGCATCTTTCCAGCGCTGCGCTCTTTTGCTGGGAAACTGAAGCAAGAAGAGGCAGAGGCACTGGGATTCTGCCTTTTGCTTTTTCTTTGGGTATTTTGAGACTTGCTAATGCAGCCACTGGGTTTCAGATGTGACCAAAGATTCCCTACTGTTAAGCAGTGTTCCCAAAACTACTTTTGCTTTGAAGTTTTGAGAGAGCATAGGCGGTGATCATCAACCTACCAGACTTTGTGAATATGGACTGTTGACCTTACGCTTAGGAAATGTCACTTACATCACTGTCAGATGCAACTTAAAGAGCAAATTGCATAATTATATCTCAGCCTTCTGGTAGATTCACATTAGTTGTTTGGTGTACTTTTGATAATGCTTATTGTTTCAGGGTATTATCACCTTGGACCTAAATCACATCAGTTGCATAATCTTTAAACTCATGATTCTTGTATGATTGTAAATAATGTTATTGTTTTTTTTAACTTTCTTGCTTCTAGGTGTAACATTTTATTTGAAATGACTAAAAGTAACTTGCCCATTTCCAAGCTTCATTCATTTGTTTTGGTGAAACAAAGCTGAAAGAGCTCACAATTTCTTCAGGCATATGTCAGCTCTGCCTTGTGATGAGACACTAAAGGGTAGCTGATGCTTTAAAATTCGGATCATCTGTTTGCTAACAACTGCTGCAGGGCATTGCTGCTGGGCTAAAAGCGTTTGGTTTTGAGAGCAGTGGGTTATTTTCTGGTGTGTATAGCTGTTAAATTGCTCATACTTGCAGCTTTAATTGCATTTTAATGAACAATGTTTTGGTTAGTCACCCTTGATGTGTTTTGCAGCGTTTTCAGCTGTGGTGATGCCACAGCTGTCCGTGCCGGTTTCAAAAGGGGCTTCGGCACATTCACTCTTGACTCACTTTTTTCCTGTTTTAGGTTTCCCGAAGCCACAGCTTGCCGGCAGCCGCTGTGCTGGGATGCCCCGGCATGCCTCATGGCAGAGCTACCCGGCCGCCCCGCTGGAGCGTGGCGCTCCCCTGTAGGGAGCTGGGTAAGTGTGAAATCTCGTCCCCGGTGTAGAAAACGCTGCCTGCCTGCGTCTCTCCTATGTTCCAACGCAGTGGTATCTGTGACAAACCTGGTGACATGGGTTGCTTTCATTGGCCCCTTTTTGTGCATCTTACCATGCCCTCCTGGCTTCATGTACATCGGAAGAAGGTCTGCTGGGTAGTGATAGATGCATGTGTGTTTTCTTTTATTTCTGATGTGCTTGGGAGACAGGTTCTTCTGGAGAGGTGGTTGTGTGTTTGATAGATGGGGACGATATAGAGGTAGAATTAATAGGGGTTGGAAATGTTCACTAAGATGTGAGTTGTCCATTGTCCCTCTTTTTTTCATGTACAAAAGGTAAGCATTGGGGTGGGGAAGATAGGTTAGAGGAGATGCATCTGAAACATCCTCTGGTGCCCTCTTTTAATAATAACAAGTTTCTGGAAAACTGTTGTGGCTTTTCTGTTTTTTCTGCCACGAACTGTGTTGATTTGTTTCACACACTGTGAGCCCCATCACATCTTCCATGTACTGCTAAAATTTGTTAGGGGATGCTACCTGTTACGGAATAATTACTGTCGATGTGGTACTCCAGTTGAATCATTTCCCTTCTGCAAAACTAAGGTGTAGTGGGTAGCTGGGGCCTCCTGTCTGACCCTCTAAGAAAGGCATTTGGCTGTGTTCAGTGTCTGAATTGGAACAGGGCCGTTTTTATGATTTTATCAGCGTATAGATCAGTATGTCTGCTAGGGAGTCTTGCTGAGCCACAGCAAATGTGGCTTACAGTTCTCATCTTTGGGCATAAATCTAGATATTTACGTGTCGAGTGGTTGTGGGTTTATGGATGGTTATCAGCTGTTAGACAGAATTGTGGACTTCCGGACCTGGATCCTTATCCTGATAGTCCTGACAAGAAGTCTCAAGGGTCTAAGGGGAGTCTCTAGGAATTAATCCAGCTGCGCTGTATGTCCAAGTGGGAGGACAGTTGAAGTACTGATTGGCATCTGAGAGTTTGCTTTAACTGCATGTATGGGCAGGAAGGAGAGATGTATCCGATATGAAGAAATATTAAATATGGTTTTGTACAACAAAAACCAGTCCAGCTGAATCCTCTTGGACAGTCTGGAGCCTGAATACAGCAGGCAGAGCTGAGAAGAAATGATCCTGTTTTATGGAGATAATGCAGGCCAATGCTGGGATGGTTCCTCAGACTTCGGGTTTAGGAAGCTTGTAGATTACTGATGGACTGTTGCCCTTTGGATTTAATTTAGACTCTGACAAGAATGCATTTTGATTCTCTGAATTCCCTGAGGCCAAATACTTGCTTTTTTGGTCTACTACTGTAGCTGGTTTATTAAGTGCCAGCACATTTATGCAGTGATTGTCATCTATTGTCAGTGTCTGAATTAATGGGGGAAGATGCTGCTGGTTTTGAAAAATAGTCTGATTCTTGGGAAGTGATCTTTCGAAGTCATGCTATTAACTAGTTATTTCCCATCTTGTCCTATCATCTTGTTTGGAAGAATATGATTGAGAGGGAGAGGCTTTTCTGCCTAGAAGCCCATGAATTCAGAGGACAGTCTGTTGAACCTGTTCTGCTTTCCCCTGGAATGGAGGCTGCGTGGGCAAGGAGTCTGTCTGCACGATCAGGGCTAGTAAGTTATTTTGTTGAACTGGACCGCTTTGGTAGATCTTGATAGCGCTGGCTGTGGCCTGTTCTGGTGCCGGAGGGGTGGTGCGCTGGGGCAGCTCCTTGGGGAGGACTTGCAGCGGTGGCGGGTGGTGGCTGTTGCTGTGAAGCGACGTGAATTGTTGTGCCACGCATGTTGATGTGAAGCAGCTTGTGAAATCATTGTCAGCAGAGCACCACCAATATGCTGGTAACAGTCACTTTAACTTCTGATCATGTCCTGTCCAGGGAATAACCATGTTGAGGACCACGTTCGCACACTGTGCCCCTGGAGGGATTGCACTCTTACTTGCCTCTTAGGTAGGTGGTGGCAGCAACCCCTGCTCTTCTCACCTGGAGATGTGATTCATGGAGTTGCCTTGTCACTGGGTTTTATGAGACTAAACTATCATCGTTATCTCAAGTCTTTGAAGCTGTTTCTCTTCATTATGCTTTGCCGTTGTTATTGTCTGCCTTTAGACAGACTGTGTTTAAATTCACCTTACTGCTGTCGCTGTAGTTGTGAGGGCCAGGTGCAGAGCCTGTGCAAGACACCTTCCTTGAATCTGAGGTACTACTATTTTTTTTAAGTAGGTTTAGTACTCACAAGTGACCTCCCATTTGGATTTTTGCTATTAACTCAAGCTGGGAGACAGTAAAGCTTTGAAGTGGAGTCTGGGAAGGTGGTGTCTTGGTCTTTCCCCATAAATCTGATTAATGCCACTCCAGCCTTTAGTATCTGCTTTAAGCACATCTTTTTTTCAGATTTTTTTAAACACTTTCCACAGTTGATTGTTCAGTTAATGAATTTTATTTAGAATAGGGTGGGTTTAATTCAGTAGAAATTTGCCTTATGGTTGTTTTTAATGGTGCTGTTATATGTGAGCACTTTCCAGCAGTAGATTTTTTTGGGGGGATGGGGTGAGTGTCAGTTGATTCACATCCAGCCAAGACTGGCATTCATAGCAGGTTGATTCTTGGTTATACGAATAAGTGTTTTTTAACTAGTTTGGCTATACCAAATGAAAGGGATCTGTTTTAGGCAGCCTAATCTCAAAATGGAAACAGTTACGTGGCTGGGTGGAGCTGCAGCATACAGTTTGAAGTTCAGTTTGAAGTTCCTCAGCTGTGTGGATTCCCAGTGCTAAGCTGGAGTTTTGCTGCAGCCCAGTACGGTGCATTTTAGGAAAAGAAGCCACTGCAGTAGCTGGGTGGCTGGGGGTGAAGGCTGGTGAGCAGCTCAAGCTTTGTCAGCTTGGCACTGCTATACCTCTCCCTCCTCCGCACTGCTCCCAGACTTGTATTTGGAGAATGCTGTAAAAATGAGGAAGTTAAGGGAAATCTTGTGATTGTTTATTGCTATTTATTGCTGTTACCCTTGCTGCTATGGATATTCACTACGTGTATTTGGCTAGCTGCACTAAATGCTCATCACTTACCAAACTTGCATGTTCAGAAGGTGTTTTTGATTTCACTGCTGTTTTTCAGATTTATTGTTTTTCCTGGGGATGGTGGGGAATGTGTGTGTGTTCCTGGGTCGCATCGTATTTTTCATTTCAGGTTTTTCTTCTGAGTCCTTATCTCTGCATATGTATTCATATTGGGTGTTTGTTTTGCAAGTGCCCAGTTTGGAAATGGGCTTTCCTTGACAGGGTTCATAAGGCACTTGCACCCTGCCTTTCTTATGCCAGTGTGCCAAGAGTACCTGATATATAATTTTCACTTTCTCTCAGTCATTTGAATGAGTCGGAATTCTTTTAATTTACAGATTCTGCCTTTGCCAGTGTGTTGCTTTTGGGACTGTTTTCTCTCCATGTTCTTTTGTGTGTGCCTGGGGGTGTGTGGTTTCTGCATTTCTTTTCTGCTTTTACCTTCCTTTGGATGTTAATCAAGAGGGAACATCCTAGTTGTATGGAACACCTCTATCAGCCCTTTCCCCCTTTTTATTAATTTTTTTCCTTGCTGGGATGACTGTAACCTTTGCCCATCCTGTCATGGGATACTTATATTGCAGATACTCTTGTGAGGTGATTGTACTGCATGGGAGGAAACTGCATCCTGAGGAAATGCTCAGTTTTCTGACATTTTAAGCTCTACCGTTTTCCTTAAAACATTAATAGAAAAGGATATATATGTGCAAACTTGGTCAGTCTGGATTCCTTCACAGACCTGGCAAGTGAAGAGACTTGGCACTGAGAGCATTTCCCTATCTCTGCAGCCATCTTCATATATATATATATATATATATATTTAAATAAAATCTGCAAAATTATTCTTCTGAAGACTGCAAGATCCTGAGAGAGGCAGATGGTCTTTAAAAAGAGTACCACAAGACCCCTTAATATCTTCTTTTGTCCTTCAAGATGTAGTTCTCAGGAGCTCCTGGATCCTGACATGCTGGACACAGTTGTGATGAAGACTCCCCATATTCTTCCTTACCTTGCTGGAGCATGGAAAGCATTTACCACTTACTGTAGCCTCACTTCTGTAGCCCTTAGCACTGCCCTGGTACATTTTTGGTGAGAACATAAAGATGTTTATTTTAATTGGAGACTTAAATGTGTCTGGTCTCTGAGATGATAGTTCTACACCCTCCTCCCGAAGCTGTGGAAATGCTGTGTCTCCTACTGAAATCCCAGTAAGGAAGCTGTCTGCCATTATGTTGTCCTTAGAGGCTGGGCTCAGCACTTGCTGTGGGCATGACTTGGGCGACATCAACACAATAAACGCATGATGCCTCATGGTGAGTCCCAGAGCATCGTGCTTCTCCTTAGGCAATGAGCCTATACCCATTTTCAAGGCAGGTGCATCTTAGGATAAATACTGCCCACGGCATGTAGCCGTGAGAAGTTGGGGTCTCACCCAGCTGGGGATTGATTCCTACCACCTTGCCAAGAGCTGCAGAGGTGTTCTCTTCCTCTTCCCCTTGTTTTTTTCAGGAGGACTTACAGGACCCTTTGTGGAAGAGAGGAACATTGTCTTTAACACTGCCAGTCCTCCACTGGGGTAGTACCTTGAGGAACTGCTTGATTTCTTCATCTTTGTTCCTCATTAGCGGCAAAGCTATCTTGAACTCTGACCACCTGATTGTTCCTTCCAAGAAGGATGTTTATTTTCCTTTGGAATGGGAGAGGGTGAATTTTGGGCCCTCATGAACTTGGGGAGGATGGATAATTCTTCCAGTGAGATCTGTAGAAGAACGCGTATTCTTAGCAGCGGGGAGCTTGACTAGGGAAACATGTTGGACTTTTCCATAACCTGAAGCTTAAGTCCATTCCATTAATGTAAGGACATGGGGGCTGAACCCTGTATCAGGATAGAGATGTTTCTCATTGCTTCTGTGAAGAAGTTTTATTTGCTCAACATCCACCACCTGATGATCAGTTGGTGGTTGCTGTCCCTGCAGGGCTGAGATTTGTGAGAGCCTGTTGCTGTGTTTGGTAATGTCATGTGTCAGTCGCTTCAACCTGGCACCAACTCCTCCCTTCTGCATTTTCCTTTGAGGTTTTATAATTCTCCTCTTATCTATCACCATTTTCAGGGGAACGGGAAGCATCCTGTCCCGCATGGCTGACCCTCCTCTGCAGTGTTTATCCCTAGCAAAGTCTCTTCATTCTCCCTCAAAGCTCCCTCCCGGTTTTCTGTCAGCATACCAGCTTCTTTCTGGGTTTTCTGTTGGTTTTGGGGTTTTGTTTTGTGGCTTTTTTTAATGTTTTGGGGGTTTTTTTTTGTTTTTTTACTCCTAAGCTTTTCACCTACCTCTGGGCTGAAATATTCCTGTAGCTTTTGGGTTTTTAGGAGGGCCCAGGGACCTGCTATCAAGCTGCTAATGGGTTTCCCATTGCTGGCAACAGCTTGGGAGAGATCAGCAGCATCGCCTCACCTCTGCTGATCACTGAGAGTTTCTGCCACGAACTGAGCCGTTGCTGAGGGATCTAGAGATTATTTGGCCTTTGAGTGTTGGAGGCGAGCAAATATTTTTAACTTTTTTCTTTAAAATGTCTGGCGAGGTGCAAGGGCCGGAGTGCAGGGCTGTCGGTGCCGCTCGGGTGCAGGAGAGCATGTGGTGGAGCAGAGTGATGCACAGGCGGACAACATGTAAAAGGCAGCAGGTATCGGTTAGTAACCTCTGTGGGTGTTTTCTTTTAAAACTAACCTTTGGCGTATCCCAGCATTCAAAAAGAGGAAAAAAAAAGATTCGGTGCTGGAGTTTTGATGAGACTTATAATGTGGGGAAAATATTACAGCAGTGAAGTTTTGTCAGTGCTGCTCAAATACTTTCCTCTGTACCACTTGTACTGCTATATTAAATAAATTGCTCCTGTGGCATGTAATCGTGGCTACTTTGGATCCAATATGACATTAGGAGAACTGTCTTCAATACAGAGATTCCTTCTGGCCTACTCTTTTTTTCTGTTAGATTAATTGAGGTTTAAAAAGAATGTGTGAAATATGGTCATTGCTCCAGAGTACAACAAAGTGCATGTGACTGTTGAACAATCATCATGGCTGTGCTAGAAAATTCTTGTGTAGATAAGACATGCTTTCTTGGGTTTAGTGTGGGTTGGGTTTTTTCAGTCTTATTTAAAAAAAAAAAAAACCACCAAAAAAACACCAACTTCCCAAATCAAGTAGTTCTAGAAGGCTTGGCAGCATCTAGACTGTACTGATTTTGAGGAGCAGATTATTATATTTGCTCCGAGGAGAATGTGATTAGTAGGGACTTTGTCTTGAAAATTACTTTTAACATGATGAAAAATGCCTTTGCTATGTGTCACTCTTCCTTGTCTATGTTATTTGTGATCTTTCATTCCTTTTATTAGTAAATGAGAGGGAAAAATGGGAATAACATCAGGAAATAGATGAAGGCACACTAAACAGTAGTATGAGAACACTAAGTTAAGCATCTGCTTTTGGTTTTTCTGAGAAATGAAGAAGCAACTGGAACAAAAAACCTGTTAGATTTTTTTTCTTTTCCTTGGATTACACTTCTGTATCTGCTGTCAGACTTCCCTCTACTCCTCAGAGTGTCTTCTTACCTCTCCCCCCGCTCCCCCCGCCTTTTCTGGAAACAGTTGCTCCATTGAAATCAAAGACTGAAGCCTGCAAAAGCTCCATAGTGACTGAATAATAAAGAGCAGAAATTCCAAATATTTTGATCTGGGCTCAGTTTTTCTGTTGCGTTTGTGCCTGGTTTGAGATACGGATGTGACCCTTCCCAGCAGCACGTGCCTGCGAGGCTGACGCGCCGGCTGTGGGCGCATGGTGAGGCTGGTGCCTGCAGCTGTACAGGCAGCACTTATTTACTGTTAAGAAGTTAATATAAACATGACATGTAGTTCACTGTGAAATATTTTCACAGGTGGAATGGGTCTGTGGCATAAGGTAGGGATGTAAACTAGAGGATTGTTTAGCCTTTTGCTCTGTCATTTGTTCTTTGGCTCTCCTCCATCCCTTGTTTGCACACACCTTAGGTCTCCTGTTCTAGCAGAGTAGCTGATGTGGGGCTTTTCAACTGCTTGAAGCTTTCCCTAATCCCAGCGTGCATCCCGTTTTGGGGCTACATTCATGACTGGCAGGGGAGCTGTGGTGGGGCAGGGGCTGATGGTTAATCCCAGTCCCTGACTGTGGGGCACTAAGTAAAGCAGTGCTGAGGGCAACGTAGCGATGTTGGTTTGGAGCCAGGGTGCAAACCTGATACAGCCGCGGTCAGCGATGGGGGCCCCCCAAATCCCAGTAGTCTCAGTGACGCACTTCCCGACGCCTCCCTCCTCCTGGGGTATGTAGCAGGGTGCTTGTGGCTAGTGGATATATCATTTATGGCTTGCGGATCAAGGCTTGGCAGCACGGTATTAGTGGGGACTCTTAGAATATTTCAGTGATATCATGGAGGTTTATTTACTATTCCAAGCTTGTCACTCCAAAACGGGTATTAAATCTGAAATAAAAATAGAAAGGTTTTTAAAACACCAAAGAATTTAAGCAAAACCCATAAATCTGTCTACCAACTTTTAAAGTTTTTATTCCTAAAATATTAAGGGCTAGAAGTCTATTGTTTTTTCATGAGCTTTTTAAAAGTAAGCGTGGCTCTTCTGCAAACACCAGACTTCAAGAACTAAGACTTTGAAAGAGCCAGATGATATTGTGAGACTCTGGGGGGAAAAATATGACGCTTATAACACTGTAGATAGCCCCCTTAAAGTACTCCCTCTGCTTCCACATCCCTTTATTCTGGGACATGAAAGAGAAACCTGAGCCAATACAGGATTACAGAACTAGGTTACAAACCTGGAGCTAGACTATTTGTACTTAAAGCATCAGAAAGTTATTTTATATGCTTATTTTGGTTTAAAAATTTCATGCATTTGGAAAACTCTTTCTCCTCCCATGAGAGTTCTTTCTTTCAAGTAATTAAAGCAAGACTATAAGCAGCAGAGACAATGAATTGTAAAAATTCATTGCTGGTTACAAGAATTTGAACCTCATCCATCTGTCATAAAAAAAAAAAAAAAAGAAGCCTTTCAAAAAGCAGATGGTCTTGTAACTAAAGCAAATCTGGATTCTGGCATACAGGGTGAGAAATGTGTGTTGTGAGAACAGGGGAAACTGCACTGGGAACTGTTCATCCTGGTGGAGTGCTCTAGTTGTGAATACCTCTGCTAATGCTATTGCACATGACAGCAATCATCAGAGGTCAAAACTAGTAACTTCAATTCCATCTGCAGGCTCCCAAGAAATGAGTATTATTTCTGGAGCACAGCTTTTATGTGCTTTTTCTGAAAGGTGCCATCTCCTAATAGGTATTTATGAGCATCTTGTGTGCAGTTTGTGGGTATTATTAACGAGGGGTTCTGCATAGGAAGGATTTAATCCTAAATTGGAGATCACGGATTAGCAGTGCAAGAACCTCATTCAAAATAAAACTCTGTATTTGTAGCACTATGTTTATGCACAAGCATTTGCTCTTATGGGTGCAGTCTAGCAAGATTCTTAAATTAACAACGCAATTAATAAATAATGCCGCCTCTCCATCATTTAATGGTACTTCAGGCAATAGCAAAAAAACCCCCCAAACTACCTTGTTAGAAGCTTTTTTCTGCCTATTACTCTTCTGCGTGTTTCATCTAGGTGAAGTTGTAGCTGTTTGACTTTATTCAGGACTCATTCTCTCCAGAAATCCCTAAGTCATTGAATCAGCTTTGTTAGATTCATTGTCTGCACTGGATAAGTAAAACTCGGTGCTGCTTGCGTGTGCTTGCGTGCTTGCCACAGATACCATAATCTATGGCTGATAATTGAAATTCCTAGAGGCTGTGTGTACCTTTCATATGAGGCTTGGACTTGAGTAGCCCAGCACACTATTAAAAACATTTTTATAGTGACTGACTGTTCACTCGAAATCACATTGAACCTTCTCTCAGACAGCAGAAATGCTCTCTGGAGTTATTCTAGCCTCTTCATCTAGAACTAGCAGCCTTTTCAATAGTATGTAGTGGGAAGCTCTTGAATACAGTTGAAAAATATAGTAGCTAGCTCAGACACGTCCTCATTTATAGTAGGAACATCATTACATACTTCAAGTCTGATCTTAGGTCTGTCTTGTATTTAAAAACAGATTAGAAATCTGAAGACAAATGTTTTGAGAACTACAGAATTGTTACCTCCTTATATCCCCAAAAGCAGGAAGATGATTGTGAAGAGGAAGGTCATTAGCATCACATGGAGTCTTCCACGTGGGAGTCTCTTTTCTGCTGTGGAGTACTGGTTTGTGCTTCCGGCTGGGGCAGAAAGCAGCGGTGTGCTATGTGCAGTCCCTTGAGATGAGTTTTATGCCCAAAGCAGCAGCACTCACCATGCAAATACAAGAAAAGCAAAACAAAAAATCTTTTGCAATGATTGGAGAATATGTGGTTTGGTTTAAGTGAGCCGTCTTCCTTCACCACCACCTTTACATTAGTAGTTTTCTTTGTGTTGTTCTGTCTCCTGCGGGGATGCAACATGAATGAAAAAAAATAAATACTTTATAGTCACAGCAAACAGCTTTAAAACTGTCACCAGGGAAAGGAATGTAACTGTCCAACCTGGTAACTCTATCTTCTGTCTCTTTAGACTAGAAGATGTGAAACCTTGAAATAGTGCTGTGTGTGTAGGGAGGCTTCTTCCAGAGCCCATCAATCTTTTTCATTATATCCAAGATCCTGAGAACAGTAAGAATTCTTGCAGTCTTGATCCTCATGCATATCCAACGTTACGTCTTATGTGAATCTTAAGGTATGTGAGCTTTTAGTCTCACTAAAATATATGAATAAAAGATGTGAATGTTGGTGTGAGCTTTTCTTCTGAAGCACTGGTGATACTGTTCCACAGCTATTGTATTGATGTGCTTTAAAAATAATTCCTTTTAATGGATGTCATTACGTTTCACTGACCCACAGACTGAAAGTCAGAGAATGTCATTAGCTTGATAAGTAAAATATGAGAGGGAAGAGCTTCAATTTCAAATCGAGCTTCAATTTCAAATCCACTCTCTGCCCTGCTCGCAGCAGAATTTGAACCGTGGTTTCTCACCTCGGGAAAGTTTGTGTAGAGCTGGGCTAGAGGGTCTCCCTCGACGCTGTGCCGTACCGAAGGTGTATCCTTTGGCATCAGTAACTGCTCTGTTCCAGGAGCCAGGTTGTGACCGCTGGGGCACTGCCTGGGACAAGAGGCCTCCCTGTCCCATCACTGGTCCTAGAGGGGTATATACATCCTAATGCAGAGCCCCAAAGGCGAGGAGGAAGGGGAGTCCCTGTCCCGGAGCACTCGGTACCGAAGCCTGTGGCGTTGTGCCCCCAGTGCAGGACCCGGCACTTCTCCCTGTTGAACCTCCTACAACTGGCCTCGGCCCATCGGCCCGGCCTGCCCAGATCCCCTGCAGAGCCTCCTGCCCTCAGGCAGATCAACACTCCCCCAGCTTGGTTTACACATGTATATGTTAACAGATACTCAGATTTGCTTGTTGTCTTTTTTATTGTGTCAATATTAAATTTGTTTAAACATTTAGTGTTAAGATTAATCTTTTTTCCTCTTTGGGATGCTTGTGCATGCTGAGCTGCTGTGCTGTTTCTTGTAGCCATTCTTTGCTGCTTCGTAGTGGGCAGAAGAGTTGCAGCTGCCCAGGTTACTGCTGCCGCACTCAGTTGTGTGACAGAGGCATGCTGGCTTTTGTTGAGGACCAGATAATCAGAAAAGCTTGTCTTCTGCCAGGGTAGAGCAGCTTCCTCCATCTCCTTTGGCTTTGCTGCTAAGAAGTCACGGCCACTGGCTGTGGTAGGGCTGTAGGGTGCGAGGGCAGCTGGGCCCCGTAACGCTGCTGCGGGATGGGGGGGTCAGCCCTGCACGGGCGGTGTAACGCTGGCATCGCCCTTCTTCTTGGATGCGGACCCTTATCCTTTAGTCATGTCCTTGGCGCTCTGTGACAGTGCTTATGCCGAGCAGTGAAGCTACTGAATTCAGAACCTGTGGCTGCTGTGGTTTGAAAATGTACCTCTCCGTCAATCCAGTGTGCTGGTATAAACGTTGCTGTAAGAAGCTATTTTATTTCCATACAGCTCTGGGAGTGCCTTTAGATTGTGTTTCAGTGTTGTATTTTTTGTGGTCAGTGAGAATGCACTGTGTTTTATCAAAACTAATTTATTCAGATCTGCTAATGGATTCGAGAAGAAAATTAATTTTGCAATTCTGTGCCTGTCTTGGACTGATTTATCAACAAGTTTGAATCCAGCTCCCTGTCTGTACTTGTTCACACCGCTCAAAGGTGCCTTTGTCAGGCTGTTGATGCAGTAATTTCTTAAAAATATTAGTGGAGAAATGGGTTTTGAAGGGAAGATCAGGCTTATAGTCTAGAGACAGGAGTAGTGAAGGAAGGAATAAGGTAGAAATTCACAGGCATTTTTGCTATCATAAATTTCTGTGAAGTTCTTGAAGGAAATTGAGTTCTAGGTCATGTTTAGAGGTGGGTGTGTGTGCTTTCCTCCTTTCTTAAGAGGAGGAGATTGAAACCTTTTAAAAATCTGTAAAAAGGAATCAGTAAAAGCAGGATGTCCGAGAACCACAGCCCCTGAAGGACCCCATCTCTTGTTCTAATTTCTCCGTAACATACGTTGTATTTAATATCTTTCAGTATTAAGGAGTCTTTGATGCATCCAAGAGCAATTTTTAGCTGCTAAGTAAATAATATGGTGAATATTTTTCAAAATGTAGTGCTGTTTAGAAATTTTACATCTCTTAGTATGTTTTATAAGGATACCCTTATAGCGAGTATTCAGTGTAAGTTAAATTATGGATTGGGGAATCAGATCCTGCATTAGCAAGCCAAAATTCTGCAAGCTCACGCTTGGCTAAGGCCCAGCGTTTCATGCAAAAGGCAATTGAAATGGGAGAAAACAAAAACTGTGGCTGTCTTACAGCAATGGATTAAAATTATCCCACACTGGTCTGGGGAGCAGTGTGGCCATGAGGGAAAGGGTGATAACTTCAGCTGACTTTAATTTGCTGGAAGCCATCCTGCCCTCTCCTTTAATATTAGCTGTTGGAGAGCTGTGATTAAGTGTTCTCCCTCCTGATACCAGCTCACTGAAAAGTGGCTGACAGGTGGAAACAGCAGCCAAACTGCTATATGTTTTAGAAGGTGTTTCCTGATGCACCGGCATCCCTTGTCAGCACTGCTGATAAGCTCTAATGCAAACCTCCACCCAGAATTTCTTTGGCAGCCCAGCGAACAGCCAGATGAATTGTGCTATGCACAATGTGCTAATTGCCACAAATTGGCTACACTTGGATGGCAATGACAGGGTGACTGTGTATGGTGGGGTTTTTTTATAATCTAGTTCTTATATACACAGCTTGTACCATTTTTTTTCTGAGAACAGGCATTTAGACCTTTCTGGTATGTTGGCAGCAAAGGGAATTTTTGTTGACCTCAGAAATACTGTGGATTAACTACAATACTATATTCAAAGCAATTTTATTTAAAACTAATTGAAAAGTACAAGAAAACATTCTGGATTACAATATGAAGACCTTTTATATTATTGAAGTGTTTTAAAAATCTTATAGCAAATATTTAATTTTCCTTTCAAAGACCTTGTAAAGTCATAAGTACCTTCTATATAGCCAAAAAGGAGCTGGCTTCCAAAAGCTCACAACAGAGTGTCCCTTTGCGTCACCTCAGAGATGGGTAGGATATCTTCTGTTCCTTCTTCTCAACAGGCAGTGTGTATTGTTTTTTCGTTTTCTATCCTCCCCCATCCACAAGAAAATACTTATTTAACTGTTAGAGCAGTTCAAGCCCACAAGATGGGGGTATAAGGTATCATATACAGAAATGGGGAGGAGAGTGAGTGTATGTGTCCCCTACTTGAAGGTATTTAGGAGACTTAAGTCCTGTTTAAGGAGGGAGCTGGGGCACTGTTGAGCTATCTTTGGCGGTGGATGGAGATGCTGCAATTTCCCTGACATGGAGGTTGCCACTGTGGCACCTTCTACGTGGTGGTGGCGCTGGTGTGATACCACCCAGCAGCTTACCAGGAGTGATGGTAGTGACCCATCAGACTTCGACAACACTCACCTTTAGGCTGCAAGGCAGCTGCTTCTGAACCTCTCATCTTGTCATGGTCTGGACCCACAAGGTACTTCTAACACTATCCAAAGAGGCAGGAATGGAGAAAGGAGACTTGGTTGCTGCTCCTGTGCAGCGTATAAACATCCTGGCACAAAACAGGCTGCTTCTGCTTGTCCCAAACTAAGGACACGCAAGAAGTGCAGGTTCATGCTAGTATCTGCCTGTCCTTTCCCAGCCAATTTATGATGTTGATCCTAGGACCGTGCTGGGTACGCTCATTTCGCTTTGAAATACAAAGCTGTTACCTTTCTGCCTTGCTCCAGCTGCAATTTGGAAAGAAGAATGAGGGAGGTACACAGGCACAGGAGTTGTGAATACAGATGTGATGGCAAGAACATTTCATGGTATTATTCTTTGCTGTAGTATATCAAATAATGAAGTGCTCGGTAGTCGTAACACCATGTATTCACTGTGCCGGAGGAACTGGCAAAGACTGAGAGAAGAATCAGTATTAAGAGAGAACAGTATGTTGGCATATTTGGTTTCTGTCCAAGTGCCCCAGTAAATGAGGAGAGTGAATAAATAGCAGGGAGAAGTTCCTGCATAGACTGTTAGTCAAATTGGGCTGAATTGCCTTGTCAATTGGAAGAAAGTGAACAGAGAGAGCAGGACGTTCGGAGGGATTTGAACAGCACCTAAGGCAGGAAACAGAAAGATGTTTCGAGACTGAAAGCTTTGGGTTGTTCTTTTTTTTTAAAATAAATTTATTGTTATCTTTTATACTCCCCATGGTAATATCCTGGATTGCTCTTTCATCCAGCAGAAGTGATGGTTTTCAGTGTAATATTGTGTGAAGTGTGAGATAAATGAGAAAACAGTCTGAAGGAAAGAGCATGTTTATTCTGATTAAGAAAATCAGTGGACTGATTGCCATTCAACTTCCTGAAGCAGAGCTGCATGCACTGCTTATTTACTTTTTTTTTAATAAAAAAACCCTTTTAAAAAGAGTATATTAAATGTCAGGAAATAATTGTTATATAATCCTTGAAGAATCATGCTCTTTAGAGTTATTTAACTTTTTAGATTTCATCTGTTTTAAATCACAATGAAACCTTAGCAGAATCCATGAAAGTACTTTCAGAGATATCCCTGACTTTCTTATTTATTTAGTTGGGTTTTTTTTCTTAATGCAGACTTTCCTTTTTCGGTTTTCAGCTGGGGTTCAACATAAATAACACACAGATATCAGAGATGCACTCTTAGAATAAACCTGTTTATCAGCATTCTTGGCTGCTTAATTCTGAATTAACCCTCTGTGGCCTTTTCTTGCAAACGCTGCTGAGCGTGGCTCTGCGAGGTCAGTAGCTGTGGCCCTCCGTTCGTGAGCGGTGGGTTGCTCTGTGGGCTGCGATCTGAGCCCCTGTGCATCGTCCTGTTCTCTGATGGACCATGGAGAGAACTGAACCGCTTGCCTTTCCACAGTGTGCTTATATCCCTCTCAGCTCTGTGCTCGGTACCTGTGAGTGGATCTTATGCATGTGGATTCAGCTGCCCAAGTCAGGATTTAATGCAACTGAGATACTGTTGGCCAAATATATTTGAGTTGGGGTTCTGTCTGGGTTTTTTTGCCCTCAGCAGCAGAGGAGATGCTCTGGGGGCAGTCAAAGCTTGGAGGTTGTACAGAGAGATCTGGTTTGGGGAAGATGTGACTTTTTTTACTCACACAGTCATAAGATTCGGGCATTAGAGGGAATTTGCTTCTCCCCTCCAAATTAGGTATCTTGGTCCATGTGGTATCCAAAAGCTGGTGTCTTGGTCATGTGCTGGGACTCTGGTCATAGCTTGTCAGTTCTTCATCATGTTACAGCATCAGTGCCATCTCTGTAGTACAGGCTTTTCACCTGTAGGACAAATATTTTCTGACATGTCTTAAAGAGTCATTGGGCTTGAAGTAGGATTGAGGGAGAAATGTAATGCTTCATGAAATGTAGGTGATGGGACTAGATGATTGAATAGTCCCTTCTGGCCTTAACCTCTATGAAACAGTAGAGATGTTTTACTGAGGGCTTGACTTTGAGGACTGATTTAGCACCATGCCCCACAGAAGGATATGGCATGCTTCGGAGGCATTTTCCAGGCTAACCAGAAAGATGGAATAATTACCAGTTGCACAAATCATTAGAGGCCTTCTGTGGTATTCAGAGAATACTAAAATAGATGGAATAAAATGGGTCTTGTCCTTTTGTAGCTGCTGAAAGATTGCCAAGAGACTTCCTGAAATGAAACATAACCCCCCCGCATCGTCTTTTCTGCAGTTTTAACTTGTAGATTTATGTTGTCAGAGCTGTACATCACTTTTCATTTTTGATGAGATTATTTGCTGCTGTTACAATATATCTATATATATTTTAAAAGATTTTGGAGGGTTCCAAATTGTTGTACTTTGATCAGATGCCAGAAGTTATTAATGATACCTTGCTGCTACTTTACTGTAAAACTAACAAATACAGGAAGTAATACATTTTATGTCTGAAATTTCACATTAGCTGGTTAAATTTCACATTAGCAATGAAGTGCACATTCATTGCAGTGTCCTTCAAAGTGCAATACAGAGTAAACTGCTTCAAAGCAAAACCAGTATGAAGCGAGGCTTGAGCATAAGGCGACCCTTCTCCCTTCCTTCTAGTGTATGGGGTGATGAGGTATTCTGTGTTCTGGGTGTCTGGTGGGAGCTCCAAACTCCCGTCCTAATGGTTCTCATGTAAAACCAGCACTTCTTCCTCAGTTGAAGTGCAGGTACAAAAATTCAGGTTTAGGTTATGTTGCCTGCCGTCAGACAGTATTTAAGTTTGGTAATTAACAATGGTTTAAAACACTTTTTCTCTCAGTGCTGTTTCAGACACAATTTTGCAAGGTCGTTTCAATTTTTTGCTGGTTTTCTTTCAAAAGATTACATTCATGTCTCATTTTAAAAAAAGATCTTCTGAATGGAGCCCTCTGTGCAATAATAGTTACATCTTAAACTGTACAAAAATTTCTACTTCCACATCGAAGAAAAGGAGAAAGTGCAGATCACTAGAAAGAAGCACTGAATTTTATAGGCTTGCTTTGTCCTGACGTAAGTCTGCTGAAATTAAATAGCTGCATCAGCCAAAACCAGTTTTTAGTGGAACTGAAGACCCAGACTCAGTCTGCAGGAGTTTTGGGGTTTTTTTGACTTCCTAATGTTCTGCATCTTGCATTGTTTGAATGAAGTCAACAACAAATTTTGCAGGCCGCCTGTTTTCCTGGCTCTGTTCTGTCTTTTTGTCTCTGTCTGTCTGTCTTTTTGTCTTTTTTATTTTTCCTTTTCCTCTTGATCTCCTCTGCTGCTCCCAGATGCAACAGAAAGGACGTGTCTTCCTGCTCTTCTGCTGGTTACTGTAACTTGAAACAAGAGCTGGCCCATTGTATGGGACCCATGGAGGGAGAGGTGGCGGTGAAGTCCACTTGCGGCTGTGTATGGCAGTAACGACTGATTGCAAAGGAGCGTGGTATCACCTGTACGTGGCTGCTGGGAATGGCTGTGATGAGGATCTTTAAATGCTTTGGTTGATTTTTGGTAGCCATTGAGATTTTATCCAGTTGCCTTGTGTTGCTATCTGCAGCTTCATCTCCAAGTCTTGTGATTGTCGGACATGCAGCCTTAGTTCTTCAAATGTCAGTAATCCCTTGCCTTTGTCATTATTGCAGAAAAACATGAAGATGTGAACTGTGAAGGGTGAAATCTCTAAGATCAAAAAATAAAAACCCTCTGAATTTCCTTCTGTGATAGCCATGAATCGTCTTTTTCTTGGGTCATGATTTTTTCCCAATGCTTAGGGTTGGGAGCACTGTTCAAAATCAGTGAACAGCATAAACATGCTGTGGTGTGCGCTTGTTTTGTGACTTGGAAACCTGACTCCTTTAATTTTCAGTGAATAAATAGGTTTATGTAATGAAACTGCATAATGGGAACTTTTTTCCCACTTGATGGGAAACCATTTTTGTTCCGTCTTATTGTAGTTGTGACTCTAGCAGAGTCTCGAATGTACATTTTGTATTAGATTCATAACTCTACTTTTAAATGATCTAGTTCAGGTACTCTAAAATAATGTAAGTAGAAAATAGGACGTGTATCAAGTGTATTATTATGCAAAGGATAAAATAATCTTCTGTGCCGTACATCATTTTTGTAGTCTTGCACCCTACACATGCCAAATCTCAAATATTATGAGGTCTGGTCATAATTTTGTTCACATTCTCAAAATGTGTCTGCAGTTTGAACTTTTAAGTATGCATTCTGAAATGATGTTTTTCCAAAGACAGTTTCACTTACAAGCTCTCTTAACATGATAAAGACAGGCCTAGTGTAAGTTTTGAGAGAAACAAGGTGAAGTGAATTGCTGAAAATTGCACTGGAAATTACTGTAAATACAATGTAAATGTTGTGCAGTTCTTGAAACTTTCAATGATCCCGGTCAGCAGGTTATCTTTTGATAAAAAGAATCTGCTACAGTAGAACTGTTTTAAACCCCCCAAATTTTAAAAAAGTGTACTTTATGTGAAGCTGTATCAGTCTTTAATTACTTCTTGTTGCCTAATCTCTCCTTAACTTAGGTACTATGAAGCGCAAGTGATAAGAAGCATGGCTGTATGTCACAGTGTAAAGGGCTCTACTGTTGGTGTGTGTAGCCGAGTGAAATGGGAGAGCATTTACCAGTGTTGTCCCTTTCCTCCCTTTTTTTAAATGCATTGGTGGGGGGCACATGTAGCACATGCTCTGTCTTGCTGGGGCATGAAGCAACTTCTGGTTAGCCAAATTCCACGCTGATGTGCGGTGACAGGAGTTCATCATTAGATCTGCCGGTCTTCTTACCCAGAGCTGATCTTGACCTGATTTCTCTGTGCAATCAATTCATATAAAACCAGATGCCAACAGTCTGTATTAACTGTGAATTAAATTCTTATCAAAATGGATTGCCCCAGTTTGTGGTGAAACAAACAGTCCATGTCTCTTGTTCCAAAAAAATGCACCATCTGGCTGATAAAGCTGATTATCCAGAAGTGTTACTAAAAATGTCTGCATGTCTACACAGAGGAGCAAATAATTGGCCTTAGGAAGAAAAAAATTCCTGCTGTTACTTCTGAAAGTTATGCTGATTGATATGGTGATTTGTTGTCCCAGAATGCCTGAAGATGAGGAATCGGCGGGGGGCAGAGGGAGGTTGTTTATGGGGTGGGATTTCTTCTCCTGCGGGTACGAGAAGGGCTGCGTTATGAACCTTCTGTGTGCACTGTACTTCTAGTCCTCTTGCATTCCAGCAATGCTAACTTTTATAACCATAAAACATAATTATCCCTAAGACATGCCTGATACTGTTGTGGGAGCAATTCTGAAGCAAAATGACTGTAATATAGTTGAATGAAGAACTCAGATGGTTTCTCTTAAAATTGCAGGGCAGATCATGTTCAAAAAAGAATTAAATATTAAATGAGGGGGAAATACACTGGAGCAGAGCCCAGATTCTAAAAGTAAATTGTTGAAGACTATAACCTGGTTTTCTCAATGAGTATTAATCCAAATTGTGTATAGCAGATATGGTGGTGAGTAATAGTAGTTAAGCTAAGGATCAAGAGTCCAATTTCCTTCACTTCTTTCTAGGAAATATAAGACCTAGTGTTGCATAGCAACAGTCGAAGGTATAGCAGTATTTGCACTTGAAAATGTTTAGTGCTTTGGGAAGCATTAGATGGCTGATGAGATAGGTAGTGAGGAAATGGTATTATTCTCTCTTAGGGTACTGGTTTAAATTCAGTCTTGATTGTAGTAACTGAAGATCATTAAGATCTGAATAAGTAGCTGGAGGTCTGCAAAATGAGTGAGTGGTCTCAGTCCAGTTTTCAGAGCACCCATATTCACATTTCAAAAACTATTCCTGTAATTGGCAATGTTGGTGTGCTCTGACGGCAAAGCAGATACAAATAGCTGTGGAGGCAGCCACGGAGCTCCCTGCTTCAGAACGCTTCTGCCCCATCTTACAGGGCTCCCTGCTCCGGTCCTGCAGCCAAAGGAGTTTCTGCTCCTCCTAGCTTATGACTTTTCCCTACAGCTGTGTGGTAAACTTGAAAGCACATTCTTTAAATTTCATAAGATCCTGGTATTTTCTTTGCATTTTGTGTTAACTGTAAGTGTTTTGAATAGAAGATGCTAGCTAGGACTTTTTCAGTCTTCTGAGATCCTCCTGAATTATTTGACATTGAAATTTTTCAGAATCAAATGTGACTTCCCATTGAAGGTAAGAGTTTTCCAGAAATCCGCAGTCTCTGTGACACCAGTTTTCAGAAGGTCTGGGTTATTCTTGCCTGGCACACCTGGAAATAGTTGGTCTGAAAACCAGGAGAGCATCAGAAGAAGCAGAGGAGTAAAGCTACTGGAACCACATGGCAAGAATTTGGAGTGCCTTAAATGCAATTCAGCGGGTGCTGTTCCTACGATAGCTGTTTATTGCTCAAAATTTAGCAGCCTTTTGTCAGAACAGCTTGTCAGATGCTCAGGAATCACCTGAGTGCATGCTGTAGCTGGGCTAAGGATTGTCTGTGGTAGAGTAACTATGAGCAAAAGGCGTAAAAACCGGCAGCTAACAGCATATGACAGTCATAAGACTAGTTGCTAGATTTTTTGTGAGCATCTAGTTTTACCTTGTTTTACTAGTATTTAATATGCTTTAAAGGATGGCTGTGTAGTAGAAGATCTCCAGGGTAAATCCAGTCTAGCAGAGAAGTGTGGAGGGGCTTGGGGATGTCCTTTACCACATGCAAGTTTCACTCAGTGCCGATGCTGACTCTTCGTTTTCTTAACTGCCTGAAGTAAGCTTGGTAATGAGCTCCATAACGAGAGAGGTCCAGATTTAAGATCTACTCATCTTTAAATAATCACCTAAGAAAGTATTCTGTCATTGACTCCAGTTCGTTGCTTTGATATAGGAGACCTCAGGACATACCTAAATTAAATGAATGACAGATTTTCAGAACTTCTTAAACTATTTTTTCCGTAAAAATGCATCATTGATTCTTACAACAATTTTAAAAAATCGTAGCCATTTCTTGATAAAAAAGATCTATAACTATTCTATTTCTGTTGCTTTTCCTAAAGGTGAGAAATTATGCCTATGGGATTTGATTGTTAAGGTGGTAGCAGGAGTGAGGAAGGTGTTTATTAGTGAGGTTACTCATATTAGCAAAGTGAATAAAGGAAAAGAAAACCCACTGGACACTGGTCATGAGGCTAATTCTTGTGTAACTGGGAGTTTTGAAGGTCTTTGGTAGACAACTATTCACCATTCTGGAGCTTACGTGTAGTACCTGAACGCTATGCTAGCATGTTCAGAAGGTCAGAGGTTTCTGCCTGCTTATATGCAAAGGTGAAGAGTAACATTCCTTATGCAAATCTGGGAATATAGCAGCAGATCCAAAATAGTTTGGAGACTGCACCACCCTGGATATAGTCTCATGAATTTTCCTTATTTTCTCTAGGTACTGCACAAACCGTATGCTTGTGCATATGTGTTATCTACCTGTTAATTTTAAAATTGGTGGATTTAAAATTACATGGAGCAGAAAAGTTCATTTTTCTATCAATAACCTGCTGTTCTTTTAAAAGATACTTCCTTTTTTTCACCTCATAAGAGCCCAATGACACTTTTAAAAATCCTTTCTTCCCTGAATATTTTTACTTTTCTCACATTTTAAAATCATGCAGGCACACATGAAACGTGTTTTGCTGGCAGTGCATGAGAGATTAACGTGGGGCTGGGACAGATGGACTGTGAGTGGAAGCAGGTGGTGTCCATAGTTTCTCTTCCTTCCTAAGGAATTCTGCAACAGCCTGCTTTAAAATACATGAATGATTGTGAACTTACTAATATTTTATGGTACTTGGAACCTAAACAACTTACCATGTATTCTTAAGTACGTTATTTTTTCCAGAGCTTCTACTGTGGTGGTTTTTTTTTTCCTTTGGACTGTAAAACCTTTTATGGTGCATGGTTTTAAATACATTTTGTCTGCCTATTAAATGCGAGACAAGGCAAATTTCAGCTGTGATTTTTAAGAGGGAAGTGATGCCTAAAAAAGAATTTTATAAAATGTTGAAAGTGATTTCCCATCCAAAATGTGTGCTTTTTCTTGTGGGGGAAATCTGAGCTTAATCCAAGAGATTGTGGAATTTCTATTACTTTAGTGACACTTATATCCCCAACAAAAAGGTTAATTGTGATCTGCTTTTAAATCTCAGGATCTGGTTCAGTTTTCCTTTTTATTTCAGGACCATTCATATGAAAACTGGAAATGGAAAGGAATATACCTCATACATACAGTTAGGGCCAGCGTCAGCGTGTGAATGCTGAAGGGAGCACCTCTTATTACATGTCTGTGTTTTTGTTTGAAATGTATTAAGCTCTGTGATGGGAATTCTGCATGCCCCCTATATTTGGAAAACTAGTCACATTTACATATAGTCCTAAATACAGTTTTGATTTAAGTACTTATTTTAGGTACCGTTGGGCCTGACTTATAAGTAAACTAGATCCAAAAAGAAACTGAATATTCTGTGTGCAAGTATAGTGTGTTGTATACAAAGCAGGTAAGTTAGTGCACAAATTGCTTCTTTGTTTTTAACCGTGGCTGAAGAAATTTGGTAGTGCTTCGTGACATTTACAACAAAAACTGTTAGAAATGTTTGCAAAAACCTGGAGAGATTCATAAAACACTTTGTTTCTTGGTTGCTACTGTACTTCAGTTGTGTTTTCGTAAAGTACCCTAACTTTGGATTAATTTTTGAACAAAGCTATTTGAAGGTAACAGTTTTAGGTTTCATGTGTTTTCACCTTTTTCAATAAATTTTGTAGCAGAAGGAGTTCCTGTTTGCCCAGCATATACCAGGTCTTATCTCATGCATTATATATATATATATACACATACACATTTATATATACTTAATTTAACTTTTTATATATGTGTAACGCAAGTTCTGTTATTTGCAAGGAGAATTTAGTTGTGCGTCAATGTATCTGTAGGCAGCTTTCCCATAGGGGACTGGTGCTTAAATATCTAACCCTCGGTCTTCTGAGTTTACAGAGTGAAAGGAAGATGATATTTTCACTGAAATGAGCTACTTCTAAAAAACAAACAACCCCCCACTTCTTAGTGCATTAAGCTTATTTGTGAGCTTTAGCACAGAAATAATGTTTTTCTTTTTTTTTTGATACATTCTAAAAAAATAGGTAAAAAGTGATGATAACTATCCCTTTCTAATTTTGCATGAGTTTTCATATGATTCTATCACAGAAAAGAAAAGAAAGCTATTTCTTTTGCTTTGAAATATGTGCTCATGTTGGTTTTGAAAAATTAAATGCACATATATCAGATGAAAAATACATTTAATCTATTTGGTTATGCAGAAGATTCATATAAATGAAGTCCTACTCTCAGAAAGCTCGTAAGATAAAATATGGTTTTCTTGGTGTACAATTTCTATTAGCAATTAGCTTAAGAACACACACAACACCCAACCCCCCCCCCCCCCCCAACCTTAAACTCCAAACAACCGAAACCAACAAGAATTTGTATGTAATGTTGTCGATCTTTAGCTCATTATACAGATTATCTTTCATTAAGATCTTGTTAATGAGGCACATAAAGACCTTGCTAAGCAGTGGCCGTTATTTTAGGGCCCAGCACTGCAAAAGCAGAAGGATGCTTTGGTATACTGTATTTCCATTGTGAATTAAAGTGTGTGTGGGACAGAGAGAAGTTTTAAATTTTGTACATATGAAATAGTCTGTACGAAACACACTGATGAAGGCATTATAACAAATTCTGAAAGATTCTTGACTTGATATATCTCTTGATGCTTCGTATCATTAGATATATTGAAATGACTGAAGTGCAGATTATGGAAAGGCTTTGCATGAGAGAGATTGAGGACCCAAAATACACACTTGTGAGCTCTTGGTTGTGTTTCTCAGCATAGGTCTACGTGCCCTCTTGAGGTGTCTGCCACCAATTCAGTGGCTGTGGGGTTTGTGTGTACGTACATATGTACACATGAGGCTGTTAATGTGAAGGTTTAGCTAGGATTGTGCTTCTAAGAACATCTTCCTCAAAATGAGCTAGATGTTTCCAGCACTGTGCTGTATGTGGTTTTTGGTCTTGCCCTTCTCTAAAGGAGCACAGAAAGAGGGAAGATTGAGAAAAGAAACCTCACTTCGAAGTCTACAGGATCCTACAGTTTGTTCTGTCAGTTCTCTGGGGGTGCAAAGGCAGGTAAAGTAGCATGTGAGGCTACTACGTAGTGATCTGCATCCCTGCTGCCCTCCAACAGCTGCGTCGTGCTCTTTCTCCAGTGCTGCAGAGGCTGGAGGTGGCATTTTGAATATGATTGAGAAAAAATTTGTGTGTGAACCAAACCTGTTTCCAAAGTCCTGCCTGGATCTGTGCTCATCACAGCATGGTGCCACCTGCAGCCAGGGCTCCTGGGGCTGGTTCTGCTTTTGGGATAGGGTTCCATGAATGCAAATGAGAGGGGGTTGTTGATATTTTGGAGTCCTTTAGCATTATAGGGAGCTTGCAGAAACGTGCAAAGCCTTTGAGACCCTTTCAGGGCCCGTTCCTGTGAAACTCAAGGGAATTTGTTCCCCCTGTGAACTGGTGGGACATCACACCGGCAGCGGCTCCACAGATGAAGGATTTACTTTATTACCAGGGCTTGATGTTACGTGGGACTTGGCAGGCAACTGTCAGTGCACACCAGAAAGCTGAAAAATCCCCAGCACAAAATCCTGAGGCAAGTGGTAGGCAGGGTGTCAAACTGATGGACTGAGCCACAAAAAGAAGCGAGTAGGTGCCTGTTTCCAAACAGCAGTGCCGTATAAATGGCAGCACACGGGGGAGTCTGTGAGTGCAAGGATAAAGGGCTGTGGGTGGAAAAATTGGCAGACAGAGAGAAACAGGGGTATGTTAAAACTATGTAGAGGAAGGAGCGTCCTGCTTTTGGGAAGGTAGTGGGAAGGGTTGATACCAACAGGAGGAGGTGGTGGTGAGGGTGGACGGGCCCTCATGGGTCCAGGATGCTGCAGTTCTTTGTTCTGAGTATGCTGGCATTTACAGGCTGCACACCTGATCTTGTGATGTTTATGTTTCCTCTAATCCTGTCCTTCAGCATTCAGTTCTTCATCCCTTGGCTCTGGGCTGTGCTTCTATGGCTTCTTGCGATAGCTTTCCTTCTGGTTGTGGTTGGCTGCGAAGCAGTGCTTCGGCTGGGTCGCCCTGGCTGGTGCACTCTGCTTAACTTGCTCTAATATCCTCTCTTCGTCTGTTTTCTGCTTGGCATAGTGCTTGCTCTCTCCCCAAGTGTTGACTGCAGAGATGCTGATTTTGGGCAGATTTTCTGCCTGACCTTCCTGGTTTTCAAACCAGAAAAGAAAACCAAAAAAGAAAAAATGGAAAAAAAAAAAAGTTGGTAAAATGATGTCACAGTTTTAAAGTGAATTCCCGTCTCTGTAGACATCAGAACAAGGCTGTTGCGTGAGCGTAGGCAGGGCTCATCCCAGCCACTGAAGAGGTGGTGCAGAGGCAGCTCACGTGGTGCAGAGGCCGATGACTTTGTCATTGCTCTGACCTCCGCCGTCACTGGCTGACTTCAAATGAGTATTTTGTTACCAGATGTTGCAAATAATTAACTGTATATAACAAACTTCTTGTGGGATTCATAGGAGCATCTGCTTTATTTAAGAGCGCTGCAAGTGCGGGAGAGGGTATGGGAATGTCAGAGGGGGATGGTGTGATCCAGGATGCTGCTAATGAGTTGAATGAAACTGCTTGCTAGCTCTTTAGATTGATCAAAAACCTCCATCATTGTGTACCTCTGTGAGACTTCCTTCTTTTATACTTTAGTTTGCATTTTGGTGAACAACTGATCATATCACACAACCTGAGAAAATTAGAAACCTTTAGCACCCTCTTCAGATGCTTTAAAAAAATCAACAAAAGCTCTTGAAGATGGGTCTTGTGGAAGCATGGTCCAGCCAAGCATGAGGTGCCGTATGGTGGAGAAAACTTTCCATTCCAAACAAAGGATTTAATTTTCCAGGGATAAAAAGAACAAGCTTGAATTTGGAAAGACATTGATCATTTGGCATGGTTATACTTACTTTGCTGATATGAATCTGTAGTTCAAAGCCAGTGGAATTATGTATGTGGATATGTGTCTGCAATGTTCAGTTCTGTTTAAAGATGGGTTGAAAAGACTTCCTGGAGAAAACAAGAACCTGTATTCTCTAAAATAGAGGTGCTTGAATGGCTTGTGGGGGAAGAAGGGTCATGTGGGTGACTTTCTCATTTTTGTTTTGTTTTTCCAATGGGAGACCCATGGTGGAGGTGAAGCTCGGGGCTGTGTTTGGAGGGACCGCTGGCAGTCATGGATATGGGAGGCAGAATACCAGGGCAGTCTCAGCTGGCAGCTCTGGAGCAGCTGTTGGTGTCAGCTGTGCTGGGTGAACAGAGCTGGTTATATACATGTCCAGCAATGTCCTGAGGAGGACTGGGCTGTGCCTTAAATTGCGTAGTATTTCCATGGATAAAGGCAAAGGATGAACCATTTCAAATGAGATTTGGCACTAAGTAATGTCTTTCAGACGCGGCAGCACAGTACCTCTTAATTTGCAGATGAAGGGCCAGCTACTCTTTCCAGTCAGAAAGTGAGTTTCTGCTGACGCTGGCTGCCGTTGTGATCACAGAACAAACTGCGTAATTTACTAACTCAGAAATGTCTGCCTGGTGCTGGAGTTTTGTCTTTTCCTGTTTCTTTAATCCTTTGAGTAGCTGAGTCGACTGCCTTGAACAAGAGCGGCGCACGTCCTACAGCTGGAGGGCCAAGGCACCACTGATAATTTTTTCCATCACTTCGCACGCAGAACAATTGCTTTCCTTCAGGATGTTGTTTGCCTGTGACTTGAAAATCATTAAAACTCTCATTTAGAACCTTAATGGCTTTCAGTTCATCCTAACATACATGCTGTCTTTTTTTAATGGACTGTATTAAGTGCACTGAGTGCTTTTTAATATTTTTTCCCCCCAGATATTTTGAGTACTGTTTCTTGCTCCCTTCAGAGCTATGTGCTATGCACATGGCTTTAGCACTTGATCTTTTTCTGACATTCAGTAATATATACTGCAATAGTACTTTTACTGAGTAAGTACCGAGTACTAAGTACTCAGCCATTGCGTTTCCTTGTTTCAGTCAAACTAGGACCACTTCTGTCACTGTTGCGAATATGTGTGTGTGCTTTCTCTCCCTCTTTTTTTTTTCCAAAAAATTGAATGCATTATTTTAATGAATTTTGCTTTCCTTCATAGTAGCTTGATGAGATCAAATGTATTTTAACTCATCCAAGGTCATATTTTATCATACTAGAAACTGCTGTTCTAATAACTGTAGAATCATATGAAGAGTCATTGAAAACTTTACTAAACATTTGTATTTATACTGCTGAAAAGGCTTTTTACCTAATGTTTAACTTTAGTTTCTTTCTGTGAATAGGGAAACACATTTGTGACACTGGTTTTCCATGCTGCTGAAAATAAATATGGGTGGTTACTGCCCTGTCTTTCTGTAGATCTAAACCATTAATTCATTTTAGTTGTTATTCTAGGAGGGAGTATCATAAATTTAAAATTACTTGGAACGTTTCTTTGAGGTTTTTTGTTCCTTTTTCCCTTTGTAACATTTCTGGGGAACTTTGAAATGTTGGGGCAAACACCCTGTCACAGTATTTTTCCAGTATAGTCTGGAATTTATTTAAGTGGCGGGTTGACCCTGGCTGGATGCCAGGTGCCCACCAACGCCGCCCTGTCACTGCCCTCCTCAGCCGGGCAGGGGAGAGAAAATGTGACAGAAGGTTTGTGGGTTGAGATAAGGACAGGGAGCGATCACTCGCCAGTTACCATCGCGGGCAAAGCAGACCTGACTTGGGGAAATTATTTTAATTTATTACCAATCAAATCAGAGTAGACTAATGAGAAATAAAAACTAAATCTTAAAACAGCTTCCCCACAGCCCTCCCTTCTTCCCAGGCTCAGCTTCACTCCTGATTTCTCTACCTCCTCCCGCTGGGCGGCACAGGGGGATGAGGAATGGGGGTTACAGTCAGTCCATCACACGCTGTCTCTGCCGCTCCTTCCCCCTTGGGGGGAGGGCTCCTCACACTCTTTCCCTCCTCCAGCGTGGCATCTCTCCCATGGGATACAGCCCTCCATGAACTTCTCCAAAGTGAGTCCTTCCCACATGCTGCTGTTCTTCACTAACTGCTCCAGCGTGGGTCCTTCCACAGGGTGCAGTCCCTCAGGAACAGACTGCTCCGGTCTGAGTCCCCCACAGGGTCACAAGTCCTGCCAGGTAACCTGCTCCAGCGTGGGCTCCTGTCTCCATGGCTCCCCAGGTCCTGCCAGGAGCCTGCTCCAGCATGGGATTCCCGCAGGGTCACAGCCTCCTTTGGGCATCCACCTGCTCCAGCGTGGGGTCCTCCACAGGCCACTGGTGGGGATCTGCTCCACCATGAACCTCCCTGGGCTGAGGGGCACAGCCAGCCTCACTGTGGGCTTCACCAGGGGCTGCCGGGGAATCTCTGCTCCGGCGCCTGGAGCCCCTCCTGCCTCCTTCTGCGCTGACCCTGGTCTCTGCAGAGCTCTTGCTCTCACATGTTCTCACTCCTGTCCTCCAGCTGCTGGTTTTGCAGTTTTTTCTCCCTCCTTAAACACGCTATCCCAGAGGCACTACCTCTGTCACTGATGTGCTCGGCCATGGCCAGCGGTGGGTCCATCTCGGAGCTGGCTGGCGTTGGCTCTGTCAGACACAGGGGAAGCTTCTAGCAGCTTCTCACAAAAGCCACCCCTGTAGCCCCCCACTACCAAAACCTTGCCATTCAAACTAAATAATTTTTTTAAAAAATAAATAGAACTGTGACAGCTTAATTAGGGAGAGACAGTAAATAACATCTTTTTTTATCCCGGGAGAGTTGATCAGTTTATTCTTTTTTTAATTGATACTTGTTATTATCTGGCCTGTCCTATAGGCTTCTGTTTATGAAGTTACATCACCAGGAAACGGCAGGACAGTTGTACATGCTGATGGTAATTTCCAAAGGAGTATAAATCGGAAACCACTCAACTGTTACCAGCATAAGTCAGTCTGGCATGTCGCTTGTGAAGTTTTGGAGATACAAGTGCTAGGAGGGTACAGATAAGTTTGGAGCTTAATTTGAAAACAAATATTCTGTGTCAACTGAAGTACTTGTCTTTTAGCCTGGTGTAAAAGGAAGAATTTGATTATAAGGAATTATTGGTACTGGCACTTGAATGAGTTCACTATTTAAATAAAGAATTTTTGGGGTGTTATGTTTGTTCAGTATCCTTGCACAGATCCGTTGCAAGAACTAGAAAGCAGAAGCAATGTCGACTAGGATTCATTTCTACATATAATATCCTTCCACATTCACTGAAGGAAATCCAGTGGAGACAGCCAGTCTGTTTTGATGAGTAAATTTTATTCGTGTATTCATTTTTGTAAATTTATTCACAGACTCATTTTTGTAAATTAAGGATGCTTTAAAATGTCTGTGCAGGTAAATTGCTGTCCATTAAATGGTGATACTTTTTTTCCATGCTGTTTTCCCATGCATTATATATTTTCCTGTGTATAGTGAAAGTACCTTGTTCCAGGTGGCGTGTTCCACCCTAGATTACAGCAAAATAACTTCTTCCAAGCACAGGTTGCAATCTTGTGCCTGCTGTCATCCACACATGGATCTTCTCCAAGGAAAGTTATTTTAGAAGTGTGGCTCTGGGACTTTGCTGGTGGATATTGATGGGGCAGAGAGGGAAACACAGACTTCGAGTGCTATGAAAAAAACTTCTACAATGTCCTCCAGTTGCATAGGTGAGTAGAGAATCAGCTGTAACCCTCCTTTCTTTGTTAGGAAAACAATAAGCAAACTGAGTAACATCCTGCCGTGGAGTAATTCAGTCTGACTCCTTACAAAAATTACTGATGTACTTATTAACAGTTCAGGTTTGGGTCTAAGTGTGTGGTGTTGTGTCAGCATAAACCTGTTAACAACAGATAATTACTTAAAATGTTTTCTGCAACCTTACAAGATCTATGTAGCGCTATGTAATTTAGTTGTCATAATTGTGTTAAATTTCTTGACATTATCTGTCATAAAACTTTGCAGCAAGCAGAGACATAAGTAGCATTTTGCTAATGAACTTTTGAACCTTTGCTAAGACAAGATGTGTGAAAAATCCTAAAAAGGTAGAAATGAATTTATGAGTTGGTAGATACCAGCAGGCTACTATAGGAGCATGATAGGAAAACAACCCACAAATAAGAGCAGTAAATTCAAAGTTTGAATCTAGCAAATGTCTGAAGGCACCCTGAGAATGAAAAGTGTAAATATTACTAATTTTTTTTAAAAAGGTTAACGCTACTTGGAACATGAATAGTTGATAAATCTGCAAGAGACCCATGGCAAAGTTGGTGAGATGCCTGTGTAATGGGTCATAAAAACTGAGCTGTGAACTGGTGGGAACTTGAGAATATTGTTGGGATAATATCTTTAGCTGTTGATCTGTGTTAAGAAGGATGAATTTGATTTTATCTGTAATAAAAACTAGAGTAGTAAATCCTGGGCGGCCTTTATTTGGTCAGGAGGAAGAGGTGGGGTCAGGGGAGCCACTTGCAACATGTCCTAGTGAAAAAGAGGAGACCTCTCTTATAATTGCAGCTCTTTAAATAGTTGTCTCTGCACAGAGAATTAATTTCTTCTTTCTTTCCCTAACGCTTTAAACTCCATTTGTATTTACTTTCGTAGCATGTCCTGTTGCGTGCATGTGAGTGCCTGAACTCCAGAGGTGCCACTTCGGCTCTCCGCTGGCTCTGCATGGTGTGGTTGTGTCCTGGTGATGGAGTGCATTCCGCGCTTCTGAAGAGTAACTGTGAAGAGACCTCTTTCACCTGTAGTCAGTAGCAAGACTTCCATGATGACTTGCTGGGTGTTATGAGAAATTCTTGAAGGAGATAGTGGATTTTTCATTTTATTCTGGCTTGTCCCTGCTGGGAGCCCATTGCTGGCTCCTGGACAGGTGGTGGAAGACTGGGGCTCCACTCAATGGGCAGCCACTGTTGTGCAAAGCCATGTTTCTTTGTTATGGTGAGTACAACTCAGAGTAAGAGAAACTCGAACTCCCATCATGCATGAGAGATTTTTTAGACCATTTAATTGTTTTCATGTTTAACAGAATCTCTCTATTGGTCTACCAGAAATAAGCATCTCACACCATAGTGGTGTTGTAGATCATGTATAGGACCTCAGAAATGTCATTGTTCCAAGGTAACGGGAAAAGCTTGACATGTCAAGCAGTTTAAAAACTGTCAGCTGAAATGCTGTTCAGAGGTGAAGGAGAAATTTGATTGTAGAAATCAGCTCAGGGGAATCACTGGTCTGTGTGTCTTAGATGTAGTTTGTAATAGTTATGTGCACCTTTATAGTAGCAGCAGTTCTGCACAGAAGCAGAGTTTCTTATTTTCCTGCTCTTTTGGCTACCCCCTGCCTGATGCATGGCTTTTTTAATGACTCATTGTTCTCTCCCATCCCATGTTGTGTTTTTCTTACTGCGGCACTTTGTTACCTAACACATCAGAATTGATGGAAATACAATGAAAGGGCTAGCAAACAGAAGGCTGCAGGGAGGCGTGTGGTGCCAACCCGGCTTTCTTGTAGACAAAGCTCAGAATAAAGCTTTTAGGCCAAACTTTTCATAATTTGGACTCCTTTTTAGTGTGATTAAGTCCAGATTACTATTTTCTAAAAGCAGAACTGGAGCAAATTGATACTGTCAAACAAATTGAACTTCCTTATTCTTATATGTAGTTTTCCTTGTTTCCTAAAATATTAATTTTAGGCCTTGAATAAATAAATAAGACAAAGAAAAATCTTTCTGCCTCAGTTGAATGTCATTCTCGGCTGAAATACAGGAACAGTCACTGCAAAACAACTGGCTGCATGAAAGCAGGCACCAAAGAAGGTGTTTTACCTCAGAACCATCCCATCCAGGGGTTTCCTGGAGAACTTCAGCCGTTCCCATCTGTCTGCTCAAAAGCCTCATTTTTTGCAGTCTTCTCAGAAAGCAAACTAGCCAACCTCAATTGTCAGGAAAATGAGCTTGGACTCTGAGGGAGCTCATCTTGGGGCACTCCGTGGCCTTTCTTGCCACTCTTCTGCACTGCGGTGAGCTGGGCTGAGTGTCTCCACTTAGCTGCTGTGGTGGAAAACCACCAGTGTCCTAGCTGATGGCAACGTCCATGGGTTGGAGCTCTTGTTTCAGGAAGGTAACAGGCAGCAAGTGCTCCGGTGTTTGAATATACCCTGGGGTTTTTGCTTGATTTACCATGAATTCCAAGGTTTGAGCCTGGAGGTGACAGGGTACGTGTTGTAGTGGTGATGCCCGTGTGTCTGAGCAGTCACAATCTTCTTGTTAATGGTGGGTGGAAAGCAGGAACTCGCTGCTGTTCTTTAATCATCTGGAACTGGAGAATCCAACCAGACCTTCGTATCACTGAGATAGATAATAAAATGGTAGTTACCATTTGTCATGGGGCCTTGTAAGAGGTTCAGCCAAATCCTTTGGCAGCTTCCCCGAGCTTATTGAATGTGGGTTTGGGCAAGTAATGAGGCCACTAAAACAGCTGGCTCTAGTAAATAGACTTAGATTGAGTTCTCACAAGTTAAAATGAATGGAAAGATAAGTACAAACATGCATGTAAGTAAAGGTTTTGCGTTTGGAAAGGACACACTACATTAATGTGATTCCTTAGTTTATCTGTCTGCTGTGCTGCTCGAATATAGAAGTGGCTTGAATATAGAAGTCTTTCCCCTCCCACCCCCACCCCCAAAATTAGATATACTACATGTCCGGAATGCATATCTGAAGCCAAGGGAGACATTTTGGAGAGCAAATCATTGTATTTGAGTGACATTTTAAAATAGAAATGAAAAAAAATATCTAAAAAAAAATATTGGGGGGTAGCTTTGTAATGAGAGTGTCAAGGATAAAAAATACAAGTGCTTGTAATATGGAACTCAGGAAATAAATTAAAAGGAACTAAATATGGTGCTGGAGATAAACAGGGTACTGGGCTTGCTTAGGGAGTTGTTCTTTATCCAGTTGCCATAATTGTCTTGGTGCTGTGGCAACCCCAAGGCTCGCGTGGGCATCAGCAGAGCAGATCACACCATGAGATACAGCTTTGTGTTAGCTCAAACTGGAAAGTGGTCCCGTAGGCTATACCTGAACTAGTAAGCGGGACCAGGGCATAGGTGTGAACACCAACAGCTCGTTAGGGCTCAGTGTGGCCAGAGCAACCAGCACTGGCCCCTGCGGCTGACCAGTTGTTCCCAGTCAGCAAGTGGTCAGCCTGTGTGGGAGATAAGTGGGCCTGACCTGCGGGTGCAGGGCGTCACCAGCTTCAGAGACAGCAGATGGGCCCTGCCAAAACTGGTGCGGAGGGAAGGGACTTAGTGTGGAGCTGCTGCCGTGGTCCACAGGCTGGGTCAGTCCACTGGCATGAGGCACTTACATGCTCCAGACTAACGCTGCAGAAGTCTGCTGATGTTTCCCCTCTGTGTCAGCCGTATTCCCGTGGATATGGTTTTCTCTTGATGTATATGAGAGCTGATTGAGTCAATGATTTTATTAGCATTAATTGATTTTAAGTGTCTATATCTTCGCATAGCATATTGTGAGTAGTCTGATGGTATAGGAAGAAGGAAATACTGTAGCATAATATTCTGAGGTAATTAAATCCTTTATAGAGAACATACGTAAGATTTAAAAACCCTCCGATTTTTAATGCTTCTCTACAGCTCTAGTCTGCTGCCTGCATACTAGCATCTTACGCTGCTTCTCCTCTTGTTGCACCAAGCTGTATTGCATCTCTTCTGGCTGTCTCTTCCCTCCCAGTTGCTGAATCTCCTTGTTCTCAGTGTCCTTTAACTCTTATCTGAGAATCTGTTCACCCAGGAGTCCTGGGCTCTCTAATGCTGCTCATGTGCCAGTTCAGCATTTGTTTGGGCTCGGAGGCTGTCCTCTGCTTTTGCTCCCACCATGGTGCCAGGGTCTGGCCCTAGAAGATGCAGTTGCCACAACATGGAAAGTTTAAAAGCAGGTTATGGGTTGCCCTGTGAGGTCGTCTTACCTCCACTTTTTTTTTTTTTTTTTTACTGCATGGTATTTTTAAAACAGAAATGCATTTGCTTCTGTTTTTCATAGGCAAACCACTGTGCATTTTTCAGGATAATTGTGATTAACTGAAGCTGAAGGACCAGTGGTCACACAGAGTTGACCCTGGAAACCTTCATGTAGGTAGAATAGTAAGAAGTTTGTTGTCATTGATGTTGCTGTGAAGGACAGCAAGAGTCAGGGGCACAGGGATGTAGGAGAAACCCTTTAGAGGGCTGTATATTGGCTTTGATAGAAGCAAGAACAAGTTAAACTTGATATATGGTGTAGAGTACCACAGAGGAGGGTAAAAATAGTGGTTGATGTTCCTGATTTTCCCTGTTAGCACACGTTATTAAAGGAGTGACAGCTGTAACCCACTTGTGTGTGGCTTTTTAGGATGCTCCTCTCATAGCCGCTGCCTGACAGCTGCGTGCCACAATCCCGTGCAGCAGGAGAGAGGTGGCTGTGGCACTGTCGGAGGCTCGCTGGGATGGCTACGTTACACCAGCCCCCCCTGAGGTAGATATGGACGCTGCTCGCAGTAGTGCAAAACCACTGTATTATGAAATGGCTTTTTTGCGCCTCCCTCCCACTTTCTTCCCTCTTCTTTGAAAGTTACTTGTAATGATTTATTAGAGTACTGTGCAAACTCTTCCTATGCTTCTGTTGGAGCAGGAGAAGCAAGTAACTTCTGTTTTCTTCTCAGCTACCTGTTTTACAATAGTTAATTCTAAAAATAGATAAAATCACAAACTCCAGATAGTTGTTGATAAGAATGCCTGATAAAGTGATTCTGTGCATCTGCTGCCAGATAGTCTGGCTCCATAAGTATCGCTGTCTTGTACATGGACTTTTAAAAATAAAGCTGAATGACTTCTTCATTTAAGCCTGTAACTGACTTGCTTGGCATTGAGTTATAAAGTAATAATGAAATACCCTCCAATGTAGCTCCCAAGTAATTCTGAAATGTAAAGCCGTTCTCAGATTCCCAAGGAACTGCTGGCTAAGGCTGGGCACCTCGCTGGGGAAGCTGCAAGGGAAGAAGTAACCATCTGAGGAACGAAAAAGCAGAGATCAGAAGACACTCCAGAGCAAGCGAGTTGGGAAACTAAAGGAAATAAGAAAGGGAAGAGGCAGAGCCCCACCTGAAAAGAAAAAAAACCCCAAAGAACAGGAGCAGTAACCGGAGAGGGATACTGTGAGAATGACTTTCTTTACCACTCTTCCATAGAAAGAAGAGGTGAACCTGTTTACGTGCAAGGAAGTATTTCCTAATGATCACTAAAAAGTTGGAAAGACCATTCTACCAGCATCATAAGTATACATTAATGATATTGTCTTGTGTTTTTATAATAGAAACTAGTCAAATGTTTATGTAATTCACACTTGTACTGAATTCAGTATTGTCTCTGTGCTTTCAAGTTGGGAAGGAATAACTGTGATTTGTTCCTGTTCAGAGGTAAGATAATGCATTATCAGTCTTATGTAGTAGTCTATCAATCACCCTAGTTTTGTTTCACGTTTTCAATGTGGTAAAACAGGAATATGCAGTCTTTGATTTTTTCTTTTAATTTTATTTTTTTAAGCTTTTAACCTTTAAGCTTTATTTAATTGAACATTTTTTTTTTCCTTCTTCTAACCTTTTTTTTTATCTGACATTACTATCATATTTTTTTTGTGGAGTGGGGAAGACAATATGTTTTTAAATAAATGTGCTTGTTCCAACATTCATTTTATATTGTATTGTTACTTGTATTACACAAGTCACTCGGATTTACGAGTTTTTTTAAAACTTTGATACAGTCTTTATGAGATAATTATTATTTTTTTGTCTTACAAGTAATTAATATGCTATTTGTCAAGGGTTGGAAAGAAGTTTTAAAATATGGATGTTCTTCTCACAGCACACACTCTCCTATTTTTCTGTTTCCTTTCAATGTTTTTTCTTGTTGGGTACAGTTCTGCCTCTTCCCTTTTTTACCTTTCTTTCCTGGTCCTTTTACTTGATGATTGCTGGCTATCTTATGAGCAGTCCTATCTTCTGGCTATCTTTTCATTCCCAGGTGGTTAATTCTTCCTTTTCAGTTTCCTTATGAATTTAATTTTATATCTGGAATATAGGAGATGTTAAATGATTTGCTTTCCAGGAGAGCTGAGAAATTGGGGGTTTTTTGAATGGTGAGGTGGCTGTGAGGCTGTGGGCTAATCTCTTATGGGAGAATGGGAGCCTGGTATCCCCATACACTTATCTTTTGTTGGGAAAAACACTGTTTGTTAGCCATCCATGGGCAGGAGGGGAATCTGGTGGCAGCAAGTCAGTCTAGTCAAATGAGAGCTTCTTGCATCAGCAGTTTTCAGAGTGGACCATCCTTATAACTGCCTGTAATTCAGAAGTTGACTGTAAGAGGTGAAGCTAAATATAAAAAAAAAAAAGCGCCCTCTGCTTATTCAAAGCTGTAACTGTTCTACTTTGTTTGCATGATGTGGGGCCGGGGTGGGGAGCAATATAGCTGCTCCATGTGTGGGGCTCTCTGCAGTGGAAGAGCCTGGCTCCAGTTTGTTAGGCTTTCCCTGCCACCCTGGTGAGCTTTTGTCCTGGTCACCCCCAGAAGGTCTCCAGCTTGTCCCTGTTTCGCTGGTCCTGCCTGCTCCCATCCCTTTTGCACTGGATTTTGTGTTTCAGCTGTGGCCCACGCAGGCTTTTCAGTTTATCCCTGTAGAACATGCTCAGTAGTATTCTGCGGCATAGTATTTTGTGCCACTTCTAATTTATTCCGTTGTTTCTGATTATTAGTCAGTGGGAAATGAATCTGTTTCTGCTTTAGATCATGTGCTTGCTTCAAATTTTTTCAACAGCATATAGACTTAACATGCTATTCAGCACAGAATATTGCCTAAAAATGTCAGTAGGATTTAATGGTTGTTGTGTCTTAATGGTTTCTATTTTAATATGTGCCTAGGTTAAAAATAAGTGAGGATTATGATTTTTCTCTTTTTAATTCTTGTTATTTATTCCACACTCCTTAAATTCATTCGGTGATCCAAGAGTCAAGCTGAGTTCATTCCTTCTCCTTCAAGAAGGCAAACATTTCTGAAGGAATGATGTCTTAATTAATAATTGTATGGTACCCGAGTCTTATCAGGTCCTCAGCGATAACAGCATAGACCATCTGAGACTAATTCTTACAAAAGAATAAGTGTTGAAATTTGTGTAGCAGTTGCGATAATTAATTTCCTCCCCCCTTCGTCAGCTCACACCGTCACGGCTCTGGGGAGAGGGATGGAGTGCTGTGCCGTGCCGTGTCGACAAGGCCGAGGGCCAGAGAAAGCTGAATTTGTCATGTCGGGTCCCCAGTAGAAGATTCCTGAGTAAGAAGCTGTTTTTTCATAGTCACAGCTTCAAAACACAACAGCACTTCAGATGTGGACTGAAACAGGGCTGACCAAATCTTAGGTCTTTTTCATTCTCTTGGACTTGCTAGTTTTTTCTCTTTTTTTAAGGGCAGGGAAAAAGAAGAAAAGGGAGACTTCTCACTTTTTTTTCTTTCCTTTTTTTTTCCTGGGATTACTTTGATTTTTTTTTTTTTTTCTAGTTGAAGTAATAAACTGGCACACTTAATTTTTAAGGCAATTCACTGGGTAATAGGATTTCGGGGTTACTGCTTTTATCCTCCTGGAGAACCAGTGTGCACACATCCTGGGTTGAATTAAAGCTTTGTAAGGTATGCAGTTTGGTTTTCCTATAAACTCATTCTCTCTGTTGGAAGGGAAGAGAATTGCAACTGAAACTCGGGGAAATACTATTTACTGACTGTATGTTTACTAATAATTTAGAGAGTTACATGTCCTACATATCCCACACCATCTAGTGGAAATTTTTTGCATCAGCAGTGTGAGGTCAAGGACCTGAAGGAATCCAGAGGTTTGAGAGTGTGAGAGACTCTGGAGACTGTGAATCTGCTTTCCCTCAGGTGCTATATTAAAAGTGCCACACACATTAATGATGGATTTTTGCTCCACCTCCTTGAAAAACACTTGTGATGGCTCATAATTCCAGAAGAGGGAACCTACTGATGAATATTTGCTGTTAACATTGAACAGATCCTTGTTGAAGTCCTCATGGACAAACATAAACTGGAAAAGATAGGGGTGGGGAGAAGAGCCAGGCAAAAGGTTAGAGCCTGTTGTCTTTAAAACCCTGTGAATTTTGGGTGGGGATTGGCCGTGCTGTATCTTCTGATATCCTGTGATAATTCTTCTGAAGTCTTCAAGCTGTTTTTATTACAGGAGGAGTGCTGACATGCACGTACTGCGGTATTCACGTAGATGGGCTCGCTGCTGCGTGGCATCTCTGGCTGACGCTCCAGTGTAATAACTCAGGGCAGCTGGCAATGCGCACTGCGTTGTTTTCGTGCAGAACTACTTCGGGGAATATTATTTCATCAGCAATAATATAGTAGGTGATTTTTATGAAACTATCACTGGGTTTCTGGCTCAAAGCGATGGCTAAGTACTTTTCAGTATGTAGGCTTCTTAATTAAATGTGGATTTTATCTGAGCAGTCATATTGTTTACTCCATAGGCAGTGCAGAGAGCACAAGTTGAGGGTTGTTTCATTATGTCTGATGCAGTAGAGTATCCTGTCATAGGGATAGCTATAGTGATATGTATTAGAAATACAGTCACATTTTTCTTATGTAATAATGGATTTTTATTTTGTTAATTTAAAAAAATGTAAAAGAATTAACATTCTGAATTTTGTGACACATTTCTGATATGCTTTTCACCCATAAAGGTGGTTTTGTCAGTCTGTGTTGCTGTCAGAAAGTAGAAGATGGGCTAATTACTGTAAAGACTGCAAACACTTAATTCCCTCCCATCCCCCTGAAATTTGGAAGTGTAGTTTGACTCCAGATTGTTTTCTGAAAATTTAATCTTCTTATAAGCAGTATACGGAGAGAAAAATATAACGTACTCAATTTGTGGAAAGAAGAGGAGTGACTGGATCTAGACTGCTTTGTTTTGCTCAGTACGGGAGATGCAGGATAGGCACTTGATGGTTGTGGATCAGTGATACTCTGATTCATGCTTTTGTCATAATATAGTTTCTCTTCATGTATCTTCAGCTTTTCTACTCATGTACAGTTTCTTCCTCCAAAGCTATTAAAGTAAGTGTGTAGAGTTGCTAGTGGTCTGAAAAGTAGCTTATGTATCGTTGCTGCTTTGACATACAGCTTTATTTCTTTTGATGACAGTATATGTGCATTTTATTAGCTGAGTGTTAAGCAAGAATGTTTTGGATGACCGCAAGTGAATTTTGGCCACATAAGAAGGATATAGATCAAAATCACTGCTCCCTGACAAATGCCAGAAATACGAAAAGAGCTGACCGAGCTGAAACGAAGGAGTTGTCCTGCTTGTGCAGATCATGTAGCTGCAGTGTTTTCTCTCTTGCTCCATGCCAAAGCAGGACCCTGCTAGAAATGTGCAATGCAATGACCTCAGTCTTCTGGCTTGAGAAGACATGTAGCCTCTTGAGGCATTTGGAGGCTACTGTGTCAAACCACTCTCCTGTCCTGTCTCCAGACACATGCCCCCCATCACAACAGGCATGTTAGGTCCTACCAGTGGATTCAGCATTCGTGTGCCATCCTGCCTTCTGGCTGGATGTGCAAGTGCAAGGAAATACCTGTGTATTTGTTCTTATACTATGGAAATCTTCGATTGTGTGTGGGAGATGTGTCTTTAGGACAGGATTTTGGGCCTGGGTTAATTGTTCTAGGGACTGCATCCAGCCTGGGTACATGTAACGGTGCAGCAGGGATGTAGTGATCAGTGCTGTCCTGTGCTTCATCCCAGGACAAGAGACAGAAACGCTTTTGCTTTGCCAGCTACAGCCAGCTGGTATCGTGGCAGTGGTTAGGGAGGGGTGACTCCCAAGAAAGCTTTTTGGGCAGTCTCTGATTGAAGCATAGAGCCTCTGGCCAGCAGCAATGGTGACCCTTCACATCTGACTTCAGGAGGCCACTTCTCTCTTGAATAATCACTTTGTTATCTTCTTGGATATAACTTATACAGGCAGTGGGACTTAGCTGCAGTTGCAAAGGTAGCAATGATAGCTGGCTTTATATGGAGAAGAAATGAGGAACAGTGAAACTTAGACTGAGTTTAAGATCGGATGTTATAATCCAGGAATTTCTGATTTTTTCAAATTGACTTTTAGTTTGTTGTGCTTTGGAACATGGATTACTCTTTATCATTTAACATCACCCGAGCAAGCATTTTAATTTATGACATTCCTGTTACTGGTAATGTTCTTCATGAGTTATGCCTTTGGTTCTTCTTCCTGAGTGTTGTAGCTTAGACTTGTAGCATTTTGTGTCATAAGTCCTGGGTTTGGCATAGTGTTGGGAGTTGTATACATGCTCTGAGTTAGGTGTATGAGTAGGCAGTGTGTGACCTCTGGGCTGGACATGTGGGCTGCTTGGAATGGACTCCGTAGCTCAGGTAGTCTCTTCTGATGGTAGGATATGGTCATATTGGACTCCATGCTGCAGAGTGGCTTTGTTATTAAGTCTGAACTTCATCTAACTTGTGTGCGTAGTTCAGAGAAAGATGAACTACCCTTTTTATAACTCTATATTAGAAAGACTGTTTTCTTACATGGCTAGCATGAAGGTGAGCCATGTGGAAAAGACCAAGAAAACAAACCCATCAATTCAACAGTAAACCAGTTAGGTATTTCCAAAATATGAAATAGTTTATTAAGCAGGGTTTTTATACCATCTTCGGGTTTAACAGACTCTGTTTTAATACACTTTAAGCCAAGAATGTGTCCGATTGGCAAGGGGTGCTGACTTTTGGGGTCTGCAGGTTGGTGTCTGCCAGTGCTTATTTGAAGATGCAACTTGCTGATATTGAGGGAGAAGACACTGAGTTGCAGCAAGGGCGGTCCCTGCTAAGCAGTTGCTAAAATGGAGGCTTAGCTGAAGTAGTGGAGGCTGCAATAAGTGTAATCTGCTGGACATACCTAGATACGTCTTTCCAAGTGTTGTGCACTACTGGTAGAGAAATAATGGTGAGGACTCCCACACATGTAGACATTACAGTAACATGTACCCGTGCTCAGGATTTTGTTTTGAAGAAGAGTCCTTTCTGCTCTGAACAGCCTGAGATGAGAATGGAAGAAGAAATATAAAAAAATAAAGTCATAGTTGCAACTTGGTCATTCTCCAAATACCAACTGTTGTCTCTTCCCTTAGCAGCAGCAGAATTCATTTGCAGAAAGCAAGCCCAGCTGTAACCCAGGTCTGTGTATAGAGGTTAGCTTGAAGAATAGGAAAAGCTTTAGGTTAGGAAGGGATCTCACACACACTGGCTGTGGCAGAAAATCTACAGGACACTACAATGAAAACATTGATGTTAGGATTGAGGGATATGGGGACAAGGCGGGTAGAAACTTGCACTTATACTATGACATCTTTTTGGTTTCTGAGGTGGAAAAATCATTTTACACTTTTTCTTTACTCTCTAAACTAGAGGATTTCGAGTCCTGTAGCTGGGAGAATGAAAAACCCTGAATGTAGGTTTCAAATTTTTTACCTTTAAAAAAAAATATATATATATACATACACACAATTTTTATGTATATATAAATTTACCTGGCAGCGTGTCTGTGGACTACATTTTCTTTTTCTAAATAAGACTCGTACTTCCCAGAGAATTTTCTGTTTTGCCATGTATTTTCTGAACAGAGGTTTCTGAAGAAAACTAGTGTTGGGAAAAAATGTGCTAACGACAGGCTTCAAAATGCAACACCTTGGTGGAAATGAAGCTGCCTGTACTTTGATTTCCATACCTGAACTTGTACTCTGGATGTGGAATTGTCACCTTCTGTAGAGGGAGTGATTTAGTGGGGTGAAAACATGGGGGAGGGCGTTTCTTTTTCATATTTCTTCCCTTTAGAAACATAGCTTAGTTCCTGAGAGTTATTAATCTCATTCCTTACAAAAGAAGAATAGGTTTTATCCCATGGGTTTTCTAAGCATGGCTCATTTTTTCGTCTGATAATGTTGACAACACACCTGCAATTTAATATTTGTAATGGTAAGCTAAGCTGTGTTTTGCTGTGTACTACCTATTTCTTCTGTCATGAAATAGAGAGGAAGATCTATTTCTTTCTGAAGAAGTTGATAGTATCACTATAAGGAACTTTTTTTCTGACTCGCATCAAAATCTCAGCAAACCGTTTTTCAGGAGATTTTATTTTGCTTGTTTCTGCCTCTCTCATATCACTGTCACAAGAGCACAAGTGTAAACTTTTCTACATTTACATTTTGTAGCATTCCTAAAAATGTGCTTTTTTCCGCCTCACGCAACCACCTGCCATTCCCCATTGAAGGCTGAATTAATCTCTGCTTTGTATACTGTGGTGTCTCGGAGTCTGTCACGAGCATCTGCAGGATGGAAAAGGTCTGTCAAAACGTAGAGTAGATTGGTCTCAAAAGGCTCAGAGCTTTCCGCCTCCAACACATTCTCCTGGTAATGTGTTGGCCAAGGCTCGCCGTAGCCAAGTGTCCCAGACCGCAGGCAGGGAGCTGGGCTGTGCTCTGGGGTTTTTAATCTAGTGTTGGAAGGTTCCTGTTTAAAACAATCACATTCTTCAGCATTTATTAGTCCCTTCTGAACACGTAATAATAAACTCATGCTTAGTTTTTATTGGGCACCTCTTGCTATAGATCTAAAATGACTTAATTTCTAAAATTGCCCCCTGAATTTGAAACTGAGGGTGGTGCTTTCATGTGGTGAAGCTAATTTCTAGCAGAGGTCTGGCCACCGTAGCCCGTGACTCTGCTGGCTGCAGTGTCTGTTCCCTGAATTCTGAAACATCCAAGTGGGGGTTTCCCAGTGCCTCGGGGGCCGCTGCTGGGAAGGGAACTTTGGAAAGTTCGGTTTAGCTGTCTGCAAACTGGCAAAGCCTTGTGAGACCCGCATGTTTTAACAGTCCCGGCTAGTGGGATGTGTTGCTAATACGGACATTCATGGAAGAGTTGATCCACTCAATAGCTACTTTTGTTTCATAATAAACTGCAGTTAAAAAGTCAGTGTTTAGTGACGAAAGAGGGGAGAGTTTGAGGGAGAAATTCAGAAGCATGAAGTTCTTCTGAAGGTGAGTAGCTGGATGTCCCTGTTAATAGTCACATTTTAGACTGATTTCCAGTTTCAGTATATGTTACCTCGAAACATATAATGCTTTTCTGGCACTTCAGGGAATACACAAATTGTGAATCTGTAGGTACTGATTTATAGGGAGTGAATGCCATGCATTTGTTATACAACCTTGGTGTCTCACACATTCATCTGTGAAGGGAAAAGCAATTGACTTCTCATTTCCCGTGTTTCACATTCTTTTATGAAGCAGAAAGAAGCTTGTGATGAACTGTTACAACATCTTGTTTAATGCATATATAAAATCATTTTGCTGAAAGTTTAGCCCAGTAAATGTTTCAAGGATGGTTAGCTACAAGTTGTGTTGGTATCAGTCAGTAGTTTTGTGACACACAGAAATATTTTTGACCTCAATGATGGGCATAAGAGACTTTACCATTATTTTAGCTTCCTGGGCTTTTTCACCAGGTTCAGCAGTTGTTTGGGAGCTGATCAATCTGCACCGGACCACTAACGAGCGAAAGCAAAAGTTAGATTGCTTTTCTGGAGAGAGCTATTTATACATGCAGGTATGTCTGTACCTCGGCTTGCTCAGATCAGATTACTTGCTGGATAACTCTGGCTTTGCAAAACAAATTTGTTGGAGGTCAAGGTGGGTGTGAGTGATTTACTGTAAGCAGGGAGTGAAGGTGATGTACGCTGTCTGTTCTCCCCACGTGGCAGCTTGTGTCATGCCTGGTGACTCCACTGCCTGTAATAGCTGGGGGCTGTACTTGTATTCTTTGCAGGATCATTTCTCCTAGTTTTATCTTCACATGCTTTCTCTGCAGGAAAGGCACAGAAGAAAAGATTTCTAAGTGAGTTAATACATTGCATGGATAGCTGAAATGAAATTCTTTGTTGTAAAGCCTGTTTTGTTGTTGTGCTCTTCCTCTGACCCTTTGATACATCTAATGCATCTCCACCTGGTTTATTTCTGAGCAAATATAGATTTAATTTATGTTGTGGATCTAGTTATAGTCACATATCTCTTTTTGCTGCTCATAAGCCCAGGTATGCCACCTCCTTGGTCTGAGTTGAAACACTCAGCTGCAGGACATCCTGTAGTGAACTCACTGCAGGAACATACATTTTATATGAGAAGTTGTCTGTTGAATATTTTAAATAGTTAATGCACAAGAAGAGTGCTGAGAGGAGTTGTGTATGCTGGTGATCAGGGCCGGCGTAGGAGAACCAGCGGTGCTTGCTCCCTGGGTTCAGGAAGGGAGATGAGTTTGTTTCCTGCAGAGCCCAAGGGTGCTGCAGCCACTGAACAGGCACCCACAAAGGATGGAGACAGGGCGGTGTCGTGGATGCTGCAGTGGTCTCCTGCTCGCTGCTGCTTTGGGACCAGGAGTCCAGTGGACGAGCTTGACAGGGCCTCCTGCACTGGGCTCTGTAGGGATGGTTACGGAGCAAGTCTGTGTTTGGGAATTTGTCCAGCGCTCGGGAGAGAGGGCTCTGAGCAGCTCTGCAGCCAGGAGGCTGTCCTGGTGGTTGAGCTAAATGGCAAGGGGGCTTCACTTATTTCTCTGCTTGTCAGTAATTACTTACCTATGGTTTTCATTGCTGGCCAGCGTTGATTATTTTTGTGCTGGAGCTCCGTGCCAGTGGTTGCCAATGCTTTCCTCGCTGGGTACTTTCCAGCAATCTCTTTAACAGTTGTAGTTGGTTTTCGTTTTCTTCTTCCCATTCATTTAGTAAGTAAACTAAAGTATAAATAAATAAATACCAGCAGTTAATCAACTGCTAGTTAATTGTTAACATTTAAGAATATTTACATGGAAGATGGAAATATATATCCCTCTACCAACAGGAAAGAAATTGTTAGAGCTCCTGCTGTGAAAGAAATAAATAACTGGGGAGAAAAGTGTTAAAGCTTATTAGTCATAGTAATTAGGTCAAAGAATCCTCCTGTAGTGCATTAAGTTATCTGTTACCTTCTAAATAGAATTTAATATGAAAAAGTTTAAGAATAGGAAACATTAGAATCTTCTGCCATTCAAAGGGTAAGGAAATCAATTGGATGTAAAAAATTAGTTTGGACAAATTTAATTTAATCTGTAATCTTACGAAAAGAAGCAATACTGTTCTGGTAGTTATTATGCAAATAATTGTGGATTTCTGTCTCAAGGGAATATTTTACTCTATTTCAAATATTTGTGAGCATTAATGTGTTGTTTCTAGGTTTGTGATCTTTTAATTGCATTACACAACAGCATTAATATTTAATCAATGTCCACTTTGATTCAGCTGTGTTCTAATGGAGAAAGGATTCTACTGCATATATGAAAATAAAACTAAATTTCATAATTTAATTTTCTGAACCAAACAGTTAACTCCTGCATGATGTTAGCTGTAGGTAGGTTTGGCATATAGTTGAGAACAGTAACCTGACTTAAGGAAAATAAAACCTCAAAGTATAAAGTGTAGAAATACCTGATTTGTCTGATTACCATGTCAGTATTACTCAACCTATCTTCTGCTTAATATGGTACATTATCACTAAATTTATAAAAATTATAAAAATAGTATTTATTTTATTCCTACAGTTTACCTCCATTTTATTAACTTAAAGTAATCTTGTGTGGGACAAAAATGTGGCTGTCTAGGGCTAGAATCCATATTTCATTTACTATGTTTTGTTACTTATATTTCCTAAAAGCAGAAAAGAGAATTTTAAATGTGATTCTGCACTGTACTTGGAGAAGTAATGTTAATTCTGACTTAGTGATTTTATTGACCTAAATAGGTTTAAATATGTGGTAAAGGATGTGTTTTAGCTTTGCAAATCAAACATGGCCATGGAATTCTATTCATTACTATAGTACAATTCTGGAATTTATAGATTAAAATTATACTGGTGCTCTTTGGAGCTAGATGGGATCTTGGATGTTAATTTGGTTTATGACTGACTGGAATCCAGCTCAGTCTTCTGTCTTGACATGGTACAAAGTTATAGAAACATCTTTTTCATCAAAGTTAGCAGATAAATGCAGGAAACAGATGGGAGGTTGTCATGTGCTTGTTGCAGGGCTTTGGAGAAAAAAGATATTATTACTCACGCAGGATTTCTGTGTTTGTGGACTTCACAGCAGCACTACATAGAAACTCCGGAGCGTGGGTCTTCTGCTCAGCTCCAACTCTGAGCAGTTTTTCCAGGACATCACCAGTCCCTGCTTGCTGCAAGGAGGACCTCCATGCCAGCCCCCCAGAGGCGTGCCTGGGAGCTGGCTTCATGCTAAGTCAGAACCCACTCAGAAAAAGCAGGGCTAACCTTTGTCTGAAGAGGTTGTTCTTGAGGGAGCTAGAGCAAGTCTTCCAGCTCAGGCAAGATGCAGTACACCCTTGAATATAAGGCTTCGGTTACCTTGAGTGACCTCTGTTGGCATGGTCATCTTATGTCATTCAGGCTTTACGTCAATAGAGAACTTTGAAGTATTTGGTGGTCGTGCACTGCCTTAAAAGCGTAAGGAGCCGCAAGTGTGGTCCTGGATGAAAGTGAATGCTGCATGATCTTGCTAATTTAACCAATAAATAGACAAGAGCACCTGACAACAACTGCAGCTGTCTTTTACAGCAGTATTTTCATTCCTACCAGAATTCTTACCCCAGATTATTTCTTGATGGTAATTGTCAATAATATTGCAAATCTTAATGTTAAATGGCCAGACTATCTCCCAGGTACAGCAAGTCTGGCCAGCAGCTGTGGTTCACCCTGTTATTTTGAAATAAATACGCAAATTCGGTGAAAAACAGATGCAGGAGGCAGTTTTCTTTATTTTAGTATTCTTGTACTATATGTCAAAGAAGCAATCCCCATTTTTATCAGTTTGTAAGGAAGATAAAAATGAAGGCAAAATAACCCTGCTGAACTACTTGTACTACATAAAAACATTCAGTTCCCTTTTGACACCCAGATGTTCAGTGTAATTCTGCAGTGCGTTTTCTGGGAGCAGAAGAAAAAAAGAAGTGCATAGCTTTTTTGTGGTTGCAGATTTCTTTCCCTTACTTGAAGCAGTGAGACATGTAATGGCTGTCATTTTGAATAAGATGATGCTGAAGAAGAGTAAAGGAAATTGAAAAAAATTACTCCTGTAAAATTTGATATAATTTTATAATTAATGTGACAAAATGTGATTTTTTTCATTTCTGAAGTGGTTTACAATAATCTTAGTGGAGGTGGAGTGTTAGACAGTTTAAACATATAATAAGGGAGAAGATCCTTCCTAATAGCGATTTAGGAAGTGCTTAGGGTAAAAAGTGTTCAGCGGAAGAAGGTGTTACAAAATTCATGATAGAACATTTGGATAAAAGTACTGGTTTTCTGCAAATGAAAAGGAGCAATGACTTTGTTAGTTGTGGAAAGTATATGGTGGAAAGGTAATGCCAAATAGGAAAAATATAAAAGCACCTTCCCTCCATTGATATTAAGTACCCAAACAACTAGGAAAACTCTTTAAGAGCCCCTAAGGAGCACTGTGGATAACATTTTAAACCTTGCTTAACATTATCCCTGAAGACTTGTCAGGATAGTGACACGGTTTAGGAAACTGCCTCAGGACATCTTAGGAAATTACATGCATTCAGTTGTAAACTAAACTGTTAAAAACTATTTTAACTTGCCAAGTGGGAGAACACTTAGGCACCCACAGCTTTGTTAAGCGTGGTAGCTAGATTAGGGCAAAGAAGTGATGTTTTAGCTAGGGGCAGTGAGGTGGAAGAGGAGGTTCTAATTGAATTTAAAAATTTTTTTTTTTTTGGTAGGAAATAATCATGGCAGCCTCAGAATTATCAGGAAGTTTTCAACATAGCAGAACAGCCCTGTGATTTCTTATAAGATATTCCAGTTGGCTTTTGTTTTTCTTAGGAAATTATACCTGCCAAAACTGTCAGATAGCTGCACTGTTTACAGTGTATATCTGGGCAGAGGAAAATTTCACTTTCCCCTCCTGAAGCAGAAACCTGGAGTAGGCGTATACGAAAAGTCCATTTTTATGTGCTTGTCAACCGTTGCAGCTTATACTGCTCTGAAAAACAAAGATGATGTGTTTATGATTGACAGAAATCATAATCACTTACAAATGGATGAATGAGAGTTTAATAAATATTTAATATAAGGATATTTTCTAACAGGAATATAATTATAAATTAGAATCCTAATCAAAAGATGCTGGGTGCATTTTGTGCGCTCGTAGTTCATGGCCAACTGCTAAAGAAGGGGGAAGCACCACTGGTAGCTGTTCTGGAGAGTAGAGAAATTATATTTAAAGGGTAGCAGGGAACTTGAAAGGTAATGTTTTTTTTAGAAAAGCAGCTAAAAGTAAAGATTAACCCATTTCCTGTGTCTGAGTCTTTTTGCCTGTTTTGAGTTTGTAATAATGTTTTATTGATGAGAGAGATATATATATATAGTTTGTGTAGGTGTATTTTTTTCTGTGTCAAAATATCTCACCATTAGTAAAGTGTGCATAAATTCCAGTTTACAGTGTAAAAGAACCAAACCCGTTTGAAAAAAAAAAAAAAAGAGGGAAAACTACATCAATTCCAGTGAGCCCTGAAGTCTAACTTTTGAATATTCAAGCAGATTGGATATTATGAAGAGCTGTCAGTACTTCATAGCTATGGATGCCAAAGCAATTATGTTTGCAAACCTTGAGATGCATCAGTCTGTTTTTTTACCCTCTGACTTGGGAGCAGGGAAGCAATTTGGCTGAATATTTAGGCAATTAATGTTGAAATTAGCTCCAACTTTTGAATTTTAAGAGGTTTATAAAACTATAACCAGATATAAATGAACTTTCTGACACTTTTGAAAGAATCCCATTTTCTGAATCGGGCATTGGCTTCCAGTCAGCAAAAGCTGGACTGCAAAATGGGGGTGCAGGTAAGAGCAGGGCTCTGACAGTCCTGCCCCTGCCTGAGCTCAGAGCTGTTGCGAGGCATGAAGTGCTGGAGCTCCCGTCCCAAAGTCCTGCTGACAGCACCTGGGACCTTGCAGCTTAGGGACAGTGAGTGGTAGGGTCCAAGGAAGATGGCTTGGGAGATGGAAATTTTCTGACCTGTATTCACTCTGCTTCTTACTCTGCCCTCCCTTTGGAATGAAGCTGCTCTCTCCTAGGTGGCTTCTCCAATGTTGACACGGGTTGTTTGAGTTAAAGTTTTGTAGGAGCATCCCATCAGTTGGCCGCCTTTGTCCTCCAGAAAGTGGGATCAGGTGCTAGGGTGGGTTTGGACTGGATCTCATTGGAAAGGGGAGGTGGCAAGGCATGACTGTGGGAAGGGGTTTGTGTTCAGTCACGTCAAAATGCTTCTAGTATTTTGTTTTGAGAAAGCAACTGAAAGTTTGTAAAGGTTTACATCTCCCAGAACCTAGAAGGAAAAGTCACAACATGACAGAAGGTGTATATCTATGGTCAAGGCTTTGTTATTGTTGAATTTCAAAGCCCTACTCCAGGCAACAGGGAGGCAGGGTCTTTAGAGAAAGGTTAAAATATTTGTGTAGGTAGAATTTTAGGCAAAAAACCAAGATGTGAGCTGCTACTCATTCTGGCTTTACCATAAGTGATGTGAATGGTGAGGTCCTGTGAGGGTGTCTCAGGCAATTTCCTAGTTATGAATTGCATTCTCAGTTTTTTTCAGTCTGGTGATGAATTGATGTCCAGGAACAATTTAAAAATAAGTACTGTGACATTAAAAATTGAATTCATTTGATGGGTGACTTCCAGTCAGTTGCAGCAAGGAGCTGTTGCATCATTACAGAAGACAAAGATCTTGTCAGAATGGTTATTACTCTCAAAATTTTAGGTTCTGTGTTACTGAAAAGGTGCTCACCTCCCATGCAGGTTTTTAAGTTGGAAACACTTGAAAGCTCCATTCAACACTTGCTCACCTAACATTTGTCTTATGAATGATTGTACGGCAAGAGAAACCTTTACTAAGCTTGCTGAGGAGTTTGCTGTCAATACGGGCTGCCTTAGATGCTGTGTAACAGACTGGGTGTGAGTAGGTTAAGTAGAGGTCGATGGAAAGCAGCTTAATTCAAGTGTCACCTCTGATTTCCACTGAAATAAGAAGGCTGTAAGTGGGAGTAATTTGCACATATAGGAGTTGGGGAGAGTAGAAGGAAGAACGTCTACTGAGCCTAGACAGATCCTCACGCTCATTTTCCTCCTCTTTGAGTATCCCATGACATAACTAGCATCAGCTGAGGTGAGGTGTTTAAGACAGTCACGCACAGCAAGTTGTATGTCTGCCTTGAGCCGTACAGCCGAGGCAGTCAGGGTGTCCCAGGAGGAACGGCGGGGCAGGTCAGGCTGCTGCAGCAACACCCCGCAGTGCTGGCAGGCCAAGGCTGCGAGCTGCCTTGTGGCATCCTCTGGCATGGTCTAAACCATCCAAGGTCTGGGAATGCATTCACCCAAAGCTAGAAAGGGGTGTTTGTCTTGAGTAGCATCCCTAAAATATAATCTTGATACGTGGGTTAAAGTTGCCTGTCATGTTTTAACCTCAGTAAGCAACTAAGTACCATGTAGCCGCTCACTCTCTTCCCACCCTCCCCACCTTGGTGGCATGGGAAGGAGAATTGGGAAAAGGTAAAACCTATGGATTGAGTTAAGAATAGCTTGATAACAGGAATAAATTTAACCCCCCAAAAAAACCCCAAAACAAACCAAACGTGTGTGTCCGTCCATCCTGCCACCCCCCACCCCCCCAAGTAACAATTGTAATGAAGAGGAGAGGGAAAGAGAAGAATAAAATCCAAATGGGAAAAAACCCAAACAGGTGGTGCACAGAACAACAGCGCACCGCTTGCTGACCGATGCCCAGCCAGTCCCCCAGCAGTGATCAGCAGCCCCCAGCCACCTCCCCCCAGTTCATACACCAAACATGACGGTCTATGGTATGGAATATCCCTTTGGCTAGTTCGGGTCAGCTGTCTGGGCTCTGCTCCCTCCCAGCATCTTGTGCCCCTCCTCACTGGCAGAGCATGGGAAACTGAAAAGTCCTCGTCTTAGTATAAGCACTACTTCGTGACAACTAAAACATCAGTGTGTTATCAACATCATTTTCATACTAAATCCAAAACACAGCACTGCACCATCTGCTAAGAAGAAAATTAACTCTATCCCAGCTGAAACCAGGACATTGCCTTGTAATGTCCTGTGAAGGGGACTTCACATTTCCTTGTATTGGCTTTTAAGACTGTAAGTTAGATTTTAATGTATTAGTGCTAAAGGCTTGGTAAGTGGGTAAGTAGATCTATGTCTAAGGAATTAAGTGTCATTTGATTGCAGAGCTTACTACTATTAAATACACGCTTTATGGTTTAGCTATTTCGGAGTTTAAATATAGATGTTCTTAGAAATAATTTCAACTCTTTTTATTTCTAATAGTAATTTCTCCTTTTATCATTTAGACAGTTCTGAGTGTCTGTAATATTTTCACAACAAAGACTAATCACATTGCTTTTAGGTATATATAGTCCCTGGTGGTTTTTGTCTTCTTTTGATTTTGTTTTCTTTTAATAGAACTAAACCAGTGCAGCACAAGTCTTATTTGCCTGCTGGCTCTTTCAGTTCAGGAGCTCATGAAATACGGCTGTGAATTGTCTACAGTTACGTGGAGATCTTTTGACATTGATCAGCAAGGAAGGGACTAATACCATCACATTTATTATCATCAATGACACAAAGAATGATCTCTATCTGATCATTTGGGCTCAAACAAGCCTTGCAGGAAACACTGCCCATTCTGATCCTCTCTCATAGCTGGTTCCTAAGGTAACTCAAAAAGGTGATGATCCTCATATGAGAAACAGAAGGTATTTCTGCTTTCCTACTCAGCCTCACAAATCACTTAGCAGGAATTGGTGAAACATTCTGGCGCAGAGAAGCCATTCATAATTTTTGAGGGATGAAGGTTTACACACTTCAGGCTTACATTGTTTTAACATACTATACAACACTGGTGAAAGTGGAGACAAATGACCATTTATTTATTGTTCTGCTTTTTCCATTATCCCATGGCCAAAGTAAACCACAGGCTCTTGTGGCCAACATGTTATTTCCTCAGTATTAGAGCTGCAAGTCCCAGGCAAACTTTTTACATGGATATAATATGATCTTCTAAGATGCCCAAGTGAGTTTTACTATTTAGTTGATTTTTTCCCCCCTTTTAGTCTCATTAGAGGCTTTTTGTTTGAAAGCAGGGCGCGCAGAGCTAAAATAAACCAGGCATTGATACTAGACTTGGACTTCATAGATTTAGAGGCTGGCATGTTTGAGTTTTGGAAGGATGGAGAAAATGTCAGACAAATTTTGAGTACAGGTTTTGAAAGAAGTACTTGGAAAATGTAAAAAATTTTGGACCATTTTTAGAGAAGGATGTTAGTATACAACAACTCTGAACAAAGTTATTATATATGATGATTAAAATACAGAACAAGCTGTCAGTATTAGCAAAATAGACATATGGCTGCAAGTAAATTAGGCATTATTTATGCAGTATACAATTATACTTTTCTGGTGGATTGTGACAGCAGTTTGATTTAAATTTTTCTTTCCAGATTTAAGACAGTGTAAGTTTGACTTCAGTGCTTAAGTGAGCTTTGGTGATTTAAGGTTTGATTCCCATTTCTGCTGGGCACTTCCTGCATAACCTTGGGAAAGTAATTTCATCGTTGTGTGATTTTAGTTCCTTGCTGAATTCTTAAGGGTAGTAATGTAAAACCTGTAGCTGATACCCTATTCTGTTTAGGTATAGGTTTTGCCTGTAGACACCTGTATCTAAACATAAATTAATTATGCAATAGAAAATGGAAGTCCATTTTGGCAAACAATACTTGCTGAAGAACAAGTCTGTATATGTCTCCTAGTTTTATATGATGATACATCATGTTATAAGTAACCTGACTGCATTTATGAGAAATACTGTGGAAGGGTATTTTGAGTCTTTTTTGTTTGATTAGAAAAATTTTGATTAATCTTTATCATTGATGATAGAAATTATATGTCGAATTTTCCAGTGCTGCATGCAGAATGTACCCTGTAATGATTTTTTTGTATTTTAGTTGATTCCAAAATACCTGTGATCCACCAGACTATAAGCTTACAAAATCATAATTAATTTCAGTCAAGGAATAAGCAGAATTTCCTTTTGTAACATTTGGCTTTACACAATGAGTGGGCAAATATACCTCTGAAATCTAGGAGACTGTGATTGATGTGAAGCAACAAAGAATAACATATTGAATACTGTTACATCAAGAGGTATTAATAATGCATGCAAATCACTTGCAGTTTTCTGAAGGCTTAATTCTTTTCCTATCTAGAAGGAGGGAAGGAACAGAGATGTACACTGTTGACAGGAATAAGTGGTAGATGATGCTTGCAGGACCTTGCTCCGAGTGGAATTGCGCACATGATGGATTTTGCCAATTCTGGATTTTGGGCTGATTCTGTTGCATACTAGGAACCGATCTTCAAGAAGGAAAGGGGGCTGATCTCTACGTAGAGGAGTACCTGGGTGATGCTGTATGGAGTTTCAGGAGCACAAACCTACATATAGAAGCACAGATTGGTGCACATGGCCCTGTCACTTGGAACCTTTCCTGTTACCCTCCAAAAGTTCCCTTTGAACCTCAGAAGCGAGGTGATGTATTATATGGCAAAGAGACACAGTAAGTAATCACAGATCAGGGGACAGAGTGCTGTAAGGGCTGTCGGGTGGTGCCAATAGAATCTGCACAGGTTTTCAGTATTATCTGAACACTGTTAGTCTCCCCACATGCAGCAACATGCTTGGAAGTCCCTGCTGGTGATTTCCAAGGGATCTGTGATTTATTTCTGACCACAGCAAACTTCTGTCATCCCCGTTGCACACCATAGCTTGGTTCTGCAAAGTGCAGCATCGCAGCGATCCCAGCAGACAGTCCTCCTGGGGAGTGCTGTTTTGAATTTCTCAATGTTTTCAGTCAATCTTATGTGGAAAAAAGGGCAAGGATGAGGCTTTTGGTCAGTGCAGCTGTGGTGCAGGAGGTCAGGGTGGCATCCTGACCTGGTGGATGTCAGAGGAGTTTTCTGCATCTTGCTGTATGCAGTGAGGTAGGACCTGAGTTTACTTCATTGGTTTCTGGAACTGAATTAGTGATCCAAGGAATAGTACTGCTAAAAAGTTGTCTTCACAATTGTCTTATACCAACTTATACTAATTGAAATCTGTGTATTATCCAAACCTGGTTATAAACAATTCATGAAGATTGAGGGATGGGATTTTTTTTTTTTAAGGAGTTATGGGTGTGGATTCCTTGTAAAGGATTTTTTAAATTGCTTCGTCTAAAGGGCCCTTTTATTTTTCTTCTCCTAACTTAAGCCTGAATTTTCTTTTTGCAAGTGGTTTGAATACATATCATTCTAATGATTGTTTTTCAGGAAAAATATTGTCATAGAACAGCCATGCATTGACAGTGCATATTTACAGCCTATAGGAGGCTAAGTGCCTGGAGGGAAGGGTTTCTTAGTTCTCTATTTATGATGTTTTATTTACATCTGTGTAACAAAAAACCCCATGCAGTGTATATTTTCTGATCATATGTATTATTTAAAAGCATATGTAAGCATGTTGCCACAACAGAAGCGTATGACGTGCCTTTCATTTGCTGACATACCCTTCAAGGTACAAACCAGTTTGGTGAAGGGGCTGGGCTGTAATCGCTGGAAGTTGCTACATCCCGGTGAGGCAAGGAGCGTCTCTGCTTCCTCCCCTAATGTGCCTGTGCATGCTTCATCCTGTTGTTGTTCTCTCCCTCCTTTGGATTCTAGCTGATAAGAGCTGTGGGGTTTCTCTTAGGGTATCTCCAAGGTAACATTTGAAAAGTTTCGGTAAGTGCATGGCATGTTTCAGCCTGTTGATGGTTAAGGTTATTTTTATCTTCTGAAATGCCAGTGGTGGTCAGTAGCAACCTGGGACAATTGGGTACTCTTCTCGATAAAGGTAGGCAAAGGTGGTGGAGTAAAGATGTTTACTGCATGCTTTAAATTGTTGATAGGCATCAAAACTACCCAGAACTCCTCTTATTCCTATAATGCTCTGGGTAATAACAATGTGCAGGGTGGGAGGCTTATATTGCCAGGGAAAGGTGCAGTTTTTACCAGTTCCCACCAGTCTGAGAACAGATTTCCTCTGGTTTACTTAAAATACAGGAGGAGCTGTATGGAGAAATCCATTTGACTGTCCTTTTTAAATCAAAAGCGATATAGAGGTTTATCTGCACCAGATAAGCTGATGCTGCTACAGTACAAATATCTGAATAATAATAGTGGCTTTGTGGCGAGAAGGAACTGCAGTACTGGGATTATTTCTTCTGTGGTAGCTGGTAACTTCTGAGGTTTTGAGCTAGCTCAGGGTTTCAAGCTAGGAGAGCTCAGGTTTTGAGCAACAAAAGTTGTGTTACTGCCGGGCCTGTCGTACTGGTTTTGGATGGCAACACCTGGGGCTGGCTCCGGATGGACTCTGCGCTGGTCCTGGTGGGTGGCAAACGTTTTTCAGTCTGTGGATATTACTTTTGGCAGGTCTTCTGTCTGGAGTGGTTCCGATTTTGGCTTATTGTATTCTAAAACATTTGGAATCCTTGAACAGAGAAACAATAATGGTTCATATACTATTCTGAAGGAATTAGATGGAAAGAACCACCAGACTTCCCTCTGCAAATGGGTTATCATAACATTTCCAGATGGCTTAGGTAATTTTGCCCCAGTCGGAAGCAGCAAGCTGGGAATGAAGTAAGTAAAAGGTAGGCAGCATGCTTTCTATTTGCTCTAACAGGGGATTTGTTGAAGTAGGAGACAGGGTGTGATAGAGCTGTCGGACAAACAGCACGGCATACTTCTTGTCACTGCCACAGGAATAACTTTTGAGAAAGTGGTAGCTGGGTGGTTTTTTTCATGCTGCTGCTGTTCTCCCGGAAAATGTAATTTGGACAAAATCATGTTTCCCTGCTGGAAAAATCAGATTGCAGTGATGCTTTGGGTTTTTTTTGGTAGGTAGGGGACCAGTGAGCAGGGAGACAGGAGCAGTGTCCTGTTGCACTGAAAACACCAGGTGCAAGGTGGAATGTTTCTATATTTGTATTGACTTTTACTTTGAGTGTATGCACCTTGACTCTAAAATCAACTGAAATAAAACCTTCAGTTTTACCATACACAATGCTTTAATTTGCTTGAAATCCCTTTTAATTATTCTATTTTTTTGTCTCAGAAACCCCTACTTTCATTAATCCTGATTTGGAATGTTGTTGCTTTAAAAAAAAAAAAAGAAAAAAGAAGAAAGTGGAATTTTCCACTGAGATGAATCTCAGTTCTAGTAAATCTTTCATCTTCTCTGTATTGTTCTAGTGTTGAAATAATTAAGTGCATGGTTGATTTATGTCTTTAGTATTATCAGGCTAAGTGCAGACTACAATATCATGACATTATATTCTAATAAGGTAGTAATTATCCTTTTGTATTTGTTCTGATCCCCACCTGGGATGGGCATATCAAAATGTTCCATATGACTATAATGTCATCTCTAAGCCACACCCTTCTTGAATTTTGTTTAGTGGACATGTGCCAATTGAGTAAACTTGTTGATTTAGAAGTTCTTGATCCCTGCTGAAGACCTTGGAGTTGTGCATCACCCCAGTATCAAGTGCATGTCATCAGCTGTTGGAAGGATTTATACTCAATAGGTTTATTTTGTGGGTACTGCCCCTGTCACAGTAGTGTATTTGGTGGATACCTTTAATGGGTCCAGATTAGTGATGCTGAAAGAGGTGCACTGTATTTGTGACAGCAGGCCCAAACACTAGTTACTTTGGATAACTTAACTCTTTTGGAGTTAATTGTCTTGTAAGCAGAATTCTTGGGGTTTGGTTTTTTTTGGTCTTTGGGAGGTTTCTGTGCACTGCCTTAGACCCTGGCACAACAGTGGGCCTTGCATCCAAATACTGCCATGTTAGTTGTGAAGCAGTGATTATGGATGGGAGCTTGCTGAACTGGAGTTGCAGTCTGAAGTTGAGAAAAGTAGATCCTGGGACTCTTAGTTATCCCTTTCATGCTGCTGCCTGTAGTTTTCTGCTGAAGAACAGCATGAGACCAGTAGCCATGAGGCACAGATCAGATGTAGAAACACAAAGGACTGGAAGAGAGCTGTGGAAACATAAATGGTTGGTATTACAAAAGAGGCCAGAAATACCCTCTTTTTTTTTTTCTTTTTTTAAAACTGGGGCTGACAATTGCAAATTCTGCTTGGAACTGAGCTTGCTGCTGAAGTGTGGAATTTGTCCAGTGTAGGAATAAGCAATGCATTGTGCCTTGAGAACAGCACTTTAAAAACTGAAGCACTTTGCCAGTGGATCAGATGGGAATTCTGAAACTTTAGACAACTAAGGTCAAAGCCTGTGCGGTGCTAAGCACCTGTGATAAAAATACAGTCACTTGAAACTGAGGGTCTTCAGCATCTTTTGGAAAGAGATCTGAAATTAGCCACCTCTCTTCAGTGTCGTTAAGTCTCTCTGTAGTTTTCTTTTTAAAAACCAGAGTTCTTAAACTCGTGCTGGTAACTAGTAGGCTTAAGCCAAACCATTATGCTTTCAAGTCAATGTGCAAGTATAAAAGAGTAATGATAGTTTTGCCAAATAAAACTGGGGGAAAACCCACCAGACCACTACTGAAGTAGTAATCTCACTGATGGGTCAGTAGGAATTATGTTCATAAATTGTGATGCTGTCCATATTGGAATTTTTGCCAAAGAAGATTTTCTAAGTTTGGCCCCCTGAAAACCAGTCATAGACTGTATTTGTATCTGGATAAAGAAGTGGTTTGCAGCATATCCCTGGTGTATTTGAAATGTTATCCCTTGAAAATTACTGGGCCTATCTATACTTCAAGCTTTCTTCTTGTTGGCTTGTGCAATCAACACTTTTTTTATGTGCCTCCAGATTCTCCCCTCTCTCTACCAGTTTCCATCCTCTATTGATTTTCTCTTCTTTCTTGCTTCCTCTTCTCCATCATTGCTGCTTGCGCACACATTTTCTTTCTGCTCTTTGCTTCCCTTTCCATTAGTTCCAAGTCACATGGCTACCTAAACCAACGAAAATCTAATGTTGATGCTTTGCTCCTTTCAGTTCAGTGATACCCGTCTGTCTCCTGCTGGTTGCCTCTCTTCTTTCAAACCTTAGTAGCAATTTAGACCAGTCTTAAGTCTGGGGTGGCTGAAACGGCGTACCTGTGAGCCACAGCTGCTCTGTGGGTGTGCTGGTGTAACCCCGGCCGGCAACCACGCACCACACAGCCACCCGCTCACTCCCCCTCAGCCAGAGGGATGGGGAGGAGGATCGGAAAAGAATGTAAAAGTCAAGGGTCGAGATAAGAACAATTTAATAGGTAAAAC
>JAVJGI010000050.1:69588810-69666103 GCA_035590275.1 Ibycter americanus | reverse complement strand
ACTGAAAAGTCCTTGATTTAGTATAAACATCACCCAGCAACAACTGAAAACATCAGCACGTTATCAACATTGCTCTCGCATCACAGCCAAAACACAGCACAACACCAACTACTAAGAAGAAAATTAACTCCATCCCAGCTGAAACCAGGACAGTGGGGCAGCAGAGCATCCTACTCCCGTGCAGGCTTCAGTCAGCTGGTTTTGCTGTCTTTCCCCCAGGATTTGGCCTAACAGCTTCATGCTCTTAACTACTTGCTCTAACTATATTAAAATGCTCACAGATAACATGTTAGTGAACATTGGTAATTTTTCCCTCCTCTGAATGTTTCCCATTTTCATTTAAAGCTGATGATTCACAAATACCCAAGGAGAGACACTAGTGTGTCCAGAATTAGCGCAATGCACAATGCTGGTGTTCTTGACCAGGCAACTCATCCACTTGACTGTTGATGAATCCCATTTTCAGTCTGGCCCATGTGTATTTTTATTTGTCATTGTGTTTATCTGTCCATTGGCCTGCTGTGACACTGTTGATTCTGAGCAGTAATTTGCTGAGCTTAAATAACCCCGGTGTTGAACTTTCTGACCATTATTATTAAATGTTGACAGGATTGGTCAAGGAGAAAAAACCCTGTTCTTGACAAACTGCCCTGATGCTATTGAACAGACTAAAATTAGCCCTGTCATTCTTCTTCTTGCTTTTAGGCATCTCAGGGTAATTATAATTGGCAAAGCCAGTCAAGCTATACCTCAAATAAGCTGAGGTTTTAATGCAATTTTTTTGATGATTTGCCTTTCTCTCCACGTGAAACAAAGAAAGTAAAGATGAAGTTAATGGTTGCTTTTCCTTACAGAACGCATCTCAGGTAAACAATGAACCAGTGGGAAATTAAAGGCAAATATTCAAGCAGAATAAAATAATGATAATCAAAAAGTGGAGTAGACAGCAAATGCAGCTGATGCTAAGGAGGGTTGGGTCTAGTCCCACTTCTGATGGTTTGGTTAGTTAAAAGCTGTGATTATGTTCCACATGAACTGCAACTTCATATATGCATTTTGCATTTATTAACTATTTTATGAAGATGATACAGACAGAGACAAAACTGTTATGGAGGATTTGGGATGGAACAGGCATGCTAATGAGCCTATGCAAAAATGCATCTATTAGCCAGATGGTGAGTTACATTGGCATTAGCTTCTGCTTACCATCTGTTTAATCCTCAGAAAGAGGCAGGAAAGGAGCTAGAAGTGGTGTAGAGGAATATAATGGTGTAGTAACCTTCACAGTATGTCCTGAATGTTGCTTTTCTTAAGTAGTTAGAGTGAACTACTGATTTCTTGTAGTGGCGGTGGGTACCAGAATACTGTGAATTCTGTAAGTTTTTCCAGTGCTCAGTTCTCCTCTGCATCTCCAGCGTTCCCTGTAAAAGGAAGACAAGTAGTCCCTCATTGTAAGCAAAACACCATCGTTCAAAGCAAGTTACAAGTAAAAAAAACCACGCCTTTGGATCACCGAACGATGTGTATCACTGGGAGGAAAAAGAAAAAGGTCCTGAATCTGGAGAGAGAAAGACCTTAAGGTCAATAGTCCAATCACCTACTCAATAAAAATGTTTTTTTTAAATTCACTTTGCAGTCTTAAACTTCTCAAATTATGCTGTGACAAAGTCAGGAAAAATAATTACCAAAAGTGGTATTGGCAGAGGTCTGTATTTTAGGCTGAAACTAGAATAATGAATTGATTAACATTGTCCTTATGTGAAGGCACTTGAATCTTGCAGTTTATTTTTGCTTGTTCACTAGAGGGCAGCAGAGAGAGCAAGTGAGAGCATTTCAGCACAGCTTGTGCTCAGTAGAAATGATTTCATTTACTGGCGTCTGTATTCTTAGACAAATCTGATGCCCTTCAGGCTCCTTGGCAGAGGAGAAAGGGTACATTTGATGCTGTAAGTGCAAACCAACAACGTAAAACTTAAGAGCATTCTTAATGCGATTTGATACAATTCTAAATAATTCCTGGTTTTACAATTGTTAATAATTGTAATTTTTTTTAAGCTTATAAATATAAGCATTTTCAAGGTGCACATTTTTCAGGAAGAACATTTTCAGGAGGACTATATTGTGCATAGGGGACACTGTCAAATTTATGTAGGCAGGTAATTTTAAAGTAATACCTGGACCTTAGAAGGTTACTACTCTTCTAGGCTGTATTTGTACACATTCCACTGAAATAAAACACCTGCGGTCCAAAATTTCCTGCTACCACCATATTAAATACCCGACAAAACAAACTGTTATATTGTGCACCAATAACAGAGATGTTGTTGCATGTCTACATGCCTGCCTGAAATTTCAACAGATTTCAGTATGAGTTACATGTACCCTTTCTGGGCTACAGATCTCCAGCGGAATATCACGAGAAGAGTTTCAGAAAGCTGTGTTGAAGTGTGGCCATCTACTCTTACAGCATTAATAGACAAGGCAAAGATGTTGCCCTATAGCAACACACTCCTGCCATCAATATTTATTGCAGTGTTCACTCTCTGGCATTTCAGATTTTAAAGTTATGCAGTTTTATGAGGTGTTGTTAAAAGTAATACTTAACTGGCTGAGGTTGATGTTGTTACTATGTTAGAAATGATTCTTTTTTTTTCAAAATAATTCATATTGTGGTTTGCCTTGGTTTGCCTGTGATGTTGTAAAAGTTGGATCAGGAGAAACCTGCTTAAATTTTTTTGCCCATCTTTGTTGTGTGTAATCTATTGGGCATATGGTAATAAAAAGGGACGTTTCATTAAGTAGTGGGACTATTTGCCAACAACAGGAACCATTTGAAGTATTGCTCATTTCCCAAATAGCACTTAAGGTCCAAAGAAATGCCTTTTTGTAATTTATTTACATTGTGCTTGTAAAAGAAGGGTATGGACTGAAAATCTGTGTTGCCATCCTTCCATCCCCCTTCCTGTCCCCATACACATGCAAAGATGCGTTGTCCCCTGATGTGCCCACTGCCCTTGCATCCTCTGAAGCTTTTGTATGTGCCTTTGTGCCAGCCCTCCATTGCAGATGGAGAGGCGGGGGTGGGGAGTGGATGGGGGCTGTGTGGGGTGTCTTCTTGGGTGTTGCCCAGCTTGACGTTCCACCCATCAAGTGGTTTCTGTAGGGAAAAAGAAATAACATTTGAGAAACCTTTGGATGGCTCATCCCATTGCATTAAAACCTTTCTCAGTTTCTACCTCACTTCTGGTCTGAATTCCACAAAGAGACTGAAATCCACAGAGGGGATTCATAAATGTGGTCCTTATTAAATATTATGGAAAACAAAAAAGAGAGCATGTTGATGTAGAGAACCGTCCTCCTTGTTTTGCTGATTCAGATGCTTCATGATTAAACATTTAGAAACCAAAACTGAAATATGAACTCACTTTGTATGTTGTATAAGAAATTAAATATGGTCCTTTTCATCAAATTGAATTACCACATCAGTCTTCAAAGACTTTGGAGGCTTTGGAAGCTTCATGTTGCAGCACAGCAGACAGATGTCCTGCCTAGGGTTGGAACTTTATTGTGTTTCACTTGTGTGGTGGATCATGGCTGTGCTCTGTTCTTTTACCTCTGTTATAGAAGGCCTTTTGGACTTTGATTCATACTGGGGAGTATAAATAATGGAACTGGTCCAGATGAACTCCAGGGAGAGGGAGCCATCAGGCAAGCAAACACCAGATAATACCTACCTGAAATCTAGACTGGAATTAGCTGCAAAACCAGTTTTATTGCCCATTTTCAATGAGTTCTTACACATTTTTATGAATTCTTTTAAGAAAACTTTTAAAAAAAATACTACAAAATCATGACATTAGTTTTTATAGATATACCACTAGATATTTGTCTTTATTATAAAGCTGCTCATGGGATTTGAATAGCAGTTCTGAGACTGCCACTCCACCACAGCCGTGATTAGTGCGGTCTTAAGCAACTTCTTACTATTCTTTTCCTTCATCACAAGAGGCTCACATCTGCTTTCCCCCCATTTTTTTAAGTCTGTGGTTTTCAGCTCCTCCTCCTCCTTCCATCCAGTCTGCAGATTTCTGTATGGCAAATGCACAGGAGCCTGCCCACAATGTGCTTGCTTGTCTTCACTGAGGGTGAGAGGAGCCCAATAGCTCCCATTGGCATACCTGTTCAAAAAAGTGTGGGGAACATAAGCAGCTGTGATGTACAGGTAACAAGCACTCACTTAGTGGGTGCTCATCTTGAATTGGGTAGGTTTAAGACTTTCCAGTCCCTGTCTCTGCAGTCATGTGTAGTGTTCCAATTAAAAATAACTGGTTTGAAGTTCATATTTGTTCAGGATCCTGTTAGCGGTTGTACAACCTGTATATGTACAAACGCTGTCTACCCCATGCCCCAAAACAATGTGAGCACCCATCTCTCCCAGTCCCAGAACTTTGATATCTCAACCACTTTGGTGTTCGGGGCTGTAGTGATTTGGGGAATCTCTGTTGGGAATATTGTCACCTGCCTCTGTTCTTATTTTATGGTCTTCCATCGATTCACCCTGTGCTTTTTGCCCAGTATTTGCTAAAAGCACCAAGCTGCTGTGTTTTGAGTCCTGTCATCTGGATTCTTAAACCCTTCAAGTAGGTTGAAGCAATCTCCGTTTCTTTGGCTTCTTAAGCGGTTTTTCTACACAGAAGTATGCATCTATTGTTTAAGGACAACTTGTTCCAGAAAGGGCTGCAGAATACTTTGCCATTGTCGTGCATGCCAGGAGAATATCACCTAGATGACGTTGGTACCATTGGCTGTTGAAGCTTTAAACTGCACTGCTCCTGAGGTTTGGGATTCCACTTTCTGTAGTGTCAGCCCTCTGGTGACTCTGACAGTTTTTCTCCAGATGTTTCCAACAGATGTTGTCTCAGTATAGGGGGAAAAAGGGGCCTCACCTTCATAATCAAAGGGCAGCTCATGTAGATAAATGGACCAGTCTACTGTATGTATTAAGTAGATTTTATGCAATATTGAAGTACTGAACAGTGATGAAGTATAAATGTAATGATTTCTCATCAACCTTTCTTATTTATCTCATCTGGCTTTTCCTTCTGTTGTATCCTTTTTCATTGGTCAATGTGTGTGTGCTTTTTTTGAGGTTGGGCTTGCTTGTCTATTTATGTTAGAAAATGCCAATCATTTTCTTGATACTGTCAAATCGTAAGTAATAGTTGTGTGATTCAATGTGCATAGCATATGCATACCAATATTTAAGAATTTTATGAATTTTCTTACACTGTATTTATGGGGCCCCAGAGTATTTTACATTCATTTAGGCCACTTCAGTTCCTGTGCTTGCTGTAACTCAACTGGACTATTGAATTTTTTTTTAGCTAATCAACCTTGATGACCTCTCATTAATAAAAAACTTGTTAAATGATAAATTTCTGCAAGCATGGACTTATTATTCAAGAAGCTAATGAAAATAATAGTTTGGAAGGTACAAAGCCATCTACAAATTTACAGTTTGTGTAAGGATAGCCTAGAATATGGAAAAGTTTCAGAAAAGACTGAAATGTTTTGAAAGTAGAACGACCATGCGAAACCAACAGAGATACAAACGGCAAGTGTGCATGTATGTACATTATTTCCATGAGCCATTCAACTAATTTTTGCTCCATGCCACACCTTGCATCACTGTTATTTCTACCTTCCAGTTCTTGACCCTGCAAATGTATGCTAACCTTGCTGGCTTGTTCTTGAGAAATATCTTTGCCTTCCCCTCTCCCCAGTACGTTGGTGACATGGAAACACCACATTTCTCCCTTTCTGTGTATCAGTTCATCTGAGATGCACAAAATCTGATAAAATTGCATGGTGGATTTCAGCCTCTTTTGTGATACGGTGATAGAACTGATGCCATTTGTTAAATATTTTGATGCCTGCTCCCGTGATTATCCTCTGTGCATGGCTGTGCACTTCACAGGGGGAGGATGGTATAGAGGTGCAGCCAGGATTAATCCTGTCACCAGGGTGCCTGGCTCCTGCTGCTGACTTCGTGCCAGTGTGAGGCACTAGCTGTGACCCTTCTCTCCCTCCTCCATCTTTTTGTTCCCCCCAAAATTGTCTTCTGTGAAAACTTCCTCCATGGCAAGGTACAAGTTACATTGGGTTGTAAGGAAGAGGAAAAGAGAACCTGAGCTGCACAAACCTCTTTACCTTTCTCAGCGTTACCCACGGGAAACTACAGCAAGTTACTTTTAAAAGATGTTATGTATTTACTTGACATGGGTAGGACCTTGTGTAAATCAGGTTTAATACACAGACACAGGTACGTGGCTGTGCGAGTCCAGCCTCATGCTTGAAGTGCATGCCCTGCTCCGGCTTGCTGAAGTTCCCTTTATTTTGATTCCTTGTTACAGTGTGACTGAGTAATCTTACGAAAAATTATCCAAAGCCCTGCAATTTAAAATAGTCCCATTGCATTGCTTTGGGTGGATATAGATATGCCCTGAATATAGGCATCCTAGGGAAACTAGGACAGTGTACTTGGTGAGCGTGTGCTTCCGTGTAGCATCGAGAAGCTGAGTTTGGACACTTAATTGATAGCAATAGTGTAATAGGTTATTTCAATTCTTAATCTTTGAGCATGTTAATAATAAAAACTGCATATATTGTGATCTGTGAGTGCCTTTATCATTCACTGTTAAGACCTTTTCCTCTCTCCCCCACTTATGTTTTTGGTTAAGAAGAAATGTGGGTTTTAAATCTAGTAAGCAGCTGATTTCATATAGTCTACATCAATGAGAGTTATGAAAGCACAGTGTGTTTAGTGAGGGGAGGCCTGTGCTGACCTGCCTCCCTGAGGACAAGGAGCATTCTGGATGCCATTCCACAATCTTTCATTTTTATTGGATATTTGGAATATCTTCATTGAGAAGTTACTGGCCTTTGTTACGGATTTTAAGGCTATGACCCATGAGGGATGGAGGCAGCATGGGTTGTCCGCAGGGTGCCTGGGGATTTTAATAATTTAAAATGTTTGATAAATCCTAGCTGTCAGGAATGTCCAGGGAAGGGAGTGCAGGGGAAGTCACCCTCACCAGCAGTGCTTTCTGTGCAGCCCTGGAAGCCCTTATTCAATGGGGATGAGAGAATATTTTGACCATTTTAGGTTTTTTAATCCTCTTTGTACTTATGCATGGGGAAAGTATATTCGTCACATGGTAAGCACTGATTTTCTCAGTAGGAAAAACAAGACAGTGTCAAATGAAGCTGCACAACAGACTCCAATCCGTGGGGTTAGATCAGGAAAGTCTCCTTTGTATCTAAAGGGAAAGGGGGTATTTAGGTACAGCCTTGCCTGCTTTGTCTCAGTCGGGCATGCAAAACCATGGGATTAGCGGATGCAGTTTAAGTGGCCTCACGCTGGAAGTGGCACAATAGTTTGTTGGTGCATAACTTGTGTCTGTTGACCTGGTCGCTGGTGCCTGGGTGCTAATGCCCAGACAGAGGAGTCAGCAGTCACTTTCACTGTGTCTGCTTTGTAAGAACAGTCAGGGGAATAAAGCAAATGCCCAGTGGAGATTAAATCTATATGCATTGAGTCTTCATTTGCAAAGTCCTAACGGTGGTGGTAGAAGCAGGAGGGGGAACGACAAGTATTTACAGTTATTCATCCTCTTTTGCTGAGGAAAAAGGTAAAATGCAGTCTCAGGACCTCTGCGTCTTGCTGGATGGTTTCTCATTCTTACATGAATCTGGTTGATTAATAGGGGATGTGGGCAGCGACAGCTTTCTGGTGCACCTTCTGCCTGCCAGAGCCCTGATATGCGAGTACACAATATGCAGAGCTTCCACATCAGCTCAGAATTTCAGCAGTAATTTGTTTTCAGGATCTCAAGGTAGAGCTAAACATGTTAATGATTTTAATTTTTCCTGAATATTTCTGAATCCAGCCCTCATTTATCTTAATGATTTGTCCAGCCTTCGGTAAGTTTTTGAGTAGCTGTTTAGATTAGAGAAGCCTCAAGAGAAGTAAGGCAGTTAACTTCATTGAAACTTCGTGGAGTTTGGACACATGGGTTATTTATGCTTCTTTGAAAGTCTAATTGGCAGCACTACTTGTTATTTTTCTGTTTTCAAAAGAAGCACAAAGTAACACTGGTAAGTTTTATGTATTTGGTTTTTGTGCAAGATACTGTATTGCGTGTGTCTCTTGGGGTCTGTGTTGCTGCTCTGACTGCTATGCTGCAACAAAGAAACTGCTTAATAATGTTAATTCAGTGTTTTGATCGGAAATACTATTTTTTTTTGTTTGTTTCCCAACAAGAATGAGCTCCTTCCTGTGTTTCCTTGTAGTCCTCTTGTAGCATTACAGGCTCCTTTGTTCTTTTCTGTTCTCGCTTGGGAACTACCCCAGTTTCAGCGGCAAGGCGGACTGCTTGCTGAGCCTCCTCCTCTTCGGCTGAGCTCTGGTACCACAGACCAGCTTGGAATGCGAGCCTAGGGAGCTGCTGTGCGACGGCAGGCAAAGGCACGGCAAGCAGCAGGAGCAGAAATGAGCTTTTTAAGGCTGTGTTTGAAAATCTGCTATTTGAATATGCCAACAGATAGGACGCATCCAGAGAAGCAGCAAATATATTTTTTTAGATTATTATTTGCACTTGGCTTTAGCAGAAGGTTGTGCTCTATAGACCATTTTCAGAGGTTACCTGTTGACAGTATTGATGGCTTTTATGAATAAGTACAGTGAGGGTAGGGGAAAAACAGCAGTGGTATTTGAAACGTGCATTATTTTTCAGCACTTTTTATTAGAGTGGGTCCTCTTCTCTCTCTTCAACTTTCCCGCTGCCTTCTCAGCCCCACAGAGGCATCCCTCCTCATTGCTGTCAGCAGCAGCGGAGAGGGGCAACACTCCACCTACAAAGGGGATACAGCAGGCCCTTTGATCTCAGTCTGGAGGGCACAAGGAAAACATTGACGAGAAGTATCCAAAGACTTGAAAGAGGTTGCTGGCCATAAAAAGGAGGTGGGGAGAGGAACTGGAAGAGAATTTCCTCAGAAAAAGAAACAAACTCAGCCAGCTCCGAGCCCCTCTGCTTAATGTGGCTGCAGTGAACTTCCCATCTTGCAAGTTTTCCTTCCCGTTAGGAGGAGGAGATTAGAAAGTAATCACTGAGTGTGCATGTGGGTTTTGAGGGGAGAGAGAAACAGAGAGGGATCCAACCCGTTATGCTCTTCCTTGCATGGGATTTTCTTTGCTCAGACGTTTAGGGGACCAATAAAATACTATGGACACTGTTCAGTGTCATTAGTGCCCTGTGCCTTCAGTAAACCCTTGGGAAAGTCTAATCCACTCTTTTTTTAGCCTTTAGGCATTCTCACATTTTTGTTCTTAGGAGCTGATCATTCTTATTGAACAAACATTGTTTATAATTATTTACATGCACTTTTATTTCTAACACGAAGGGTTAAAACTTGCTTGTAAATAGTGATAATGTTATACTTTCTTTTAAGTACAACTCAGTATTTCCTATAATTTGTGCTAGGCTCACAGGACGCAAATATTTGTACCTGTTACATGTGCAAGTGCAAGAAGCAGTTAAAAAAGTTGACGACGGTGGGCAGCAGCTTTTTTACTTTTTGAAGAGGAAATTAGTTGATGTTTCAGAATAAGTCTTTCAAGAAAGCAAAAGATCTAAAGTTAAATCAAAGTGCTTTATACTTCTTTAGAAGAGTCTGACCAGATCTGGTAATCTCATGTAATGACTGCTTGGAAGGCTGGGGCTATATATCTATGTCTGTATCTGTATCTATATCTGGGGCTATATTATTTATATATTTTTTAAAAAATAGTATTAATATCATTACAACAGCAGAATTCAGTAAAAGTCCCTGATGCAACTGTTAAAGATATGTTAACATAGTATATGCAGACATATTTGGCAAAGATTAGTGGTGTTTCTCTAGTCTACTCTTGAGGTGCTCTTAAGATTCAGAAAGTACTTCATGACTGGGTTGGTACCTAGTTCATGTTATCAATTAAGTCACTGGAACATAGATATCAGCAATTCATGTTTACATCTTGCTGACTTGGGTCAAAACAGTTTCAGAAAAATGTCCCTTAAAAAAAAAAAGAGGGGAAATAATAGCAGTATCAGGTCAGTTGTGTGCATCAACTGCAGCAGCCTCATGTAGTCTATGCCAGTAGCCCCCTCCACAGAGGCTGCTGCTTATCTTCAGGAAAGGGAAAAATGACTTCAGATAATGGATGAAAAAAGATGGCATGAGGCTTCATGAGTCCCATAAATCTTCATGTGAAAAGGCTCCCTAGCAATGGCACAGCTTTTTTAGATGCAGTTCTGAAATATTCTGAATAGGTCACCAATTGTTTATATTTTGGCACAGTTAACTGAAGGCAGTAGTTTGAGTTCTCAGTTGTGCTTTTACTGATGACAGTAACAGTTCTGATAGTAAAGATAGTAAATTTTATCAGGTAAGCCCAATTTAGCAAGTGTTTAAAAACATAAATTTCAGTCTTTTCCAGCACTTTTCTTTAAAACTAAGAAAGCAGTTTTAAACAGCTCACTGAATCGGGATTTTGGCTATGTTCTACTTTCAAAGTTAGACATTAAGTGTTTAGTGCTCATCTCATATACCAAATGTTATCTATTTCTGTGAGTCCCAAGGACTAGCAATTATTCTGTTACTTTCTGAGAAAAAGAAACTAGTGTGAAACTATTTTAAACAATGCAAAAAAAAAAAAAAAAATAAAATAAATTGCACTTGATTATGTCTTATCTGATGCTAGCCTGCCAGCAGGCTAAAATCGTGTAGCAGAAGTTGAGGTCATATGAAGTGTTCACCTATGTGAAGTAAAAGCATATGTAAATTAAAAACATTAAATAACTTTGTGCATCAGGACTGAGTGGTTGCAACCTCTCCAAGTTTGAATTCTTAAGACCTCTCTGAATGAAGTTCTCATAATGAATCCCTGGGGATGATGAGAGTTTTATCAATGAATTTTAGGGATTTTTAGCACCCTTGGTGTCCTGTGGTGAAGCTGCTTGATGCCAAGCATCTCAGGAGAGCAGAGTTGCAACAACATGGCCAGTTCCTTGCAAGAGACCCCAACATTATCTGTGTTAATAAGCAGGATTCACTCTGCTGTCACAAGAGAGAGAATTTTTTACCCTTTTAACTTTGGATTGTAACCAAAAAATACATGTTTTGATTCAGAAAGCTAGGAGTTGAATGCCATTTACTGAATAAAATTGTACCTTGCATCTGTCTGTTCAAATGTTATACTCATTTTAATTTCCTGATTCAAATTGCCTGGGCCAGACTCTGAGTCTGACAGGTGACATAAACAGAACGGAGCCATTCAGCATCTTTTGAGAATTGGTCCTGCATGTTTGCCTGTCTTTTAACATAGAAATCAGAGCTGTGCCACACTGAAGTGCATAAATGGTACTTTCCATTGCTGTTAACAGTGTACTTTAATTACTGTAACGGATTGTGTCTGCATTTTCCAGTGCTAGGGTTCTTATTTGTTGTGTTTAAGTATGTATTTAGTACAAGGATACAAATATTTGCAAATTATTAAGCTTTAGATTTGCAAAAATATTTGTAAACAAATGTAAGTAGACATAAAAGATTGCAGTATAAAGGAAATAAAAAATGAGTGAAATATATTAAGGTTCTGCAGTGAGCTTATGCCTCATGAATGCCATTCCTGAGGCTCAGGGGATCTGCAGTGATTCCTCACTTGCATTAGGTATACAGAAATTCTACCGGCAAAGGAGATTAAACAGGAGATGGAGCAAGAACTCATTTTATTTTGCAACAATGTTTTTTAGCAAAAGCCTGGTTTTATCTGTGCTTTGGAGAAAACTTCTTCAGCTCTCCTTCTCTATGATTTGCTTTCAATAAACTGCAGATAAAAGTTGTTGCAAATAACTCAATGCATACCACTGTATGGGGGAAATGCTTCCTAGATATATTTTTTTTTTTAGTCCTTCAGTCATCTTTCACGTTCCCAATTCATGTGGATTTAACAAGACTATTTACTTACAAATTTGTGGGATAAAGGTTTTTTAAGGTGTTTTATAAAACAAATACTAGCAGAAACTGAAAGCAAGGCTTGGGTAGATGTTAGAAACCACCAGGTTTGCAGCATCACTCTTCTCTCTCCCTCTCTAAAGAACTATTTCGTTATTTGACACAGAGTGTAATTAGTTCACCCAGAGATGTTGTCTCAGCATGTTGCGCAGCGTGTTGGTGAAACCGTAGTCTGGTTGGTTTGGGCTGTGGATTCAGGCTGGACCTGGCAGAGAAGGATATTTGAACCTGCCTCTCATGCCTCCTGCACGGCTCATGGTCTGGGGGTTTGGGGTAGAGACAGGGCATCGTTGCAGATGAAATAGCTGATGTGCATGGAGAAAAGGCTGGTGCACACGGAGGAAAGGCTTGTGGAAGCACCTCCTTTCTCCTCTTGTTTCGCATCTGCTGGCTTAGACTCGTCCCCTCTGAACATGCTGGTGTCTGCGGGTTCTGCCCTTCACAAGTTGAGTTTCCTCCCTTGCTGTAAAGTGACTTTAGGCATCTTCACTAGGTGTGGAGAAGGCAGGTGCAATAATGCCCAGTGCTAGGATCTCATCCTTCTCTGAAGCTAAATGTAGGTCTCATAAGCACTGTGTCATTGTGCTTTTCCCAGCAAATGAAGGAGCAGATCTGGACTCTACATGAAGAAGCATGTGGGAGTCTCTTGTATTTATTGAGTTGAATGGTGAGATTTAAAAAAATTCCCCCGCTATTTACTGTTAACAGATTAGCTTTTATAATAGCTAATCCTTTTGTAAGTTGTGCTGATGCTTTAGAGTTTCGTGTTGGTTCCTTATTTAAAAAAAAAATTATTCAGCAGTTCACTTGCATATAATGCAGGTTTGTGGTTGGCTGCCATGCAAAAGGGGTTGTTGATAAGCTGTTTTCTCTACTGTGTGTAAATAGGTATGTGATGAACTAGTTCAGGTAGTGATTAAGACTGAGTTACTTAGGCACCTAAGCATGTAAACACAAGCTGAAAAAATGAGAATTTTGGAAAGAGTTTTCTTGGGTTTTCTTATTGAGGTGGGGTTTTTTTGTTTGTTTAATTTTAAGATCAATGTCTATAAACTACATATTCAACACAAAAATTGAAATTCAGGTATGAAGGCAGGAACTGTTATTTTGATGTGACTACATTGCCTCACTAGTCCTCTTTAAGTATTATGTCCATTAGTGAAACAAAGGTTTTTGGGGTTTTTTTTGGGGTGTGTGTGTATGAAGTGAAAAGCTAAACAATTTTACTTTCCGCTTTTTGGATTTTTGTAGTTATATGTCTCATTTTCAGTAGAAATTTTAAAAAAATCTTGGTCCAATTAACTAATTGTATGCTTCTGCTCTGAAAACTCAGTCTAAAATCTGCAGTAAAAAAATAAATCAGTTTTATGTTTATAGGGATTTTAATCAACATTCTTAGTGACTTAGAAAAGAGTGCAAGCAGTCAGTTTCTGTGGCTAAAGTAGTTCAGAGGCCCTCAGCTTTATTCTACATTTAATAATATATATTAAAAAAAATATTTCCCCACAAGAGAGTTATGGTATAGCACACATTAATTTTGTGTGAGCAGGTATAAATAACACTAACATCTGTTCCAGATGTTAAAATAGCTAAAACTTAAAATATGGGTGAGGCACAGCTGCTGTGACTCAGCTCTCCTGGGGCTGCATGGGCATCCCGTGGGATGGCATATAGTCTCTTATTTAGGTGTATCATCTAGGCACTGCCTCACCAAAATTTTAGATGCCTTTTCCAGGAGGCTGATCCACTCCCATCCAGCTCAGCATAACTACCTGCATTCCCTGGGCAGTTGTTGGAGATCTGTATCTCTAGAGACATGCAACAGGCAATCCTACCTCCTTGCCTTAGGTGTTTGCCTTGATATGTCAACTGTATAAGAAGCACAAATACCTCAAGAGAGTGGTCCATACAGTTTAACTTGCATGAATGCCTGCCTGCCACATCTTGAGCAAGCATCACAGCCAAGGGAGAGCGAAGTTGTCAAGTACTGTCCACTCTCTGAGTTGGGGCCACTCTGCAGCCAAGAACTCAACCATCATGGAGCAATAAAGCGTGGAGCCAGGCTCCAAAGTAAGGATTGGAGTGTTTAGCTCTCTGGTCACTGTTTCTGAGACAGTTCTTGCTTTTAAAATGCTTATCCAGTCATCGAAAGTGTAAAATGCTTACATGTGCTTCCATCATTGCTGCGACTACTGCACCCTTGGCCACATCTAATTTTTCAGCATTTTTAAATGACTTAAGGTGGTTGCTGGAGTCTGCATGTCTTGGAGCACATCTGATCAGAAGATGCCCATCTACCATAAGCAAATGTGTGGATAATTAAGGTTAATGCACAGGGAACTTTTCCTAGAAACATAAGTAAGGAGTCAACCTATTGAATTTTAGTGCCTAGAAGATTAGGTAGTTCTGGATAATGAGTGAATTATGTCTGTCCTACAACTTAAGTAGGTTTTAAGTTTCACCTTTGTATTTTATTTCCTTGGCGCTTTGTCTTTCTTCTACCTCCAGGCTCCCTGAGGAGCTCTTAGCATATGGTGACTTTGTGGGTTCACCTCTCTCATCAGCAAGTTACTGTCACTCCTGCCTCTTCTCACTGAAAGCTGAAATAATTGTGTGCTTCAACTGGTGCTATCTAGAATTTTCTTAAATAGGTTCTTTCCTTTTTTTTTTTTTAATGCAGGCGATAGTCAAGTGAGGCACATCTCGGAGACATTTCTGAGCTGATATTCCTGGCTTCTCTGGCATCTGTCAAGGAAGGGTTGGTTATGTCTTTTGTCTTGGCCTTGGTGGTGTTACCATAAGTATGTGTGGGAAGGAATGGAAAGGGGGAAATGGCCGGATGGGAAAAAGGGATTTTCTGTTGAGTGAATACCAGAGCTGACAAATGGACATCACTTGAATTGCACACAACCTGTTCTGTCTCTTGTCCTCTGTTCTCACCAGCATATGCTGAGAGTGTTCAGGAAAATTAATTGCATTTGCCCTATATTAACTACTTTGTTGTCCTATGGAGGCAGTCTTACCAGGCCTTCCTTGTCCAGGTCATGGCAAGTAGAGTAGTGGAGCTGGCAAATTTCTTTCAAATGGGAAGAAGCCAAGAAGAGAAGCAGCAGCAGAGCGTGGGTGTTCCTGCTCTGCAGATGCTTCTGGTTTTCCTGCACTGATGCCCACAGACACTAAAACCAACATCAAAGAGAGAAATGAATGAAGTGTATGTGCCTCCATGCTTGTTCAACAGCCAAGGGTGAGTGTAGTACGATCATTTGAAGTTACTTATTTTGTGATTTACTGAAATAAAAAAATATTTTGTTAGTTGAGGCTAACATTACTTGCTGTAAAATTACTGTTTCAATTGTGAAACATTTATATGTATTGACATATACATATTAGTAAAAGTAATAGTCTGAAGCATCAGATTTTGGAGTGATACTTACATATTGTGCCCAAAGAGTCACCTGAATTGATAATATATTAGTTGAAATAGCAGACCCTGATGTGCGGATCACTCTTAGATGTGTATTTTTGTGTTAGGGTCTGTGAACAATATGATGTATTAACTTATTTCCTGAAGTCTCAGCAATAAAATTTCATCATCGTTAACCATGAATTGTAAAACTTATTTCAAAAGTAAGGTATATGTTTGATCAGTTGTATGTGCTCACTTTTTATAAATAATATTAACTTTGAAAAAAGTATCATGTAAATATATTTTATGGGGAAATAGGGTATGAGCAAAGCTATGATCTGGTTATCAAATAGTTTTTTAGCTAGATAATGTGCCAGAATATCACTCTGACAAAAAGCTGAGTAGAAAAAGTGAGATTTAGTTTGTAGAGAAGTGGTTTGCAAGACTTTGTCCATCTCCAAGCATAGAGAGGCCAGATCAGACATCAGGTCTGTGGTGATAAAGTTTTGTTCAATTCATTTGCAATCATTTTCCATTTATAGTAGCCTGGAACTAAAAAGGCTTAGGAGAGGAAAGTATTTTTAAAGAAAAATTTGATTTCAGACAAAGTGAGAAATTAGTATGTAGGAATTGTGATAGGGAGGAATGGAGGAAGGAAAGGGGAGTGTTTTAAAATAGTAATTAAAAAGTAATGAAGTGAGGCCCACAAAAATACACCATTTGAAGCACAATACTAACTAAATTATTATAGACAGAGACTGGGATGAAGGAGTAAAATTGCCACTGGTTTTTTATACCTTAGTTAAGGAAAATAACCGTAAATATCCCCAGTAGCATAAAACCCACTTGATATGTGCAGTAAAAAAACATTGCATAGATGGATTTCCCTGCATTGGCCCTGCAGGTGAAATTTATGGTGTAAACACAACTGGGTGTTACAGAAAACTAGTTTTGTCTTATGCAGTCTTATGAGTGAGTGTATAGGGACTGCGATGATGCTAAAGTAATCATTTCTTTAGTGTTAGCCTACCCCCATTTGGATATTGTTCGACTACTGATCAGCAACTTGTGTCATAAGAACTTTTCAAGGATGATGTAGGTAGGATTGATTTACTGGTAGAACGAGGTACAAATGCATTATGTTTAACAAATATTCTAGTATTTCAAAATATAAAAAATTAGTAAACCAGAGAATAAAAAATCCACTCTATAAACCCTATATCAGAGTTCAGTAAACGAGGTTATTAAGTTAATATTCTGAATTTCTGTCTTGACGCTTTCAAAAGTAGCATCTAGTGTGTCACCCTTTGGACAAACTCTCTTGGTACCGAAGATTGCGCATTAAGAGCAAACCTCTTGCTTCTGCATTTCAAAAAGCCAGAGAATTCAGTCATTTGTTTCAGGACAGGGATATTAACTTCACAGGCCAGGAATTGCTAGCTTTGTTGACAGGCTACAAAAAGATGCCCTAGCAGTGTCAGAGCTCTGTCTGTGGATGGTGAGGCGGCTCCTGCCCGAGCAGCGCAGCAGTAGCACAGGTGGCTTCCCAGGGCGGCTCAAGCTCCGCTCCCTTGGCCGTTCACTAACATCCTCCTTTGCTGATCCTGCTGCAGACCTTTTTCTTTAGGTATCCTAAACTATATCCATCATTATTTATTCTTCGGATCTATTAGATTATTTGAATTCAAATTACGAAGGGAATTCCTAGGCAAATGATGGCCTCCACTTTCGAACTACATTGAAAATAATAAAACACCTCTGTAAAAACAACCTTGGAAAAAATTGCCAGCTGTATTAGAGTAGAGAATCAGTTGAATTTATTTCCCCAAACACAGGGCACTTTGTGGATACTTCCTCCAACCACAACCAACTTGAAAGGGAGAGAGACTTTATTCATGGGAATGTAGGTCAGTCAGCAGTACAAAACTCTTTTTTATCCACAAAGGCCCCATATTTGACAGTCTGTGTGTAATAAATAAGTGATGATTGCATGTGGACAAAACAAGCTAAGCAAGTTATAAAACTTGGAGGAAAACGAGCTAGACAGTCTAGATCCAGTGAGTGCCTCTGATTCACATTGAGGTGGTCTCCAGAGCCTCTACTACAAAAAAAAGCGATCATTCAGCAGGCCTGCAGCATCTTCCCCTGCCTCCCAGGCCTGCGGCCAGCCATCTCACGTGTTCCAGCTGCGTTTGGTCTCAACACAGGGTGGGACCATTTCCCTGCCAAGGCGGCTGCTGAGGTGAGAGCCCAGAGGCAGCAGCTCACTGGGCTGGGAGATGGGGCAGGCGTGCTCGACTCTGATTTCCCATTTGCTCTCCATCTCTGAGAAGTAACAACTTTACCTTAATGAGGATAATGAGGCAAGTCAAAGTATTCGAAGATGGCAGTGATGTGACCCAAGAGATGGGAGAAGATGAGCTGCCACATATTTCTTGATGACTGTTTTGTAGCAGGGCAATGTAGGGAGCTGGGAAGGTGAAGGCTGTGATAACGTGGGGCAAGGCATGAATGGAATGGAAAGGGTTGTGTTAGTATCATAATTCAGCTGGCTAAACTGTGTTATGTTGCTTCCAAAGGTCTGTCTTAGCCCCATGGTGCTTTTTCATGTTCTTCATGATAGATGACTCCGTCCCATTAAATCTCATTTGAGTGAGCTCTTCCAAAAAGTCTCCCTCTGCTGCTTCTGAAACATGTGATTTACACCCGAAGGGCAATGCTTTCAGAAAGACTTGTTTTTTCTTGTAAAAATCCTCTACTCTTGGCCGGTTTTGTATGTCACTGCATTCAAATCCAGTGATTTATCCAACAATAAATAGATATTACTGCTCTGTAAAGTGTGTTGTGAAAAAGGCGCCATGTAAAATGACATATAAATATGTATTTACACATTGTATTGTAAACTGGAACTCATTCTGGAGTAACTTCTGGACTTAATCTAACTGGACAAGAGCTACTGTTAATGGTTCTGCGTCACATGCTGTGCCTCTTGTGACAGAATACATACATGATGAACTGAGGTATACCTCTAGCACTGCTGTGCTTTTCCTTAGCAGGTCATGGCAATGTCCTGTGAGCTAATGGACAGCAAATAGATGAGAAAATGTATGAAACTCCTGTGAATCTGCAAAGTGACAACTCTGTTCTTGCTACCCCATCTCATACATTATTCCCTACTTCTCCTGATGAATTGTGCCAATTTAAAGGGCAGTTTTATGGTGCTAGGATAATGTCAGTGTGATGGTATCTTCCACTGAAAGCTTTGACAACAAAATCCTAACATATCTTTACCCAATACTCTTTCAATGTTATGGCTGGGTTATTCCTTGCTTTTTCATTCTTTCTTTTTCCCCCTCAAATTATGTATAAACATCAAAAAACCACCTCATAAATATAATACGTTATGGCCAGTCTTCGTTCACGTGTATTTCAGTGGGTCTGTTCTACTCAAGGTGAGAAATGTTACTTTTCCAAAAGGCGAGCAAAATGAGATGATGAAGGGAAAGAAGACCTTTTCTTATTTACCCTTTGGTTAAGCTTCATCTTCTGAAACCTCTAAGTACATTTGTAAATGCAAATATGTGATGCCAAGGTGTTACTGTTGGCGGTATCTAACATGTTAAGAAACATCTATTAGAAATTCAATTTTTTATCATGTGCAACTATAATGATAGATTATAATCTATGAACAGGAGTATCATACAGCCCTTTTAAATTTATGACATTAATTACAGCAACTCTAGTCTTAGTCCATTTAAAATGTTTTATGCAAGTGGTAGATCGTGACTAAAGAAATGAAAGAAATGAGTCCTCTTTTCCCCCCTTGAAGTTATGTGAAACAATTGCTACGTTCCCTTGCATGCCAGGCAAGGCTTTACAAGTTCTTGTAGACCGTAAGTAAATGAATATGTGGCTGAGGTGGTGCCTTGGGGCTAATGCTCGTGTAATAATAAACCTGAGCAAGGAACAAAGCAGCCTGTCAAAAACAGCACTCATTGTTAGATGTTGATGCTTCAAGGCTGGGAGGGATGGGTTGCCTGAGGAATGATAAAAATGATGATGTTTACATGAAGACACGTTAAGTAGTGTAAAATGACTACATATTTCAATGTAGGAAATTGCACTAATGCAACATTAAGGTTACACAGTTAAAAATCATAACAATTCAAGGCATATTGAAGTTAAGTGTCCCACAGCAAAATCGGCTCCGGTTCCCCGTGTGCCTGTTTTATGGCCCTGTGTGCATTCAGTAGTACAAATAGTAGCCTAACCTACCCTGCATCAGGTTGTGTGCAAGAGGCAAAGCAGGAGTGTAAAATTATACAAGAGCACAGCAGAGATAATGTATCTTTAGCAACCTTCTTTTGTGTTTCTTGCCGTAGCAATTAAACCATAAATGTTCCATTACTACATTAACATAGTTTTAGCTTGTCTAATATCCTGCTTCTTCTAAAGCAAAAGCAAGCGATTGGTGCTTTCCAGGAGGAAGATATTTTTTTTTGTAAGTAATGAGTGGTTATCTCTGGACAGTGTTCAACCATTACTGCTCCACAGTTAGTGATGGTGTTGCAATACTGTTCTCCTGCCCGCCCCATCTGAGAAGTTACACTCTAAGTTCATCTAATGATGGATTCCCTCAGCATATGCACTGTAACTGGGGGGCCCTTCCTCATTTTGGTGGTCTAGACTTGTATGCTTTGCAATTGCTTCCCTTTTGTGATGACAAGGGTGGAAGGAAAACCCGTGTCTACCTCTGGCTATGCTTTGCAGACTGGGAAGAGCATTGCAGGCTGAGTCCTGGGCTCCCCTCATAGCTTGCCAGCCTCATGGCATGGCCAGGTTCAGCCTCTACCACTGAAGCTTTTATGGAGTAGGAGTCAGGCTTAAACTTGAATAAAGCCTTGACTAAAGGCTTCCAAACTGGAGTACGATCTGTTTGGGTCTTTGAAATGTCTGAAAAAACCACTGTCCTACAGACTCTGCATAGAGTTCCCTGATATAGCTTAAACTTGGATCTCCCTTTGTTTCTTGAATACACCTGACAACTGCTGTGCCTTCATTTATTTTGTGCCCCAAAGCCACCATTTTTCCTCCTGAAATGTTTCTGTCTATTTGCTGTGTATTTTGAAAGCATTTGACCACTTAAATCAAGTATTTCATGTCCTACAAGGACTTCCAAAGAACTTAATTTGTGCTTCTGCATTTTGGATGATGAAGTAAAGGGGCTCTGTGAAGCCTCTGCTCCATGGATGAAGTGCAAGCTGTAGGTGATATGCAAGTAATGTTCTCTACTTCCTCAGTCAACAAACACTTCCAGCTTCTACGGAGCTTCCCTCAAAACTCTTTCTATTACTAAGACGTGTATCTTTCTTGAGTTGTATAAACTGTATTTGAACCACGTATAAAAAAAGAAGTTCAGTTCTAATTCTTGAAACAGGTTTTGATGGTTGTTTGCTGTGCTGAGAGGTAGGGTTATTTTGCTTCTGTCTGAAGTTTTTCAGAAGTAGTCTATAAATGTTTCTTTTTCTACTCAGGTGTTGCACCTCCAACATAAATCATGTGTATTTGTAAATGTAATTGTTCAGGGGGGATAGCTCTTGGCGAAACTAGGAATGAGAGTCTCATTCCTATGCCAGAAAGATGTCTGCTGAGATAAAATGTTGGGTGGGTAGGTATGTTAAAACTGATTATGCATCTTTGATAAAGAAGCAGTTGTGCTCTTTTGGACTAGACAGCTCTAAGTGAACACTCCTGATTGTTGAGACAGGCAATTTTGCTTTGATCCTTTTTTTTCCCTCTCTGCAAGGTTACTTTGAACCCACACACTAACCACGTCCCCATGCAGCCATGCAGGGGAAGAGGACAGCACAGGTGCATGTGGCTGGCAGATGAGGACAGTTGGGTGGCTTCTCTCTTGGGACAAAAATGCTGCATCTTTATTTCTTTTTGATGATTCTTTTTACCTGAATGGTGTAAAATTGCAGATACACAAATTCAGATACTTGTGTAAAAGTGCAGGTTTCATTTTCGTTTAGTGGAGAAATATGGAGGTAAAGTTTAACTTCTCTAGAGACTCAATTTTTAGAAAATTGCATACAATATCTCTACAGTGAAAAGCAACTTTTTCTACAGTATGCTCATTTCTTGATAATGTGAAGAAGTTTATAGCATGGGTTGTCTCGTGAAATTAAGTACTAATTTAATCATTTGTTCTTTGTGGCCTGTAGCTGAAATGTAGTTTAATTTCAATGACAGACTTCAGGCTTCTATTTTATCCAAGGCGTTTTCAATTAAAGTGGAGCATTCAAGGAATAGGAAGAAAAGAAATACAGGTGCTTGTCTTAATCTCATTGGTTAATAGTTTATTCTGGAAAGTTGATAGATAGAAGCAGATTTTTCCCTGGGTTCTGTTTGGAAAGAGACAAAGTGCTGTGGTTGATGATAGAAGCTCCTACAGATTGTCCTACCTCTCTGTTACATGTCTTTATGCCTGATTGCTTAGGAGATAAACCTTATGTCTCCCATGAATAGATACATTTCACCGCTTATGTCAGTTCTGGCATTTAATGTTAATACTCTCCCTCCTATACTAAGATTTATTTAGTGCCATTTCTTTTCCCTGGTTGGTGTTGTGAACCTGGGTTCTGCTTAATCACGTACATAACAGAGTCTCATGAAAAGTAGCAGGGTAACATTTGGAGTTTGCTTTGGGTCCTTACCCTTTGATGTAATGCGTAAATTTTGTTTTTACTCACTAAGATGCAGCAAGCCCAAACATAATATTTTGCTAGAATTAGTGGGGATTGTTGACCTACTGCCTGGGATTGCCGTGGAGAAACCCTTCTCTGGAGTTTTTCACTCTGTTACCAAGTGATACGCAGTTGTGGTTCTAAACCAAACACGGAGTTTTGTTCCTGAGAGGCTGTGAGTGACGATAACTCCCAGATTTACTTGAAGACCACAGTTTTCCCTCCCATCCTAGGTGATCCTGGGGACACCACCCGGATGGCAGGAAAGCTGCTGCCTTTCACTGCATAGCATGTTACCCTTCTTCCAAAGAACTCCCTGACTGCTCCCTGGTGCTGCATCCTCTTGTGAGAAGCGTTAAGTGTCTCGAATTATAGTAGCAGGAGGTGGTAACCTCTTTCTTGTTATGTTTGACTCCATGAAGCTGTGGACCGTGCTGATGTTCAGTGGCACACAATGACCAGACACCCTCTGCAGGTCTAGCAAGAAACACCTGGTAGTTGCGGGGCCGTCCTTCCTAAGGAGAGGTTGTTTCTCAGCCTTGGAGGGTCTCCTGCAGGGTTAGCCCTTAACGAGTTGAAGAGCTGCAGGGGAAGCTCATTAATGAAGTTGATGAGATGGAAGTGGGTCCCAGGTTTCTGGAAGCCCTCTGTCAGTGTGGTTGTCTTCCTAGCTGATGCTTGGAATAAACATAACGTGGAGGTGTTGCGAGTATTGCCACCTGTCCCCCTGCCACTCCCTGAAAGGCCAGAAAGATGAATTGTTGCAACAGGTGCTGCCAGGAATTGGTGTCCTGGGTGCAGAAGGGAGATGCAGCTGTTGAAATGCAGGGAAGCCTGCTGGGGGAGCCAGAAATTAGGCTAGGTGATGGTGAGATGATCCTCTGGCATTCACAGGTTTTGCTATCTAATAGGGGAACGCGGAGGAGGGTGGTTCATATGAAATGTCACTTCATGAACACAGTGATTAAAGTGCTTACAGTGGAAGCAAGATTTTGGTGAAATGCTTTTCTTTTCCTGAAAGAATTTCAACCCATCTCCTCTGCATTAAGTGCTTTAGGAATTAAGTAATTAGGGTACTCAGAAATCAGTGGAAGAGTCGGTCTGTGCCATTCTCTGCTGCCAGGACTGCTTCTGTATTTTACATGTAATAATTAACAGAGTACAAGTCCATTCCTTTATCTCACTTCAGGTTCATGAAACTTAGAATCCAGACAAGCCAAACGTGAGAGGTTTTTAAAATAAGCTAGAAATGTTCACGTACGCTATCCATCTAGATATTAACGCTATTCATATTCCTATTGTATTGGTGGCTCTGACATATATGAGTGTTTCTCACAGCTGCGCTTCTCCATTTCATTCTGGCTGAGAAATAATGAAGGTAAGAATGAAAGCAATGCTGTCCTTAGCGGGCAGGTTTGGAACCCTTGGTAATGATGAGTTGTCCTTGGGGCTGGTGTGAGTGTGATTGCTTGTGTGGATAGGGCCTCCTCAGGCTGGGCAGCGGTTCCAGGATTTATCCCTAAAAGGTGGATGAGCTTGGCTAGGAGAAGCAGTAAGTTCTGAGGGATGTTGCAGATGAGTATAAAAGGATTTTGATATTTTATGTGCCTAGGTTAACAGATGGCAGATGCAATGGAGTACACATTAATGTAGAATAAATAATGAATCTTAGAGAAAAGAGTAAGAGGAAACATCTGCTGAATTGAAACATGATGTATCATATTGACCGAGAGAAGAAGAGCAAGTTACCATGGAGAAATTCTCAAAACAGGCAATTTGAAGAGCAAAAAGCCCCGTTACTGCAATTTTTGTTTTGTTTTGTTAGAACACAGTGTGTTCATCTAGGGGTTTATCATTGCTGTGCAGGAACATATGTATTAGTTTAGTGGTTTAAAGAGCCTCCCCTCACTTGGACACTGAGTTGCAGAGCATGCCCAGCTATACCCCGTTGCCCACCAAGGGTGTGTTTCTGAGAAACGTGGCAGTACAACAGAGAGTGAAGCAACTCTTCCCATCTGAATTAACATAGCAAAAGTGGGATGGTGCAGGGGCTTAAGAAATACACAGCTTCACGCGTAGGGGCAGGATCTAGTAACTTGCTGTGTTGAATCCTTTTGCATGAACATATAAATGAGCCAATTTCTGGCAATGCTGCTTCATAGTAACCGGGGAGGGACTGATTTTATTATAAGCAAGCAAATTGCTTGAGTCTTTGGTTTGGTGAAAATGTTGCTTCCTAGGGAAACAATCTTCTGGTTCCTTCCAGTGCTGATTATTGTTGTATACATGTTGGTAAATTTTAATTATTTCTTGGTGTTTCTATTTTTAGATTGTGAAATGAAAGGTAGGATTGTTATGGTTGGCAGGTTCAATCCCTCTCCTTCCTATTACTGTATTTAAATATCAGTGCTGTAGCTGGCTCTACGCAAGGTAAGTGGAAAAGGGTCAATTTCCATCTTGCAAATCCTGTGAACTAACAACAGAAATACTGGTTAAAAGCTTTTTTATTTTTGAGCCTAAAGGTTTTTTGTTTTGTTTTAGGAATGTTAAATCAAATAAATTTAATACAGTTCCAGTTAACTTGCATGTTACCCTGGAGAAGATACATATATGTGCCTAGGTTAACAGATGGCAGATGCAATGGAGTACACATATATATATATAAACTCATATATAGAGTTTACATATAGATACATATAAACTCATAAATGCTGTACAGCTGTATATTGCTATACAAATTAGAGTGGTGATGTTAATATTTAAAGAAAGTTACTACAGTGTTTCAATTCTAGTATTTGTCAGAAAGACACAATACTTGTAACCCTGTGTCTAGAAACTGTACTTATTTGTATTTGCAGAATAAATGATCCAGAAATCGGTGAGACTGTGATATACTTATTGTGTATATTTTATAAAGATACACCAACAAGGATTCTGAGATTCCTATCTCAGTTTTTCCATTTTAAAAATAAATTGAATAATGTGACACTTCTGTTAGTATACCGCTAATTATTGCAGTTCCAATACTTAGGTGCTTCTGGAAAAGTATCATAGGATGGAAGGGAAATTTCCTGGATTATTAAGTCCAGCGTGTTGCAGTGCAGGACAGCAGCACAGTGGAAGGGTCCCCACACAGCGTTCATGTGTGATATGCCTTCCCTCAATGACAGGATCAAGTACCTACAAAACCAAATGGTGTTAAGATGACCTCGGTAAGTCAAATGAAAATATGAAGTTGTCTGGAGAGTTAAAGACACCGGATTCTTCTGGGACACAGCTACTGTTGGCAGCAGCATTTAACAGTGCTTGTTTTAGTGGTTCTTTCCTGCCTGTGGCTTAAAATAAAACCAGGAATTAGTTTTTAAAGAAATGAAAAATATCGCAACACCTTGCTACAATAGCAAGAGAAATTTGCATCTCACTGCCTAGGTCCTCTCCAGTCTGCCCCTTGGACCAGGTCAATGAGAAACGCAGTTGTTCAACAAACATATTCTTATCCCTGCCTTTGCACTTGGGTTGGTTTTTTTTTTCTACTAACAGGTTTGTTTCTGACTGGTTCCCTTATGCTGAGGCAGAATTTGGATGTTGCAATACCAATCTCTCCTCTTTCTTGAAAGCTTAATGTAAATTAATTTCTTCATTCGGTCTCCTAACGAAAGAAGTACCACTAGCTGCAAAGCTATTCACTGTTATCTCTGTAATTTTATGGGCCACTTGCAATTGTGCTATCTAATTTGACACATTTCAAAAAATAGGAACCTGGTACAAAAAAAGGAATATAGTTTTAAAAAAAAGTGAAAATTGCTGGAAAACTTGCTATCGAATCACTATGTCATGTTTACTTGTCTGTAAAGTGTCCACTTAAAAGAAGATCAGCAAGCAAGCAAACAAATGTCTGGGATGTCATTAATAATAAACATGCTTGAGCATTGGTCTTAACATTTAAAGAAAGTAGGCACTTTATGGTATTGGGACAAGAAAAAAATAAATAAAACTAGAGAAACAGAATGCTTGGAGAAAGCCAAGCTAAATGCAGTGGAAACTGAAAGTTAAAAATAGTAGGCTTCTCTGTATTATGAATGTTATCATGGTTAATAAATATTCTGACAAATACTAGAAGGCAGTGTAGGTTCTGCTGAGAGTTGTGAAGTTTTCCTTGGAAAGCAGGATTTGAAACTCTTTGCATTACGGTAAAAGTAAGAATTTTCATGGGTCACTACAGACCCCATAAAATGAGTTTCCACCAAATGTAATTCTATTTTGGACTGTTAATGTCTGTGTATTATTGGCAGCTGTGGCCTAACAATTATGGCATCTTTCCTTATTTATAGTTCCTGCCTGATGTAAAATCTCAGCAGTTATTGTATATCATTTGGCCTTTTTTAGTGCTTTATATTTCACATCCAAGTCAACAAGAAAAATACTTGAATTGGCATTACAGAATATTCCTGTAACACAAAAATGTTTGCTGATTGAATGTAGAGAACACTGACTAAGGCAAAACAGTTGTTTTAAAATATCCCTCCTAATGTAAAAGACATGCATTTACATTTTTTAAACATTGCGTTACTTGGGTAATGCATTTTGACTTGTGGCTGTAAGTTAGTTGAAGACTGAGTTGCTTTTGACATGGTCTGTGTGTATGTACAAAGCGTATTTTGTAAATGTATATGTGCATTGCAGCAAATGTGATAAATAGCACAAGGTATATATGTACTTGTATGGTTTTGGCAGCTTCACTTGCAGTGTTTAGGCCACTAGGCTTATTTTTCACATTCCAGATATCAGAATGGCTTCAAAGAACTGCTAATTATAAAACAAGCCAAACCCCTGCTTGCTTTGATAGGTATTTGAGAAATGGCTATGCACTCCTTTTCCAGAGGAGAAACCCTGTAATTTAAAGTGCCTGAGCTGGTGCGGCAGGTTGGCAGCAGACCCAGGAACTGGGGTTTGTGCTGCCCTGGTCACTGGTGCCCAACGCCAGGCTCCCCATGGGGTATGGGCTGCCAGCACAACCCTCTGCCCTGGCCTCTGTGGGCATGGAATGCACTGAAGCCAGGATTATTTATTCCGGCAGCAGCCACTTATTCCCTTTCACCATCTTTTTCCAGAGATTCTCCCTTACCCCATCATCTGCAGCAAATTCAAAAGTTTCATTCACGTAATGGGAATCAGGCCATGGCTGCCTGAATAAGCTGTGTTGCTGGTGTAACTGGAAAGAGAAACAGGTTTGAATTCAGTAAAACTTATTGCAGTATTTCCATATAGATATTTTTATCTTCTTTTTTTAGGGGCTCCAAACCATTTGCTAAAATGCAGATGGCCTAATTATACCTCAATAAGGAGCTGGAGAGTTGCTATCAGGTGAAGTACCTCAGTCGTAAGGTAGCTACTTTACTTTATTGATACTTTGCCTAAGTCTACTCAATTAAGGTGTGCTTAAAATTAGGAAAGCTAAATATTTGGCTATAAGTGAAAAAGGTATGTTTTTTTTGATCGCCTAGTGCTTTCATTTTCATGATCAATTTAAACAAGGGTTACACTGGTGAGTTTTACCTTATGCTGTGAAGCTTAGTGTCTCAAAAGATCAGGCTTGTTGTTACACAAACTTATTTTTGTGTTGCTACCTGGATTTTGAAGGGGGGGGAGAAATTATACGAAAGTTAGGTAGAGCCAGGGGAGAATATTTTTATAGTGGCTGAAAAACATTACACATAAATATATTATTTTTATGCCCGGTGTGACATTTTACCATTCAACCATTGAAAGGCATATTAAATGTAGACCCTCTGAATGTGTGCAAAAATATTTGCAGTTAAACGGTACTCATAACATTCACATATTTGAATAGTCAGTGTTTTTAATGTATCAAGCTTTGGTCAGGGCTTAAAGATACAAGATCTGCTTTTGGTACTGCTACTGACCTTCAGTAAGATTTTGACCAGCCCTTGCTCCTGTTCTTTTCCCTGTAACTTACGGTTTCATACAAAGGATAATGTCTCTGGGGCAAATGGTCAACCTTCAGCATGTCCGATAGAAAACCATCCCAGCCTTGACTGGAACTTCACTGCCATGTGAAAACACACGTGGTTATTAGCCCTAGAGGAGTTCCTGAAGTAGATTTCAGGTTTAAGGGAGGAAATGCCTCCATAACACTTCCTTTTGGGAGTTACAGGGTTGTTGTAGATAAGCTTTAAGGCCAGCAGTGTCTGGGAGCATAATCACTCACATTTCAACTAATTAATTAATGTTCCTCTTTACTGCATTCTGTGCCCATACACAGAGGCAGCTCATGCCACAGCCCAAGGATTTTAATGACATTACAATAAAAGTGACCTTGACTTGATCGGGTGGTTTTACTCAGGTGTCCCTTTTAGGAGCTTGCCGGGCTGGGCAGCCTCCTGCCACCCCCTTTGCAGGAGCTCTTCCCAGTGCTGCTTCAGTGCAAGGCCACGTGCGGCTCCAAAAAGGCCACAAGAGCCTTTTTGGAAATGGGGGGGCAGCTGACTTGGGAATTTCCCTTCTACCTGTGCTTGTCCCCCAGTTGCATTTTTCTAGTGCCGAACGTAAACCAAACCCTACTGCATGAGCCTGCGTTGTGCTGGAGCCTGGTGTGTGATGGCATTAACCTGGGAGCTGGGCACTCCCTGTGCAGGCATGCAGTGAGTGACAGTCCCACCTTCTAGAGCTCACGATCAAGAAATATTTGGTGCCTATTTAGGATTTTGCTGTCGTCAGTCTGGTGCCAAAAAATCCCCAGCATAAGGCAAAATTAAATTGAAGAGTATTAAACATTGCGTTGCCGTGCTGCTGGTGGTGCAGCAGTCTCTGTGCTTTTGCATATGGTGACACCTGGACAGGCATTCCACAGTTGTGTGGATGAAACCTGTATCTCAGATTTTAATGGGGTTGTAGTAAAAAGGAAGTCTGTCATTTAAAAGCTGCTTAAAATATGTTTGGCGAGAATAAATTGTGGTTTGCTTACATTTTTTATGAGATGTTTTGGCTGCCAGAACCTGCTTCTACTGTGGGCTTCGTTGCTTCAGGCTTTGTCCCGAATACAGTTGTCAGCACTTCAGACAAGTGCATGCCATGTAGTGACTCAAATGAGAAATGGTCCTCAAATTAGCTAGGACACGGGGTTTTTTTGCAGCGTGGATAATCAAAATGTTGGATTCTCATCCTAATAACAAGCTAGTAGCATAACTTGTTTCCATCTGTCACTTCTGTGTTATACTGGTATTTTGGGGGATGATCTCCTGTGTTTCCGTTGTGCATCCTCTGCAGGGCAGCAGCCCATGCATCTGCAGGCTCAGCTCAGCAGAGCCAGCTGCCGTGCCCTTCTGCTGGAGCCACGGAGGCGAATCCCTGTGGTTGTGTTTTCCCAGAAAAAACACACAGTAGGTAACTCTTGTGCATTTTAATCTACTGCTTCATCATCATCTACCCAGGAAGATCGCGGGAGTGTTTACTTTCTTGTTAGAGCTGTAGTAATTTTCACTGGCTTTGAAATACTACTTATTTTTTGTAGGGCCCAGATATTTACTCTGATAACTGCTTCTTTCAGTGTCTTGGTTTTGAAGGTGTTAGTCTTAATTTTTGACTGCAGAAGATGGTGAGACATAGTTATTTCCCTGTGTTACCTATCTACTTTCAGAATCCCCAGTGGGTTTCTGGCCTGCAGGATGTCAGGCTATTTCTTCCTTCAGTTGCCCTCTAAACTTCCCCTCTGACATTGCTGGAGAGGCTTTGGGATCATTTCCATCAGGAGTTTAGGTAACACACACTCAGTGGTTGTTCTTTTCAGTGCTGCTGTTAGAAACCCTCACCTGGTGGAGGTTAGAAACTTATTTTTAGAGATGTAGGCCTGACCTAAAGGCAAAATATAGAAATCAGTAGAGCTCAAAACTGACTTTGCTGCTTTTGCGAGTTGTCTGCATGTGCCACAATCCCTGCACTTCGCTGGTTTGCGGGGGGTCAGAGCGCCGGGTCTGACGAGCGAGGACAGAACAGAGCCAGCGGGGAGAGGGACAAGACGACAGCATGAGGTGCCAGCCTGCTGGTGAGCGTGGAGCCCGCGCCTTGAATCTGTGGGTTGGCTGCTTGCCTAGCTGATGACTTAGGCCAAGACAGCCTAACCTTTGGAGGTATGTGGACTGTCTTCAGATTTTGGGGGTACCCACTTTGTCCTGCTGACACCTCCCCAGCACCAGCGGCTGCTCCCCTTTGCTGGGTGTCCGCAGAGGGGGTGCCAGCACAGACTGACACTTGCCCTGTGCTGCCCAACGCTGATGTAAGCTTTTAGCAGTGCAGCACTCTGTGGCTTGAAAGTGATTACATTTTTGGCAGAAACAGGATATTTAAGGTTGATTTGGGACCCAAATCATTATTAGCAGTGTTGCAGTGAGATAGTGTTTGTGGGGAAAGAGGTACTTTTCAAAGTTATCACAGCACTAAATGGAGGGGAGGGGGAATCACCGGCTTTACTGAGCAGCTCCTAGACTTCAGTGGTTTTTTTTTTTTAAATTGGTTGTGAACATCCTAAGTAGGTCAGTGCATATTTTGAACATTTCACAAAATACTAGAGCTCTTAAAGCCTGATTAGGAGAGGTTACTAAATGCTTGCTTGCAATGTTTCCTCCGTTCAATGTGTCGGGTTTTAGTTTGTGTTCTTTGTATCTTAATACTGCTTTGTTGCATGTGGAACAGACTACAAATTATTTTTTAATGTTTTTTAAAATCTAAATAGCTTGGAATTTTTCTGTTTGCTTTGTATTTTTGATACAATGCCTTTCAATATTGGCATAATTTTATTATAGAGTGAAGCTTTCTATTGTTTCCTCATTTCTGTTTCATAATACTTTGTCTTTTTAAAATATCCATTAAATATAATGACTTTGCTTTACTTATTCCCTCTATTGGACTGCTGAGACTCATATAATATTTTCCTTTTCCGTTTTCCTTTTTGGACATTGCCTGTCTTTAGAAGAGTATTTTTCATGTCTGACAGCCGTCTTTACTCTCTTTCTTACAGTCTTTTGGAGGTAGAGGACTGTGGAGACCTATCAGACTGCTTTTGTTGTTTGGGTTTGGGATTTTTTTACTGTCATGCTGTGCTTTTACTCGTGCCTTGCTTATATGGTATCTTCATAGAGTGTCCTGGCACGTGCAATTATTTTAGTCTTTTAATCGTTCTCTTAGGTCATCTTGTAGCCATTTTCCCTGTTGTTATATAATTCCTCACTTTAACAAGTAAAACAGGGACAGGTTCTGCACAGGGGGACAAGCATTTTCTTCAGTGCTGTGTTGAACAGCAGCTACTGCAGGTGGAGAAGAAGAGCTGGGCTTGCCGAGGGAAGTGGGAATGCACTGTGCAAAGGGGAGTGGGATCGGAGAGAGGAACAAGTAGCAGTAGAAGGTATCAAGTTCAAATTATTTAGAGAAATACAGGGTGTTTTAGTCCTTGTGGGAAAGGAGAGAAAGATGAAGAGAAATCAAAAGGGGATTTGAAGAAGGGAAAAGTTCATAAAGACACTGTGTTACAGTGTGGATGGACGCTATATGGGAGCAATAGGAATACGTTCAGTCGTCCCTGCTGATACAGAACCACTGATAAGACTTCGATGCAAACAGATGGGCTTCCTCATAGTGGTTGTCCCAAGTCTAAGCTTTACATAGTATGTCTGTACACAACCTTATTTATATTTGTCATGAAGGGAGGAGCAAGAAGTGTTTGCATGGCCCAGGTTAGTAAAGGGATCCTTAAACTTGAATTCTCATCCCTGCATCAAAGGCTGTTGGTCTGACTCTGGAGTTGTAGAAACTCAAGAGTTCCTCTGGTGGTCTGAAAGTCCACATGAGGAAAAAAAAGTGTATGAGTAACATATATACTTTCATAATATTTATACAGCTGTAAGAGTTTTACTTTACTTTAAAATTTCAGCGACTGCATGTAATCCAGAAATATTTCTATCACCCTTTTGAACACGAACTTAAGGTGTTGTAAGTGAAAGTCCAACAATCTTACCCCAAAGCCCATGCACATAACACATGTTGTATTGTGTGTTGATAAATCTGAACACCTGTTCCTTATTACTACCATTATTTTTTCTTTCTGAATAGTATTTACTTTGCTGCCTTAAAACTGATACAATGAGCAGCTCAACAGCATCAATCTGTATTCCTGAAAGATAGGATAGACATATATTGTAGCTGCAGATGTTATGAAAGTTTGACAAAAAATGTCTGATAACTTCGGTAGTGTTCAAGGTCATAGAACAAAAATTTCTCACGTACTGTAGGAACTTGGCTTTAACCTCTGAGTCATAAAATAGAAGCTGTAAAACAAGTCTGTGAAATATAGTAGAACATTGTTTTCAACTGACAATTCATTTTGTAGGTACTGAAGTAGACTCAGCTGTGTATCAGTTCATTCCTGGGGAGAGAGAAAGTGTATGGTCAGCACAGACTGATGTCTTTTCATGAGGAAAGGTTTTTATTCCATTAGTATAGTAGATTGTTGAAATAATAAAATATGTACTCTTCACCTCTTATTTTCATTTCCTGATGTATGATAGCTTGAACTGCTGTTGAGTAAAATTTGCGGCAAATGTTCTTCCTTGTGCTCATTTGATATAGTTCACACTCCATTAACGTCCTGATAGAGAGAAGGACATTACTGCATAACTTTTTATTTTCCTGTACCTCAGAGATGACTTTGGGACACCATACTGTGACTGCAGATGACTGCAGAACATCACATGGGTTTCAGGTAGTGTCAGTGCAGTGGAGTGGATCCTGCAGTGCTCCTCACAGACTCCTAATAAATCTAATGATCAAATTTTGAATTAATTGTTTTGTTTAATATTTTAATCATTGGCTTGTAGCTGAATTTTTCTCAGCGTGCATACACTTATTGGAGCACTCACACTGTGAATGCCACTTTGGTTCTGGCAATTACTTTAGCTAAGCACATCTGCAGCCCCCCTGTTTAAAGCAAATTATTTCACATTGTTAAAAAACCCAACCAAACAACAACAAAACAAAAAAACCAGCAAAAATCACCTGGCCATGACATTGCAACAGAAAGGTGTTTTCTGTAAAAACAGAATGTATTTTGTCTTATTTCAGGTTGTTTCATGCAGTTAAATATTCTTTATTTTTCAGATTAAGCATTTTTTTGCACGTTTGTCTTTAGTTATTTCTTCAGCAGCAGATCATATGGAGGCAGTGTTTGTATTTGAAAATTTGTCTCTTACACAGGTAGGACAAAGCTAGACTAAGTCACCTGATGGAGAGGAGATACAGAATACAAAATTAGTTTGAATACAAACAATTGTTAAAGAGGTAAAGATCTAAAGACAGATACTAAAGGAGCTGTCTGGGTGGAAAAGATAAGGTGACATAGATCACTTTAATGAGCGTTTCAACCGAAATTTGGAATTGAACTGCCTAAACTTGGCACCAAGAAAGCGGAATGCTTTTCATTCTTTTTAACTGAAATGAAAATAGAAACTGGGGGTTTTTTTGCCTGACAAGGTTGTGATTATCAATCTAAATACGTGGCCTGTCAGAAACAATAAGTATTTGCAGATCCCTTTGAGGTCACAGGGAGTTGAGTGTTAAGCAACCTTTTAAATCTACCCTGAGTGTCTGTGACAGAGTGCATGAGCCTTGGGGCTGGTGGCGTAAGGAAAGGGTTAATTAACCAAATTTCTGTGGAGGGGCCCTAGCAGTTTATTCTTATCGGAGGATCTGCAGGGGTATTGGGTAGGATCTGTGGGTGTCTGTGACTCTCTCCAGTCTCTGTCAAGTGAAACAGAGGGAAAGGGAGTAAAACGAGGCTGGAAGGAGTCCGGCTGTTACTGGGGAGGCTGAGATCAAGCAAACTGAGGAACAAGGGTGCCCACATTATTTATCTCATTATTTAACTTAGTCTTTAAATGGGCATCACTCTGTTACAATAACAAGGGGCTTAGTATCTGCAGTAATGTGTACCATAGCATCACATTGGCTGTCAGGCTATATTTTATTCCTTTCATTCATTTTGTGATTTGAGTACTGCAAGATCAGCTGCACGTGCTCAGAGGAGACTTGAACTGATGCTATTATGACCCTTTGCTGTTTTGCCATTTTTTAAAACTGACTTTAAGTCACAGAGGCTGCAGACCAGTGCCAAGCTGGGCTCCTTGTCATCTGTTTGATCCTGAAGCAATATGTAGAAAGTGTTTATTGTCTGCAAAACAAACCATAGAAACAGGCAAACCCCTGTGTGAGGTACCTGTGCTATTGTAATGTTTGAGTGTAGGTAATATAAGCAGATTTCATCCCCAAGGTATGAATTCTGGCAACAACTCAGCAGTAACAACACTGTTGGTAAGAGCTGCTGGTTTCCAAAAAGAATAAGAGGGGGGAAATAAGGAGCTGTAAGTTATTTTTTGCTTTGCCAATAAGTATTTTCATTTCAATCGTTCTTAAATTATTTTCTAGGATTTGTATTTTTCTAATGTCCTATTGTCATTTTGACATTCCTAAATGCCATTTTACAACAAGCTACTCTTAACCAGATTTGAGAGTCCTGAAAATCAGATACCACTCTTTTTGGTTGACAAAACATGAGGTATTTTTTGCTTGTGATTTAAGCTGGATTTTAGCTGATGTATTTGAAGACTGACCTGAGTCAACCCCTGTGGGAATAAGTCAGAAGGTTCTGATATGGGTTTTGGATCAGATTGTGCTCGAGATCATCTAATTGTGTAAATTGGGAGCCTAAGAAGCCTCAGCTCATGCTAGCAGTCATCTGAAGAAGAGCTGAGACTGTCTCAACACCTCACAGAGCACTGTAGCTTTTGACTAACAGTTTTCTTGGCACCTTTCTAAGTCTGCCCAGTGTGAAGCACTGCCCAGGAGGGACAACATCTCCATCAGTTTTCTTGATTGTGTTCCAGTTCCTGTTCAGTTAGTTCAGAAAACATCAAGATTTTGCAAACTTACTTGTCTTGTATCAGTTTTTCATCCTTATTCCTTAAAAACCAGCCAAACAAACTAAGGAGGTATCCCAGCCTCTTACTCATGTGATACAAAAGCAAAGACACGTACAATGCATGCCTGAACCATCGCTGAGGAGGGTGTCCTAAGCAACATGTCATGGACATACTCATGAGACTCAGGGTAACAACTTAGAACATACTCAGGTAAGTCACTGTAAAGGCTGTGGAGGCTGTGAAGAAAGCCTTTATTTGACTTCAGGGTTGTGACAGAACTGTTAAATGAGAATTTGGTTTCATCTTGGAGTAAAGGTGAGCTGCAATTTTTGTTAATAAACAGAACATTGTGTGAAACTTCTGAAGAAGATAATGGACTATGCAGATACCTTTAACTGATCTATGGCTTCTTTGTCATTGTCTTAGATTTCCATGGACTTCACAGGGATAGGTAAGAAATAGCAGGTGATGTCTTGATTTTTTTAGTAGAAACTTTCTGAGTGATCAGGAGATGGGCAGACCACCAATTTGAGCCAGTTTTATCAAGTAAAAACTCAGTATTTGTTATGCCTAATTTCTGTTCTGTATATACAATGATACGTTTGCTTTCCTTTCTCTGGAAATTTTACTTTTTCATTACTTACCCATGAGGAAAAGTAAATTAATTGGTGCTTCTTGACAGCCTCCTGGATTTCTAACACTTGCATCTAACTTGCAGTTCGTATATTCTTCATGATTTGAAATGTTTCACATTACTTCTACTTCTTTGCTCTCCTTTTTGTTCTGCCTCTCTGCTGTCGGAAAAATTCCGCCAGTTCTATCTGGTGTGATCTTTTAGGAAGCTTCAGTCTCTTGAGTCTTTCTTTAAATTGTTTAATAAACAAGAAGTGTTGAGTTGTATTTGGATGAAAATTCCTTTTCCTCCTATTTTTGTATAATATGTAATTGCATTTTTGCACAATATGGTACTATCTAGAAATGGTAGGTATAAAGTAGGCAGCCTCAACGTGAATGGTGCATTTGCTGAGACTGCAGATTTTGAATCCATGCTAATGAAATAACTGCTGTTATGGGGGTGCATTCCTCCCCTTTCTGTGACAGTCTTTACTTCTCCTTACCTTTGGAACACCTCAAAAAATGTAGCTTGCTCTTCTTGCTCTACCAAGTCAAGAAACTTTCACTTGCTCGAAAATTCTTGTGTATTCTGGAAGTTGACAGGCTCTTACTTGGATGTATCTGGCTACATGTTTCTGGTAGTGATGCTGTGTTGTGACTCATCCATCCTCCACCACGCAGCGCAGACCAGACCCCCGTGCGAGCAGTGTAGTTGGTGGGAATGACAAGCTGATAGCATGCATTCAGTCCCATTTTCATCAGAGCACTGGGGTCAAAGTAGCACTAGCTTGGCTCAAACTGAGCGTCACTTGTTTCTCCAAACTTCCCATATGGCATTTATTGTGAAAAAGGGTTTAAATGACCATCTATGTAAGAGGTTGCTGAGCAGCCACGTGGAATATGTCAAACCACTAGGAAAATGACCATTTTTCACAAGATTAATAATGCCAAAAAAGGAAGTGCGGGCTTTGTGATTGAAGACAGCTGTTTAGTGGGGAAACATAATCCTGGGGACAGCTTGTAGGAGCTGAGTCTTGCTCTGGTTTGTCAGCATGGCCTCTACAGCAGTTCATTATGGAACGGTGGCAATGTTCTTGCCTAAAGTCATGATGCTAAACTTGTGGAATATTTTTATTGTCAATGTTATTCCTAGTGACCTGGTAAAAAAGGAAAGAGTGCACATGAAGTAACAAGAAGTGGTTGGACACACCAGATGTTGCTGGTTTGCTGCTGCCCTGATGGCACAGAAGGCAGTCTGCAAACTTGTGGCAGGAGCCTCGTGCCCTTCTGTCTGTCCTGGACTTGTGAGGAGCCCTTTTTGAAGGGGAAGTGAAAAATCTGAAGAACTCTGAGGGTGCCTCATATCAGAGGAAAACATACACTTCGGCTCCATACCCTAAAGTACTTGATCTGGCTCATAGGTTTACTTGCAATTACAGCATTGTATATTTTACGGAGGTGACTGGTACAGGAAGCTGTAGAGAGCAATGAGGTCTCCCCTCAGCCTCCTTTTCTCCAAACTAGGCAAACCCACAGTCCTTAGCCACTCCTCATAGGCCATTCCTGTGTAGAGAAAGCATGTATGGTTTGTGGCAGTCAGTGAGAGTCAGAAGAGAAGTTTAAAATCATGGTATGAAGCATTTCATGACTGTTTCAGGCTGATTTAGGGAACAGACTGATGTTATATGTAACTTGATGAAACTACAATCTGTGAAGAAAACAGGGGTCCTATTGCCCTTATCTGAGTAGTCCTTCAGCTTCCCTTGTGATGGATCTAGTGCTCACGTGGATTCAAGGTAAATCAGTTAAACCAGCCAGGCTGGTGGGAAGGTGGCCACCAAGAGAGGGATCTGATGTTTTGTGGCTTGCTTTGAAGGTCAGATGCAAGGTCTGGGTCTGTCTTGGAGGAAGGAGAAAAGCAGATTTTGCTTTTCAGCATTCACCATTTACACTGTGAAGTATATGTAATGCAAAACTTCATGCTTACAAAAGCAACAACATACTCACTTATACACTGATTTGTCCTCCAAATGTTACCCTCTGAGTAAAGGAACTATAACCCTTTTTCTTGCCCCATTGAAGGCAGTTCTTCAGCCACATCTGGTGGTTGTGGTCAGTTCCAAGGTAGGGAATTTGACAATGTGTGTCATGCTTGCAGTTTAATTTGAGAAATAAGTAAATAAGCTCCATTTGCGCTTAATTTTTTTTTTTTTTTGGTGAAGTTTTGATGGTAATCATATCTTACCACATTTTTACTGTCAGATATATACCTATATAGATAGGTATGCTTTGAAAGCTTCTTATACTACATAGTTCAAAAGGCATTTGTAAAACTTGCACAGTCTAACCACTGAACATACAAGGGTTCAAAGCACTTGTGCTTTCATGCTGCTGGCAAAATAAGAATAGCTCTTCAATAAATTCTATAGAGAACTACTGTTTTATAAAGAGATTCTTGTGGTTCTGTGGAAAAAATATCCCACATGTTACAGAAATTGCAGCTAATTTAATATATCTGAGTTCCAGTTGAAGCAAAATATTAACCTTTTAAAAAATCTACATATTTTATGAGTTCTGAGTGATAGCTGTTTCTTCCTCAATAGCAATTTTTTTCTCACACTTATGCATAAAACAAGGAAGTTGGAACAGTTCAGATCACATCATCAGCTTAAAACCCCAGCTCATTCACCAATAATGCCAAAGCCACAAGCACAAAAAACTATTTGTCATCCGGTATCTGATACTGGTCTAGCAGAAGTTGTGTAATAGGAGTCTTTCCTCTAATAGTAAAGGCCTCATTTTTAAATCTTTTTGAAATTACTTTAATAAGAAATGCATTTAAGTAAGGCCATAAATGATGGAAAATCTTATTGCAGAAAAAATAAAAATAGTCATGTAAAATTAGTTTAAGTACAGCCTTATTTTATATATGGTTTATAAAATTTTTGGGTTTTTTTAAAAACTGTGGTTCACTTAATTGGAGTATTCATAAGACTTGTATTTAACACAGACAGGAGTTATATCAGGTGCTGGACCAAAGAACGAAAAAAAGTATCTGTAATTAACATAGCTAAAATGGATACCAAATAGTTTGTTCTCTTAGTAAAAGGATTTATGTTTTTTTCTTAGTGCTTAAAATTTGCTTCCTCTTTGGCTGTTGACATGTTTAAGTCTACACTCTAGCCTTGAAATGTCTCTGAAAATACGTAACTGTGTAAAGTGCTGGTCTGGGCAGTGCTCATTTGTTCGTCCTCTCCAGTTCTCCTACAGCTTTCATGCTTACTGTTGTTATAGCTCCATTAAAGACTGATTTCTTATGTCACCTTTAGTTTAAATGAAAAAGTTTCATAGTCGTAACTGCATCAAATACCCAAATGGAAAAGTGGTTTGTCCCTATGCTTCTGCTTGCCCTTTCAGAAGTTTTTGGTCAGGTGGAATTTTTGCCCTACCAAAATCAGTAGTAAAAATGTGCACATGCTTTTTTTTGGGGGGGGCGGAGGAAGAAATCTTTGCCTGGCCTGATTTTTCATTATTTTGCTTATGTGTCTGTCATTACCATAGGAGGCACGTTTTTGCTCATTTTGCTGAGGTCTGTAGCCCGTACAGAGGCAGGTATTTATGCCCAACCAACCCGACTGTCTTCTGCGGCAGTGACTGGATTTGGGGACGAGGGCGTAGCTGTGAACAGTGTTTATCTTGATGTCAGCTCGGCTTTCTGCACCGTCTCCGGCAGTATGTTTGTCTCAAGCTGGGCCACAGTCGGGGTGGCAAAGCAATGGTGGGTAGTGGTTAGTGCTTCGCTCTGCCTGGAGGCCGGTGGCAGGGTGGTCCCGCGTGGGACTTGTGTTTAACCTGCCCGTTGGGTGCCTAGAGGAGGTGACAGGGAGTGCCCTCATCGAGTTTGGAAGGGGCGCCCAGCTGGGGGCACCTGGGCAACAGCGCTGCCTCCAGAGGGACCGGACCAGGCCAGAGGGATGGGCCTGAGAGGAACCTGATGAGGTTCAGCAGCAGCAAACACCAGGGCCTGCCCCTGGAGGGGAGAAGGCCCTTGCAGAGCCCCAGGCCCTGGTGGCAGCAAGTGACAGCAGTGCCCTAGGCCCCATGGACAGGGGCATGGCCAGGAGGTCGAGGGGAGGAATCAGTGCCCCCTGCTTAGCACTCATTAAACCTCATCTAGACGCTGGCCGGGTTTGGGCCCGCTGGCACAGGGAACAAGCCCAGGAACCAGAGGGCCACCGAGCAGCTGCCCCGGGTGGAGAGGCTGCAGGGGCGGGGCCGGCCCGGCCAGGAGCAGAGGCAGCTTGGGGGGACCTTGCAGGAGCCTTTAGGTCACAGTGAGGAGGTGACTGCTGCTTGCAACAATATGTGGTGAGTGTTTGAGAGACAGTGGACAGAAATTGAAACGAAGGAGATTCAGGGTGGATATGAGGAAAACCTTTTTCACCCTGAGGAGGGTGAAGTGGCAGCACAGGTTGCCCTGGGAGCTTGTGCGTGCTCAGTCTGTGGAGATTTTCAAAGCCTGAGCAACCTGGTCTGACCTTGCAGCTGCCCCTGCTGTCAGCAGGAGATTTTTCTTGGTGAAGGATTTCCCGTATCTCTAGTCTTTGTGCCCTGCTCTTTGGTGAAGGTTCAACTTTATTTCTTCTTCTCTGTGCCTTTAGCACTCCAGGTTCTTGCAAGGTCTCCGGCACCACTGCCAGCCAGGTCCCGAACCCTTTTGCAGCTCAGATGGTGGGAGGTTGGCTGCACATTTGCAGCGTGGGCATTCCTGAATAATCTCCACCTGTCTTTCACAGTTCACTGTCGTTTTTTAAATCTGAGTGGTGTTACATGTTATCTTAAAAGTTACTTCAAAGCTTTAAAGGGTATGTAGAATCAATTTAAATGAAGAGTCATGGGGTTTTTTCTTATCATTGATTGATGTGTTGCTGTGATACAGTAATAGCATAACTGGCTACACACAAAGAGCTTCCACAAAACAAAGAAGGTATCTAGCATCTAACATGGGGTGCTGCCAGCCCTGGTACCATCAAAGACTTGCTGTTGCTTTTTACTAAGCTTGAAGTTAATGAAAAGTTAATGTGTTGTAATTAAGGACTGAAGGAACTCAAGATTCTTTATCAAAGTTCCTGAATTCTGCTTGGTGAATAGCAGTAATTGATAAATGCAAACATATTGATTTATCCTTTATCCTAATTGCTATTCTGTGAATGAAATTGGCATTTCCCCCCCCCAAATTAATAAAAGATCAGTTTTGAGGGTTTAATTAACTGTTCTTTGTATTTTTCGTGTGTCTAAAATGAAACTTCTGTGGCAATTATGCAAGTTAAAAAAATTCCTTCTATGTAACGTAAACTACAGAGGCATACATTGACTTGGCAACCCACTATTAGCTTGCAAATTGAAAGACTTATGGCTGGAAAAAGCCAGCTGCACCTGTTGTTTTTGCTGAACAAATCACCCTGAAGTACACTGACACGTCAGCCTGCTACTCTGTCATTTGTATTGCTAAGAAAGTTTTTTCTCATCAATAGTGTATAGTTTTTAGAAATGAGTAAAACCACACTGTTCCCTAAGTCCAACTGGTATATTTATGATTTTAATAGGGTCTTATGAAACATTGGTAAAATAACACACTTTGATTAACGAATATTAGCTATAAAGAAAAGTGTCTTAAATAAGGTTTCAGGGTGTGGTTGTGTTGTTTTTTTTTAAACTCTGACAGAGCCAGTCTGAGATTTGTGCTTTGCAGATTGCACCTGTCCATTAGCACCGTGTTGAAATTTGACCTTGTTTTTTCATAGTAACCGAAATAAAAAGATTATCCAATTATAAACTTTCTGGAAATAATGGATTGTAATCACAACTGTGGTTAAGGAGCCTTAAGGAGATTACATTTCTGTGTCACCTGAGCATAGTTTTAAGTGAATCTTGTGCTGACCTGGACTGGTCCTGAGGGTTGTCTAGGCCTGTGCTTCATCAGGGATGAAAGGGTGAAGGGGGCCTCTTCCCTAATGCTCTGTCAGGCATTTGGAAAGGGGAGAGGGTTGAAGCTGCTCCATGAGGAAAATCCCCAGGGCAACTACTTCTACTCATGTTAGCGGGCAGATGGACATCTCTCTCGCATCTCCGTGGAGCCCATTTCTGTAACGGCTTATCATCATATATTCCCTCCTGCTTGAAAATATGCCTCATGTGGTGCAGCCATGATAATTGGCAGAATTTCCCCCCTCTTTCTTTTATCCTAACCTCTGCCCTCTGATTGCTGGATCTTTGCTTCTTTCCCATATCCCCTGCCCTAAATTGCCTCTTTGTCGCCAGCAGCTTCCTCAGGCTGTCCCAGGGGATTGCTCTGTGCGGGCGCTTGCCAGGCTTCCTCACCATCACATCTCGAGTGCACCGGGTGAGTGATATAACCCTGCAAACTGCAAGGCTTCCTTTTTGACAGGCTTTGTAGCATGTTGAGCACCGTAAAACTTGATGCTCAGTCAAATAAAGAACAATCAGAGGAGCAACTCTAACTGCAGAGATAGAGATGGGACCAAGGCTGATGTATAGTATAACAGCTACTGTAAGATAAGCTAAATATGCCATAGTGCACTTGGGAAGTATAGGATTAAGTCCTGAATCTGGACCAGACTCTTCTTACATGGTTAGATTCTACTGAATTAAAATTACCTGTGCAATTACATTTGAGTGTAGAACCCTAAATGAGTGGATTTAATCACTAGAATGTAATTGGTGTTGCTAAGGGGTAAGTGACTGTGATCTTTTTAGCTGCAGAATAGACCAACAGAGGCAGTTGCTGCTATTATAAGATGGCTTATTCGTTTGTGCTGTAGAAAATTGTGGGGAAGCTTGGGAGGAAAAGTTTAGGCAGAAAATGTTTCAAACCATTGTTAATTAAAGAAATATTCTTCTTTTTTTCTGTTGTATAATATTGCTCTTCAAAAGTATTAAGATGTGTGTCATACTGCTTGGCAAGTGACTGAGAATGGGATTATTTTATTTGGTTGAAGACATCACCATATGTGAAAGATACATTAATTAAGGGTCTCATCTTTAGACCTGGAAAGGTTACTTGCTTGAAGATAGCTTTGTGGTCACTGCCTCCATTTTTATGGTGTTTTATGGCTGTTAGTATTGCAGCGTCGTTATATGTGAAGGAGAAGGCAGTAGTTTTCTTTAGGTTCATGTATTATCTGGGAGCTATTTGAATTCCCAGTTGCAAAACTTAATGTTGACATGGGAGTAAATCCTTTACAAACTGATTTTTAAAGGCCAGCAGAGATGGAAAAGACCCATTTAATTCTAATGTTAAATATGGAAGTTACTCAGATCCTATTCTTCCTCCTCAAAGGTGTCTTTATTGAGGTGAGAAATCTGATTTTCTTGACCCAAGTTATTTCAGACTTCCCCCCCATACAGACCTTTTCACTGAAAGGCAATTTAAAGGCTATTAAAATGAAGGACATGATGAAGGGTTGCTCTCAGAATTTATAACATTAATTTTTAATAGCTTCTGAATTATTCTGTTTATTTTATGGTTCGTATAATAACATGGTAGATTTGGTGGTCGTATTTCAGTGCAGGGAATTCAGGTCAGACTTGCTGAAGCCTCCCTGGTAACAGATTGGTGCACATTAATAGCACAGGAGGGCTTACTGGAGGGGAGTTATCGTCCTCCTTCCCATTCTTCTTTTTGCCTATTTTCTTTCTGTCTGTTTTGGTTTGTATGTGTTTTTAAGTACGTGTCTGTCTGCTCTTTATGTAGCAGTCCTTATAGCGTCATTTTTATTTTAACCCTATAAGATCAATAAAGAATGTATTGAAGTTAAATTTTTATTTTGATTAACACATCAGTACAAATGAAACAACTTTGAACTATGACAGTATATTTTTAGCTCTTTTAGCCATTACAGCCAACCAATACAGCATCAAGAACAACAGTCAGATCACAGAACACTGTTTGATAAAGCATAGTAAATAATGTGCTCTTTGGGAAACGACGTATGCATTCAAAACATAGTTTTACCAGTTTCCTTCATGGTTCTAGGTGGAAATGCTAGTCATGCAGTGTCCTCTTTATTTTAACTTTTGTTAACCTGCCTTCACAAATGGCCATTGAGCTTTCTTTCAAAGGAGATTTTGTGTTAATATATTGCACTTGGCATGGTCGCTAGTTTAGTGTTCCATGCAGAAAATAGTTTGGGGTTGTTAATAACATACTTCACAGGCCCTTATGTTTTAATGGTAGAGTTACTGGTTCTTTTCAAGGTTTTTCTTGGCTGGAAAGATGACTGTTTCAGCTTTCTTTGCTTCATTGCCATCTACTATTGTCTGTTGTTTGATCACTGTGTTGGATTTTTCCCTTTATGTTCCTGATGAGCAATACCTAATGATGGAGGCTGGAGGAGCCATCAGGGTAACCTGGCCACCACCCCAAATATATGCCAGAAATAAAGAAAACGGCAGTTGCTGCATTCCTAAAGCATGCTCTATGCTGCAGCTTTTTCAGACTTAAGTGCTGGTAATTGGGACCATTTGTTGTCATTTATGTAAATAAGGTAATGAATCATCAAATATGCAAAGCAGGATATTAAGTCATCTGCATAAAATCTCCAGATTTCAGAACATTTAGTCTCTACAAGTATGGGTAGATTGAAACCAGGAAATATCTTTCCAGATGGCTTAAGCACATGAGGATGCATTGACTGGGTTTTTTAGGGGAGTAGTGGTAAATTGAGATTACCTGAACTATCATCATATATAGCTATATAAACACAAATAAATTTGGTTTCAGATTTCTTTATTGTTGTTTTAACAAACATGTTCATCTCTCCAGAGCTGCTCAGACAGCAAGGGATTGAGTAGCTGACTGTCTAGACCATTTACTCAAACCCTTGCAGTCAGCATTATGGTGTGCTTGTTACAGTGCTGTACCAACAGTTAGTGACAGAAGGAATTGTATTCAACACCAGTCACTTGAAATTTTGACGCAGAAGAGAACCTCATGCATCAGGTATGTTGTATTGAGTTAAGTAACACCGTGCAAAAAGTAGAGCCTGCTGTAGTGTGATGATGCGCATCTTAAACGGGACTTACAGGGGAGAGACTTTTTCTTCTTTTCTGTGGTGGTCAAAAACACACATGCAAAAATACAACTCTCACATTTTATCACTTTGCCTCTCCCCAAACACTGAAAAAGAACAAAAATCACAGAAAACTGATCAGATTAGTTTCTTGAAATATTCATTAATGGGTCTTTGAAAAAAATTGTATGTCACAAATAGACAAATACATTTTTGTTCTAGTGTTGGCTCAGTCACCATGCCCAGGGCTGCTTCTAAGAAAAGGACACTGAATTGATGTAACGCTCTCTTTCTGTGCCTGTTTGGAGTTTTGACAGTGACTCTGGCTAATTATTTTTGCTTTTAAAAAAAAGCTCCAAAATGAATTCTGGTCTGAGTTATTATTGTTCTGTATCTGCCTTTTCTGCCTTCCCATTTCCATAGGCTTGTGAAGATTTTCTTTACATCTGAGGTCTGTGGTGGAAAAAGACTGTAATACTCCAGCCCAGAGTGCCAGAGCTATGGCTGCCCCAAACAGCTATTCCTTCTCACCACCGTCTTCAGAGGATGACTGTTATCTTCCCATTGTTCTCTTTTCTTTGTAGTTTGGCTCCTTCTTATGAGAGCATTGATGGCAGTACCCGTTCAGGTGTGTTACTGATGGGCCTTTGCTGGAAGAGGAGTAGTTAAAATTCTTCCAGATATATATCCTCCATAGAAGTGGATTACCTTCACACCTGAAGTTTGTCCTCCTTTCAGTCAGTTCTTTTACTTACTTTTCCTATTTTTTTCTTCCCACGTGAGTGGTATAGAACTTCAGGATAAAAGAGGAATATTGAAACGATGAAAATGGTTTATCTATGCTTTGCCTATATGGGCCGGATTCTGTCAATCAAGGATTGTGTTTGTCTCCTGGCATATACAGTCTGTTCTTGCTTCCTACCTGTTTTCTCTTCATTCCAAAATTTCGTTCAAACCATCATATGGCCTGATTTTCTGTAAGGCATATTTTATCTTCTGTAAAACTTTAAGCTCTCTATGTTATATTTTTGATGTGTTAGAACTCTTTAAAAGGTTATTCTTTTATTAAGAAGTGGTCATTTGAAAACAATGCAAAAAGCTAGAGAAGGCTGCAGCTATGCTAAAACAAATCAGCAACTAACATTTGAAACTAACATTTTCTCCAGAGTAAAATGTCAGTATAGTATTTCTACTCCTTCCTCTTTTTATGGTGGCATTAAAGACTAAGCCAGCCATAGTTTTACTTATATAATTTCAGAAGAGATTTTGAAACTTGGACACTTTTCTCTTTTATTAAAAAACTACTAATGCTATAAATTTGACAAAAGGTGGTTTTGTGCACATCTTTAAAATACTTTAAGAATCTAATGTGAAATAACTGCACATGTGGAAGGCAGTATTCATATGTTATTTAACAATGAAGTAATAATGGTAATGATCTGCTGCGATTTATAGCTAAGGGGTATTCCTTTAGGAACATATTGAGCCTAAGTTCTTATCAGATTTGATTAAAACGTCAGAACAAGTGAAACAACTTTGAACCAAGACTGTATAAATTCTAGCTCTTTCAGTCATTAGAGCCAACCAGTGTAGCACCAAAACCAGCCAAATCACAGAACATTGTTTGGTAGAGTTTAGTAATAATTTACATATGGAATAAATCTTTGAATTTTGTATTATTCTGTGAGTAGTTGATATATAGAAAAAGATTACATTCTGAAAAAAAAGTATTTGTTATGAGTTGCGTGGGCAGCTGCTTGCAGCTGATTGCGCCTTCTGGAATTGTTTAGTGATTAACATCATCTCATCAGGATAATGTACCCAAGCCTGCCATCACAGTTGGCACCAATTGGAAATCTTAGCAACAATCTTGGCAGACAGTTCAAACGTTGCTGGCTGTGTTTGCACGCAGATGCCCTGCTTCTTTGTTCTTCTGCACCATCATCCATGGGTAGATGCAGTTACATCTGTGCAAGTGCACTTAGGCTCGTATAACGCTTCTGGTGGGGAAGGGAACCAAGTGCAGTCATCAAAAGTCACCCTCAGGACAGAATCACTAGATGACGGATAGTAGTGATGTAACTGTACTGGTTTAGAAAAACCATAACCATGGTATAGTTCAATATCTGTAGACACTTTGTTAGTAGGCCACAGACCTGTGTACTAAGGTAAGTACAGGACTTCAAAGGTCTTGAACCAAAGCCAAATAGAAGATGCAGAAATGATAGAATAATAAAGAAAATTCATTCTGCCCTTACTGATGGTATTTCTGTTTCGGGGCTGAGTAAGGTGTTCAGATTCCACAGCTGTAAAGTCTTCTATCTTTAGGAAAGGTTTTGCTATGGTTTAATTTTCTAAAACTTGAAGAAAAGGAATTAAACCAGACCTGAAGGTTTTTTTTTTTTTATTTTGATTTTTTTTTTTAAGTCTTGGAACTGAGATTAAATTTTTATTGCTGAGTAGTAAATCTCTGGAACAGGGTTTCCTGATAGAAATGACAACTCTGCTTTAATTACAGCATCTTCTAGGCAGCTATTATATTACAGCAGGACCCTTCACAAATTTTTCTTTTTAAAACCGTATTAAAGAGTAACAGGACTTGCCATAATTACAGCTTGCTTTCTGTTGGGGGGTTCACCTGTCAGTGAATGACTGACTAGGTTCCTTTCACATGGTTTATTTTTCCAGGAAGAATGTTTTTAGATTTGTGTGAAATGTTTTAAAATGGGTCTCAATATATTGAACGTGAAGTACCTTCTTCTGTATTATGCAACTATTTCACAAATCATATATGGAAAAATAAAGCACTGGCACATAGTTCTAAGAAGGCTTTAACATCTGCAAAATTAACTTGTCACTAATTTTGCATGCTTCAGTTACTAGAAAATGTACCTCTCTGAAGCACTAAACTTTTTTTTATTACATTACATACCTATCTGTGACTTGCATCTGAAATTGTTTTCATCACTGATCTTGTTCTTCTGGTGCCTATACATTTATTTCTCATTTCATGCTGAAAATGTTATGCCATCTGGTTACTTGCTCAATTTTGTAAAGAGAAGACTTCATTAATTTACGGTTTTAACTTCTGCACCTGCAGCTTCCATTTACTGCTATAGCAGTTGTTGCCTCTCAATAGTTTAGAAACAGTCTGCTGGAGTTGAAATATTTGTGTATACACGTGTCTCTCTCTTTAGATAGTTGCAGGCCAAAACACGGGAGAGAATTTGGTGAGGCTGAGAAAACACCACATCCTGAACTGTGTGGCATCAATTTTTCCTGGTTCGCAGACACAGGATCCTTTTTCCTCCCCAGCTCTTTATGTGTGAATGTAAACTAGAACTTTGTGGGTGCCCAAAAAAGGAAATTTCAAGCTTTGCAAATGCTTTGTTTGAATTAATAACATCTCTAGTCATGTTTCTTTTATCCCAGGCAGCACAAATGTTACTTAAGTTAATAGCAGTATAATAATCTATTTAATATGCTATGGTAAAAATGCCTTCTGTTAGCTAACTCTTAACAAATTCTTGTTGTCATATTTAAGCAGTAATTTATTTTCTAGGCAGGAAAGAGGAGACACTAGTTTTGAAACTAATAGGACATTGCTTTAAACAGTGTATAGAAAGTGTATGGTATTCTAAAAATACTACTTGTTTATCTATATATATGATTATTCAAAAGTGTAGACTGCACTGTTGGTCCCTTAATATAATTTCTGTTGTGTGAGGCATTGGCAGAGTATATTCATTGACCCAAAGCACTAGAAAACTTCTCACAGCACTTCACAGAAAGTGACTGAAAGTGACCTGCTCTTTGCCTGATCTTATGTTGCATCAGTATGATGTCTCTACCTAGCTGAAGTTGGCTCTCTGAAATCTAAACAAAAAAGGGTTGGGTTTGTGCTGGGCTGTTTGTTTTTTTGGTTTGTTTTTGTTTTGTTTTTGGGGTGTGTGTGTGTGTGTAAGCAGTTCAAAAGAGTACCTTGGGGCTTCAGAAAGCCTGAGATATGATGAAAGACTTGCTGCCTGGGGAGCCTCATTAGGAACCTGCAGTGGAGGGGATGGGATGGCAGGGAGGGGTCTGGCCCACAGCTGGGGGATCCCAGGGCTTCCAAGGAGCTGGGGTGGGGAGAGGACCTGTGCAGTCAGGATACAGGTGATGGGGAGCTGGCAGCAACCCTGGGCTGCATGCTCTTGTGCTGTTTGAGTGAAGTGATTTACTGTGTCTACATCCAGCCTGAAACAATCAGCTAAGCAACCTGGGCTTATGTTTTGGGGTGTTTTTTTTGCCAAGTTTGATGCTCATGGCTGGAATCGGCAGCTTCACATCTCAGAGCATTTAAAACAAACCAACAAGACCTTTTTTTGGGGGAATGCTGTGCCACAGACTGCAAGAGGCTAAAAGGGAGTAAATGACCAGAAAGGAAGCAAATCCTCCCAGAAACGGCGACCAGACAGGGATAGTTTAGTTGCTGGGACTTCAGGGAAAGAAGGTTGGGCATCGTTGGACAGATGTAAAGATATTTAAGCTTCCAGGTTATGAATAGGCTCTGAATATATTTCATTATACAGAATGACAGAACAGTCAGGGTGAGAATGCACTTCTGGAGCTCGCCTAGTCCAACCCCCAGCTCAGGCAGGCTCATCTACAGTGGGCTGGTCAGGGCCATGCCTGTTTGGGTGTTGATTATCTCCAAGGATGGAGACTTCATGACCTTTCTGGTCAACCTGTGCAAGTGTCTGACCAGCTTCACTGTGTAAAGAGCTTTTTCTTATGTTCCTTACGTTTCCTGTATTTCACTGTATGCCCAATGCCCCTTGTCCTGTTGCTGGGCACTATGAGAAGAGCCTGGCTCCATCCCTTTTCATCCCCACATCAGATATTTATGCACATGGATAAGATGCCCCGAGTCTTCTCTCCTCCAGGCTGAGCAGTCCCAGCTCTTTCAGTCTCTCCTCACATGACATAATGTCATTAGGCACCTGATGGCTATTTAGGCACCAAGATACTACTGAAAATGGTCATCTTCGGCTGGAGTATTCTGGGAATTTCCTGTGTTTGAGAAGCATGTTTGACTCACCTCACTTCTGCATGGCTGTGTCTCTGCTGTGAGACAAAGGCCTTCTTCCTTGTCGAAAATGAATGTCGATCAGGATGTTGCTGCTGTCTCACAGTGCAGAGATGTCACCTTGATATCTGAGTGGACAAGACATAGGGGGCATGCTTTTCCTGTCAGAAGCAGATGGATAATGTGTCTCTTTTCCCATCTTTTCTTGCTATGTTGCTGTAGAGTAGAGAGCACCTTTGGAAAAACTTGAATTCATTATGTCCTTGCTTTGCTTAGAAATTAAATTAATTTAAATTTACAGGTGACGTGACAGTCTGGTTAGGCTCCTGCTTCACAGATGAGGCTGCTCTTTCCAAGAGCACCCTCTGCTAAGGGTGCTCAGTTTGGGTGAATATGCAGTGTGCAGTAATCTCAGTAGGACTTCACCTTAGCAGTATTGATACGAAAACAAAACCACCATTGTTTATGTTGTCAATCAGAGCTGGATTTTATATCAGGATTGTCCTGTGTTTGGGAGAATTGAAGTATGTCTGTGTAGTATCAGAGGCATTATTGTCCCTGCTCAAAAACTCTTAAGCACAGAGTATTTGCATTTCGTAAAGAAATCATAGTGGAAGATCTTCAAAATAACTGTTTGCAAAACAGTCTGAGATCTTTAGAGGGAATGACTACTTCTTAGGCTCGGTACAACTGAGCTCTCACATACTTATTGGCTTTCACTTTTTCTCCTCCTTCTTCACTCATTCCTCACTCCCGTTGCACGATTAACTTGCCATTCATCTTGTTTCACTTCTGTACCTGTTCTCCATCTTATTCTGCGTGACCTGCTCTGCCTGAACACTGCTAATCAGCCCGGAGTTACTCTCCTGTCCGTCAAGTCCCTCCTTGAGAGCTGAAGTCTTCCCACTCACTTAAAGCTCCTACTGTGCTGATAAAATAATATGCAGTATTATTGATATTATGGCAAGGCTTGCTGTATTGCACTTAATCTGTCCTATTCTTGATGGAGCAACAAAGACATAGACAGTATGCTTTATAGAGGGAGCATAAACAATTACCTTTTTAATGGGGGACTCTTGAAAAAAACATGGAAATAGCATGCAAAAATATTTTACTGTATTGCACAATTGCCATCTCAGAAAATGAGGAATGTCTGTAATAATTTAGTAACATTTTACTTGTTTGTTTGTAAAGCATTTCTCCTAAATAACTGTTAGTACTTTAGCTCTGGTAGTATTGATTAGCTTACGTTTGTTCTAGCTTTGAAATAACATGGTCCCTCATATTCTGTTATTGATATAGCATACTGGTTGCCTGGGATATTGAGGAATAAATTTTAAAATTCAGCGTGAAGATTTTACTGTAACTGTAGCTATGATGTCTTCTTTGGTATCACTCTGTTTTTTTTCTTTAGAAGTTGTTTGCAAAATCACGGTGAATGGAATTTTCTTTTCATGTGACCAAATACTCTGTGTCTTGGCAGCATTCACAGGCTCAGGGCTGGCAGAGAAAGTTAGGCAGGCTTTGCCTAGGCATTTTCAAAGAAAAGCACCCAGGAATTGAGTTTTGAAATAACGTAGCCTGAGGTCAGGAATTTTTTCTATGGAGAGTCAGTAAAGAACATGGGTTTTTGTAGTGTGCAAGAAGCCAGGTTTTTTTTAGGTGTATATGTACCAGTGAAAGAGGAAAGTATAATGGGCAATATTCTGTGCAGCGTTATTTCCTAAGTAATGCCAGTTAATAATAAGGGATTTGGGCCATGTTTCAAAAAGAGATGATATTCACTGTCAAACTTACATTTATTTTGGTGAGTTAGAAAATACAATGGTAGGAGAGTATGCATCACGTAATCCAGTTTAAGCTTGCACCATGCTTAAGTCAGAGACAAACAGATTCTTGATGTCAGGCATTTACTGTATAGTGCTGAAGCGGTGTGGTTTTGGCAAACAGTGAAGAAATCTGCAAAAACAAGAAAGCATTTGTGAGAGAGAGAGGGTTGGGAGAGGAATGCGGGAAGGTCTCGCATGCAGAGGTAACCCTGTGCCTGGGTGGTTTTTCACATTGTACCTGCGTAGGTGGGGCATTCCCCTTCTGCTCTGGTGGTGCCCAGCGCCTCGTCAGTGCACGCTGGGAGCTTGAGACCGTCCTTGGAAGAGCATCTGCTCCCCATGGGGTGGTTGGACTCAGGGCTGGAGCAGAGTCATCTGTTTTACCCCAGCACACATTTACATTCCACAGGTCTGGGAAACTGTCTGCGTGACCACCCAATGCCTGGTGTTTAAAACTGATCGGACTGGCAGCACAGCACTTCACATCCAGCTGCGCTGCACACACAAACTCCCCAGCCTCTGTGCTGGAAAGTGAGCTGGGAAGGATTTTTTAAGAAATTGCTTTTGGAGTAGGTACATTTCTGCACAGGCAGAATGTCCAAACCCTCTCGCTTGGCTCGACCTTTGTCAGCTAGTACAGCTCCTAAATCGCCTTTGTCTAGGAAAGAAGATTTTAACAGCCGATCACGAAAAATTAGGCTAGGTGAAAAGATTTTGAGAGCTGGCAGCGAAGGAAACCTGGTTAAACAGCATCAGCAAGAGCAGGTGGAAATCACAGAAGGGCTTGTGCCACGGAGGGCTCCTTTCCTGAAAGGTAACCAGTTATTTCATGCTGCAAAAGAAATAAATGTATTTGCAGTTATTACCTTTTTAATAAACCCCAAACATCAATTATTGTAGAATAGGGGGTGTGTATGTGTGTGTGTATATATATGTGTGTGTGTGTATTATTTCTAAATGACAGATTTTGGTACATAAAGCATTTGTTTTGAAAATAAAAGGACTCAAAACATTTTTGTTGTTCATTTGTGGCTGGGTGCTGTATACAAGCTAAAAATGTTGGGCTGTCAAAGTGGTAAATCACAATCTTTTACAGTCTAAATGTGACCCTGTATCATGAAGCTTTATTTGAAATGATAATTTGAAATTATTAGCAAGCTTGAGAAAGATTAAATAACGTGAGAAAATAGACATCAGTGCAGGCACAGAATCTCATTCAATCTTGCAAGTAAAACTCCTGTTCGTGGGTCCTAACAAGGCAGCTGTGAGTTGATTTCTTGTATAAAAACTAAACAGATCCAGTGTATTTGGAAAGGCTTATATGTTTTCAGAATGCAAACAAATGTGGAGGATAATATAAGATTACAACCTACTTTCACTGATCTGTTGAGCAATAGGCTGCAGGAACCATTACCATTGCCTCTTTTAACTTAGTTTTTGTGACAGTACTCCTTAGAACTGTGTTTAAAAGTAGCCATTTAATCTGCATGGTGAAAAATAAGGGTAAGTTGCCATTGTATTAGGAAATAAAAGTTGTTGTATTCTAAATGGACTTTTAACAGGTTTTATATTTAAGTATGAATGAGAAGAAGAATCCTTTTAGTCCAGAATAGAAATAGCTGCCCCTCCGTCCTAAATCCAAAGGAAAAAGAAGTGTAAATTGTAGACCTTTGTAACTTGAAACTGTGTATTTTCATTTCACACACATGGCACCCAAGGTCACAGTTTTTGTTCCTGGCTGAATAAGGTTTAAAAGAAGGGTTTTTTTTCCTGCAGTATGACTTTTATTATTTTACAAAGAAGGGAGAAGTGATGACACCTAATCTTACTCAGGGAGATGGATGATCTGTTTGTTTCTGCAAAGGAAACTGGGTCTGAAGCACTTTATTAAAGGCAGAAGAGAGCAAATAGAAAAACTGGAGGTGGGAGGGCTTAAACTTCTGGTCTCACTCACAGAACATCTTGCTTATTTAGCGATGTAATGTGGAAACTAATTTTTGATCTTGTGACGTATGCAAGAAATTAAAACCTTTATTCCAAGAAAAAGCAGATGTAGGAATTTTTCTGCCCTGGTAACCAAATATTTATTGATGCTATAGTAGATTATGTTTCCCAGCCTAGTTTTTAAAATGTGAAAGCTTTCATAGAAACCCCTCTATCAGTTCTTTTTCCACCAAGTGAAAGGTTTTTAAACAGTGGTTTGTCCCCTTTGTGTTCCCTTATTTATTTGGTGCCTTGAGAAAATGAGATTACATGGGATTTACAGACTAGTAAGTGTGTCCTTTTAAGGGATGTGGTTTTCATGGACCTCTCGGGACCTCTTTTACTCATTTTATTTAAATGGTTTTGGGCTATATAATGCTTTCCAACTAAAAACAAGGATTGCACTCACCGCTTAGTGTTTTAGGTGAGATTTCTCTAAAAGAAAAACCTAGTGGCTATCAGTACTGCTGCAACCTGGCATGTGCTTTTAGTATTTATAGCATTATGCTTACTGTTTTCTGGAGCATGAATTAATCCCTGTTATGTACTGGCTTTCTTCATTGGGATGATTTGTGTACATTAGGCAAGATGTAACTGTGAATTGTTTTTGCAAGAGATGTCGAAGAACAAATATTGATAATTCTGAAGAGAGTGTATTATAAGGGTGATGGAAATGCAGAGTGTGTGGCTTTCTCTGAAAATGGGACTGGCTGGATGGCCCCCATCCAAAGTGATTTGGAAGATGTTTTGTGAGAAGCAGGTGCAGAACTGGATGGTAGAGGGGTGGCAGATACGGCAGAAGCCGAAAGAAATAGTGAAGGTTATAGGAGCCACAGGGCAGCACACTGGGGACGAGGCTGAGTACCACAAGACAGTGTGAGCAGCAGCCAAAGGGTGTTCATGTGGTCTTGAAGAGGAAAAGAGGGAAAGTGGGAGAGGTGCCAGAGGGCTGGTACAGGCTGAACGTGATGGCTGAAATAGGGAGCACAGTGACGGGAGGCTGAGAGCTCCCGTGGGAAGAGGACTGGGGCTTGGAGGAGAAAAGAATAGCAAAGGAGAGCTGGAATTTAGGAATGGGTGGATCAAAGGGGCTGGGATGGGGAAGTGGGAGCAGGAGGCTCTGTCAGGTGGAGAGTGGAGTCCTGAACAACCTGATGTGGAAGAGGGGGATCTGTTTGACCAGCCTTCATCTGTTGTCATGTAATGTCAGTGAAATCCTGTGGCCCCGTGTGTGTGTTACCTCTTAAAATCCTGCTCTGTGTGCAAGAAATCAACCTGTGACTGCTTGACTAGCTCCTACTTACATGTCTTCATGAGCAATATGATGGCATTTCTGGTTTCTTTGAAATTCTTTTAAATTAAAACCAAAGAGATAACATGCATGAATGGTGTCAACAGATAGCAATCCAGCAAAGCTCAGTGCTGAACAGATAGGAAATCCAAAATTGCGGTTACAATTTTAATGGACTGTAAAGCATGATGAGTCATTTTAATTATGATTATATGTTGGCTTTTTTTCTACAGGTTTCCTTTCCTGCATTGTGCATGGGATAAGTTGTGCTTAACTGATAAGTTAGATTGTATAGGCAGGGAGGCAGCTTATGGAAGAGAGAAAAGTAGTCCTTACAGGTAAAGCCACCAAAAGCTGTAGTGGATCTCTGTCTGCCTCTGCCACAGAGGTCTGTGTGGTATTGGACATACTGCCTCAGCTTTCACAGGGGAATGCTGGCTGTGTGGATTTGCTTTTCCTTTTGGTTTTTGGATGTGCAAGTCTGAGACCATGGGTTCTGATGTACAGTGTTGAACACACATTACAGTAACTGAAGTCAGTGTCAGCTGCGATTTTATTGCATGAAGTACTGTCTAATACAAAGGACTCAAGGTCATCTTGTACTTATCTGTTACCCTTCACATGAACTTAATTAACATCTTTGACCATAATTTCTCTGGATGCCAGCATCTCATCTTGCTAAGAAAGGGAGGAAGGGGTAGAACAAGATCCTTACTTTACAGGGACTGTTGTGAGACTGGCATTTCACAAATATTTACCTACTGTAATACAGTAAAGAGGAATACTGAGGCCCAGGCTACAAAATTGGTTGCTTAGTCTTCAGGCCAAGGTCTGACAAGCATGTGGTATGTAAACCCCAAGTCGACATCCAGAATAGTTAAGATGAAACATTTGTAACCGTGCGTGTGAAATGATTCCTGTTCATTTTGTGCAGAGAACAAGATGATGGCCCATATGAAGGACACGGGGTGTGCGGGCAAGGAAATACTGTACAGCAGGGCATGTGCCCATGGTGGGGGAAACAGGGTGGCAGAGACAGTCTTTTTGGCATTTCCCATCTGGCAAGTGACTATCTTTGCAAACTCAACATGATTTTGGATTTGCTGATTTGAAGTAAAAATGGACATAGGTAAACCTTTCATTTTTCATTTTCTCTTTCACGACTGAATCAATTAAAATATGATTTTTTCACCTCTGGGATGTGTTACTGATAGGAGAGCTTTATGAATTTCTGTCACCCATACTTTTCTCCAAGAAAAGCAGAGAATATACTAATGACTGTCTTTTCAATTTCCTTTCTCTGTCCCATTTTATTGAGTTTTGATATTTGCTTTATTATTTGGCTTCACATCATTTCACTTTGCTTTATTTTTCACTCTATTTTTTCCATTAGATTTTCCTCCCTGGTTTCGCCTCTGCACTTTACTTTGCAGACTATGGTAATTGGAATTCAAGGCCAATATTTTTAGACTAAAACTCTTGGTATCTCATATTCATTTGGATCCAAAACTAGACAAAAACCTGTTTGTCCCATCGCTAGTTATTAGATAGGGGCCAAAGGACTTCAGGGATATAGAGTTACCACTTCATATCTATGGGCTCTTCATGCAAAACAAGCAATAACAGCCCCATAGGAAGTCAAATTATAATTTCCCCACTTATTTTGATGACAAACACCAACATAACAATGACTATATCATCCATATGTGTATTACTAATTATCTCCAAGCTTGTTATGGTTTTTAAATAAAGAAGTGTAGAATCATGGGCAAAGTTTGGAAATTACTCTTTCTGACATTCAAGTAATGTCTATGGAACGTTTAAGGCTGAGAACTCTTGACTGTCACAAACTTCCATTTCACAGCATTTCCTGACAGAGATGTACCTACAAATACATAACACGTGTAAGGTTAGGGGTTAGCCTTCCAAGCAAGTTCATTATTAAAAGAATAGCAAAGCAAAGAATGTTTGTATTTAGCCTACAGTATTTTTGTTTTCTCTGCAACTGTTTTAATACTCATCAAGACAGCAAACACAGATCTTATAAGTACTTGTATATACAAATGTTCATTATCTCACAGATTTAATGCTAGCTGTCGTCCGTATGTATTTTTTTGCTTTTAAAATGTAGGTTTTACTGTGATCTTAAAATAAATAAAACCCCAGAAATTTTACTGTCTTGTACAGTAGTCTGAAAAACTACAATGAAACTAGGATTGGTATCAGATGTGTGCATCCTAATATGGTTAATTGTTCAAGATTTTGAGCTCGAGACACATAGCTTTGCAGATCGATATGGAATGCATTATTTCATTTTAGTATATTAGTATTAGAAATGAAGAAATAACATGGGCTATTATCAAAATACAAAAGAAATCTAGATAAAAACTTTTCAAGCTGAAAAAGAATATTATTAAAATAACTCTTGGAATTTACCGTTGCATTGCAGAAACAGGGATCAGGTGTGAGACAGTAGACATTCCGTCATTGCCTGTGTACATTTATTTCTATAGCTGTTGAGGTATGACTTTACCTGGAGGATGAATAGGGCAACTGAACGTGCTTCCTTCCAATTAAGATTATGCAGTATATAAACTGGAGTTATGGTTATTGAAAAGTGAATGTCTGGACATTTGTTTAGGTAAGGAATGATAGGCCAACCTCTGTTCTTATTTGCTGTGAGATCGTGACTGAGACCCAAGCATAAAGTATACTTTAGCTTTTTTTAAAGCACAATTTCCTGCAAAAATTGGTCATGTCAAAACACCCTGGCAGGTGTTTTCCTTCATCGGTAACCTTTTTACCCATTATCTGAATTTGTGCAATTATGATGGAGAGGTAAGTGTCTCAAAAATACTGCGTTTCTATGATATACTGTATACTCTGTATGCTGTATAGAATGCTGTGTTCTGTACCTGTCAAATAGTACATGTCTATATTTTTCTATAATTTTGTGGGAAATTGCTGGCTGGGTGGAGAAGGAAGACCTCATTGATACTATGTTCAGGAAAAAGCTGTAGTGTGTGCTCCACTCTTCTTACACATCAGAGAGTTCACGTGTGGGTGAGACCTAATGAAAGCCGTACCCCAGGGACAAGCTCGGGTTGTAGCTCACAGCTCAGACAATTCACCAGACAGGCAAATTCAGACTGTGGAGGAGATTGTGTGAATTCTAATGGGGAATTTGGAGCTGAATGCATGCTGCAACCTAAGTATAATTCAGTTTGCAAAGTCAGTAGTCAATCAAAAAAAAATAATAATTCATTGGAAACCAAGTTAGAGTAGTTGCACTGCTTACAGAACTACTTTTCAATTGCAGAAGTATATCCAGTTTGAAATCTTTTCCTTTGGAACCTGGCAGGATTGGAAGGAGAACACTATACATCCTCTTGAAAAGCTCAGGATCTTCTGTTTCTTATACTGGAAGGGTTAATAATAGGGGAAAAAACCTCCACCAATTCCCTCCACAACTCAAGAAAAGCTTAAACCATCTAGATGAGGGAATTTTGGAGAGGCTACAATTTTGGGGGAAATTCGGGAATATTTTTTTTAAGATTGATTTTTCTCTAAACTGTGTCTCTCTGAAACCAGTCAGAGGTTTTGAAGTTTAGAATAAGTTAAGGAAATGAATAGGTGGTACAGATTGTAGGTACTTAAGTGTTCCTCGTTAATAGATACTTGTTCCATAACATAACTTATCAATATCACTTTGCTATATGTAGGATGTAAGTATATATTTCATATAGAGTATATAGCTTTTTATGTATATACAAAATTTATAGTGGTTTAAGAGTGTAGTGCAATACCTAAGTGCCATGGCTGAATTGGAACCATAGTATTTCAGTATTAGAGGTTTCAATGGATGCCAGTCAAACAGTACCGTATAATCTGGACTAATTTTGTGAAATTTGGATGAGAAGGCTCAGAAATATTAGTCCCACTGTCAAACCCGCCTCAAGTCTGGTTGTTTCTGCAAAACAGTTTTTTTCTGTCCAGAATTGACCCTATAAATATAACGTATAATTTTTGAGTGTGTCCTGTTATCTGTACAAGAGCTAGGGTTTTGAATTGAAACAATAACTTTCAGATTTATGCCTGTATTTAATGTTGTGGATATTCTAGTAGACTAAAACGTTACTTGTGAGTTCAGTTTTAGTAAGTTTATTTGTACGATATCAAGACAGGAGTTGTTCTACAGTTGAGAGATTCTTGTTTGAGAGTTCGAAGAACGTCATGCAAATGTGATAAAAAGAAATAGCAATGCCCATGTATTTAATATGCCTTGTACTTGATATACTTGTGTATCTTTTCTTTTTTGGTGGTTGGACTAGTATTCTTCTAGACTGAAAGTCAGCTCCTATCTTGTGTTGTTGTTCTTGCCTGCTAGTTAAGTGATAAGATTGATAGAACTTTCTTTATCCAAATTCCCTGCGTTATTTGAAGCCCTACTGCATGGGTTTGAAAACCAATGTGAAAATTGTAGAAGAGACTTCGGTTAAGGGTGCCTCTTGTATGGCAGGATTACCCAAGCAGCACCACAGCTGTGTATGGCTGTTAGAAATTGTTATCAGGCAGGGTCAAAACTTTTCAGATAAGTTTCTCGGGGAGATGCCAATTCCCTTTCAGTCAAAGCAATCAATTTGAAACAATCTGAGTTTTCTTTGTATGATCTTTTCTAGAATTTGGATTCTGAGTAATCTCAGAGGACTCAGAAGTCTCTTGGTGAAAACAGGCCTTGGTATCTATACACAAACAGTGATGCTGATGGAAATGTCAGTATCACTGAGCTCCTGAAGAGTCCCGTTGCTACCCCCTGGAGACTCTCAGGTTAGCTCACATCTCTGCTGAAGTGGGATTTACAAAGCTGGACATGGTACTCCATCACTGAGTGCAGTGGAAGGATTACATTACATTTCTTGCAGACAAATATTTGTAAATCCTAGTCCAAGTACAGGTTTTTGCCCTATGGCATGGTAATGTTTTAAGCTTCTGATTTAGTCCTAGAGCCGTTTTTGCTGTTAATCATCTTTTAAGTCTTCTAGGCATATAGAGCATTTTGCCCTACCCCAGAAAGATGATCATCCTAGCTGATCTTAATTCCTAAATCCTTTCTTGTAGTTTAATGGTAGACACAACACTGGGCCTTTTCAAATCTTCTGGTATTTCACCCATCCTGAGTGAATTCAGATAAATGTTAAGAACACAGAAATTTTCATCAGTTAGTTCTTGGAGTGCCCTAGGATGAGATTCATGAGACCCAGCACACTGTCTGGTTCCGTTCCTTTTCTATTTAGATTTTGTTGCTGGTATTAATTATGAAAGACGCATGGTCACAGCTGACCCTCTTAGTGAAGTCTGATATGAAAAAGGCATTAAAAATTCTGCTTTCCCCCATGCCATTTGTTAAAAAGTGTCTTTTCCCATTGAGTAATGGATCCATCTTTTCTTTGCCCTTCCTCTGACTAGTCAGGCATTTATGCAATAAGTAGTCACCCAGGCCTGCTGCGCATTTTAAGCAAAGGGAAAAGACTGAGGGCCCAGTCATGATTTCACCTTATTTTCTGTCTCTGAAAAAAATGAAGCAGTCATTAATGCTGCATTAAAAAAAAAAAAAGATAAAAGAAGTATTTGCAGCTTTGCCTTTTCATGAAAAACCAAAACATCTGGAATGCATAGTGACCTGGCTGGACATATCCAAGGTATTGATGTATCTGGATACTTAAGAACAAAGTTGTACTATTACTGGGGAATGTGTGTTTTATGATGGCCACCTCCTGCTGACATAGGCTGTGGTTGAGTCCTGGTTTAAATAACAATTATCTTGGTCCTGATACTTTGAGTCTGTGTGCAGGCTAATGTCTTTGCTGCAGCTCAGACACATAGGAAATTTCCTGGGCAGTGAAAACTTTGGAGAGAGACTTCCTCAACATTCTGTCTTCCAAAACTCAGATTTATCTGCAGCATCAACATGTGAGATAGAGAGATTTAATTCAATTGTTTGAAATCAAACTTTGTAAGCACCTCTTTCTGGAAGACACAGGAAAAGAGATTTAGCCAGAGAAGGTGCAGCCCTGCTGTGTGAGGTGCAGGCACTGCCTGGCCACCACACAAGTTTCGAAGAGCTGTCCTGCCTGGCTACATCTTGGCCATGACCTTGCAGAGCCTGAGCTGGCAGTTAGGACTTGGAGCATGCATCACCTCTTTTTGAGGCTGGAGATTTATCTTTTGGCAATGATGTTCTGCCTGGCTGGAGATGTTCCCTCTCTCCCATTACATATGGTTGCGAGTGCCCGGTGGTTAGGACCTGTCTCCCTTTCAAATCTCAGTTTCATTAGGGCAGAGGATAGATACGAAGCATAGCATTGGTGTGGGTGATCAAGTAACACCTAAAGGGGTTAAAATTAATCCAGCGGTTTGAGACCAAAGTCTATCCTCCCCTAAAAACGTTTCCAACACAACAACCCCTGTGCTGCCCTATCATTATTTTGTGACACAGATTTCTGAATGAAGCCATGAGTGCATGACCAATGACCTTGTTCACATGCTGGACGTTCCAGGCAGTGTTCAAATCATGCATTCACTTCATGCACTAGCCGTGTAAACTCACGTTATACTTGGACATTTTCCAGCCTGCTCATCTCACTGTGCAATTTGCTTTTTGTACCGACCACATGCACATCATTTGTAATTAACTGAGGCTCATCTGCCACCTTTCTGTGCATGCCATTGTTATACAGTACACAGTTATGTGATCCAATTTACCTCTCTCCTGATTTACCTCTTATATTACCATTTGACTGCAGTCCAGGTAATTATGCTTCCCATTCTTCAAGCCTGAATAGCTGAGGTATCACTCTGAATGCCAGCCTTGACCTCAGAGATACCCACTGACCTCTTCCTTTGCAGGGCTTTGTAGCTCACAGCCCTGCGTTCTGCAATGGTTTGTGTTGCCCACAGTTGGACAAGAGGCTTGGTGTAGGGGAAAGCTGCAGCTTTTGGGCAAACCAGACTACTGATATGAGAAGATATCCGTACATAACCTCAGAAGTCCTTCAGGGACAAGGAGATTGTTTACATTGTATTGCCTTGAATGATGGTTAAAATAAGTAATTCTAGCACAAAAACATCCTTTATACACCTGTGTAATGCTTATACATGAGTATGTGGTGTATACCTCTACACAAGTCATCCACCTCAGCTGGAGTAAACACATGCAGATCCCAGGGAAGTTTCTGAGAGACACGGTAGTGATAGTAATTGCCATGTAGATATCAGATTGGAGTTAGCTGGTTAGGAGATGGTTTTAAGTAGAAAGCCAGTATACTAGAACGTACTTGCTGATGGCTAAGCATGTAAAATACATAACTGACAAAGCAAGTGGATGTTCCGTGCACTGCTTACAGTGCAGAGAGGAAACCCTTCTCCTGGCCACTTGCGATGTGTAAACAGAATTGATTTTGTATATCCACCGAATGCAGATTATTCCAAGCTAAGAGGCTTATTAGTTTATGTGCAAGCTACATGAGTTATAGGACACAGCTCAGCTTGGTTCTTGAGTTGAGTGCAAGACCCACAAAGTCAAAGGATCAGAGGCTGCAGTGAGTTTTCACTCTCCCTTTTTATTCAGTTCCAGAAAGTTTCTGCTATGTTAATCTCCCATATAGCACAGCGGAAGTAACAGGTAAATGGAGGACACTGAAATAGCTCTGGAATGGATCTTAAATATTGTAATACTATTTTTGTTGTGTTCTCAAGCTTTCTGTCTACAAGATAAATACCGAAAGTTCACTATTTTCTTCTCAAAAGTTTGCAGAATGGTTGTATACCTAGTCAAGAAATCAAATTGACAGGTTTTCACTGTATATAGTTAAAGTTAAACAATGACCTGGTAATTTCAGCTGAAAAATAATGTTTTCCTGCTGCCTGAGGAAATGTATGTAAATGAACCTTATTGCCTTCATTTTATAGTTTGTTGTTTGGTTTTTCGGTAATATTATCAATCTGATGTGTATCACTGCATGTTAAGTAAATAGAAGTGCAAACAATACTTGTGCCAGGTAACCTAGTTCTGTATTTTTAGAGGAGATCAGAGGCTTATCAATCATACAGGTACTTCTCCATGAAAGGTAACCTCTGTTCAAACGTTGCTGTGTCCTTATACAATCAAAAGCATAGCAAAGAGATCTTTAACTTTTACATAAATACTTCTGGGTTTTTTTCCATGCTCTTACAAACTAGTCTTTGCTAGAATATTGTGACCCAGTTTTGGAGAGCTATTGTGCTTAACCCACTACCATGCTTGTTGTCTTCACAACTGGTGAAATTAGGGAACACTCATACTTGGCATCCGGGCAGCTGTTGCTAGTTAGCTCTATGGTTTGTAGCAGACAAAACAATTGCTTCCTGCTTGACTGGCAGGTTATTTTAACACAGTGTAAATTAAAGATTTCAGTGGTATTCCTAGCTGCATTAAATCCCCTTGGGTGCCTTACTGACATGACCTCCTCAAACATAATGCTGATCTTGTTGCTTGTTCTGGGGGTATTAGGGGTTTCTCACTCATCCAGTATGCCATGGAGCGACTCCCTGAAATCACCTAGGAGCTTCATTTAGCAATATCCTCCTGTTTCAAGGACTCAGGGCTGGTGATAATAGCCTTGATCTCTCCTTTTACTCATGTGCTAAATCTGTACTATGGATCCAGAGATAAAAACGGCTGCCTTTAGTCATCTTTTATTTAGTAATTCCTATTCAGCCTTGCATGAAAACTGTAATTTTTCAAGAAGTCAAAATGGACTGCATTTTCTTTTTTTGATCAGCTAATCACTGAAAATGCAGAAAATCATCTTTTGTCAAAACGGGAAGTTTGCTTGCTTAGAGGACATTAAAAGTGAGTACAGATCTACTCACAGTTCAGATCCTTCCACACATACGTTTGCTGTAGCTGCCATGAAGATATGGATGAAGGTAGAAGGGGCTGACCTGCAGGCAGTGTCAATATGGAATTGCAGTCTGCTCATTGCCAGGTCTGAGGATCCATGGTCAAAAGATGCATTTGAAAAATGTATGCTTCATTATGTGAAAATATAGACAGAACCTGTGTGGACAGAACAGTGAGGACTCCCTCACCTTAGCATGCACTGGGGTGCCTTTAGGGGGAATGGGACTCCAGCAGTCGCAAGGGTTGGGTAATAAGTGAAAGACTCTGTAATGGAAGGGAATGAGGTGTGTGTCAGGAAACTCTTTAGAAGCTGAATCCTGTCTGAGTCAGAATTGGTGGCAAAATGTTTCTTTTCACCATGCTGATATATGGTTAAAAATACTTGAAGCCTTTGTAAAGGAGTCTGATGTTTTTAAATGAAAGCTGATATACATGCAGACAACATTATTGATGCTTTCAATGGAAAAAATCGAATAAACATCTGATAACACTTGTGTTAAAGATGGTAAAAATACTGTATAAAATCTCTTCTAAATTACCATAAAATTATTCCTACAGAAATTGATACAAATACCTTTTTAGTCTTCAGTGGTTTTCTAAAGAACGCATTCAGTAACATCAAAACTGGTTCTAACTGCTTCAGCTCTGATTTTCTGAATTACGAGAAAAATTAAACGTTCACTTTTTCCAAGGATTGAAAGAAGGATGTCTGAGCCCTGGGCTTTTCTCTTTCACTTTTACTTCAGCTCAATGCAACTGGACTTAAAATAGACTTAAAGTAAACAAAGCAAGCACCTTCACCATTTATTATATTGGATGATCTTAGCACAGGCAAGCCTTGTAAAATCACTGGTGTGTTTAAGCCCCTTGGGATCCTGGCAGCTAGGGAAAGGTAAGCAAGGTATTTATACATTTTTTTAGAAGGGGAGTGCTATGAAACTGTCAGAGCCCTTCTCAGTCTCAAAAAGAACAAGAAAACCCAAACAACCAAAGAAAACATTGGTTTTTGGATGATGCAGTATGAATTGCACCCTACCTGCATTGGTACTAAACATTCTCATAGACATTGTTAATTATCAGACAATTTTACTAAACCAAAGTGATGTGTATTCAGCAGTTCTATTAAGTGGCCATGGTCAGTATTCATAGATAAGTGGATTTCAGTTTTTTGATGTATCTTGATGTATGGGACCAACCCACTGTAAGGAGGGGAAGGAGAGCGACTAATTTAACCTGTTACTCAGCTATTCACTAACCAGGAAAATTTTTGGACTCAGTATACGGGCAACACAGAGTCTTTAGGCTTTGTTTGATAGTGAACAAGAATTTTGGTTTCTCCTAGCCTTAAAAAAAATCTTCTACAGCAGGAGTAGTGCAATTCCTTATTCATCTGTCTGTTTTGGCTCTCACCTTCATCTGTCCATAAATGGAGTTGGGGTACCCTTCATTTGCCATTAGCAGGCAGCCTGAGTGCCCAGTTGCTGTGCATAATTAGCACTGTTTCAGCCCTCCTGTGAGGTTAGGAGCTGGGGAGCATGTTTGCTTGCCCAGTCACCTTCTAATGGTTGCATGCACCCATTTCAACAGCCGAGGGATGCAAGGGCTCGTTTCTGTGTTGTGTCCCATCAGCAGCAGTGAGTTATGTTTGCAGCCTGTCCAGCTTGCCACAGTTTCATCTGGGCAATTGATGAGCTGCAAGGTTGAGCTATGATGAGGACACTAATGCTTTATTGGATGTGGCTGTCTAACAGGTGTGTATGTAATGATAGTAAATAACATTGACCAGGAACATATCAGCATGCTCAAAGTGTCACAATAATATAACACACTCTGGCTTAGGGTGTATTTACTGTCTCTAACATTAGTTTTTAAAATTGCAGCTTGGTTAATCTAACCAAGACTGTGTATTTTGAAAGATTTCCTCTCAATACTGTCACGTGAGTATTACCTGTAAAAGGTTCTGTTATTTCTTTCACCCTGTTTCCAATATGTTTGACTCCAAAGAAAACCTTTTTAACTGTTTCTGCAGTTTATAAAGAAATGTGTTCGCTTAGTAGAGCCAGACATGCCGTTTGTTAAAGGAATTGCATCCTGTGAGGCATCCTGGAGAATGTTCCTTTCATCTGCTAAAAACTGCTCCAGCTAAGTAACACGGGTATTCAGTCTCCCTGAGTTTACTTAATGAATGTTGTAGTGCTGATTTTAAAATAAATAGAAATTTAGAAAAAACATGTTCCTCCTCCGCTATGCCGAAGTACTGGTATTTTCAGTATGGTGCAAGATGCCTTATAAACATTGTATCTGGACAATTCAGCATAATGCATCTAAAGACAACTCTTCTGGTTTCTTGAAAGTCTCCTTGTAAATCTCTACTCCCTGAGAAATCATTATGGAGGGCATTTCCCTGCCTCCCCCTAGTCTACTAATAGCAAAGTAGCAAAGCAAAAGTTGTAACTCATTAAATGAAATTAAACTGTTGATTAATGCCTGTGAAATGTCATTGTAGATGTAGGACTTTATGATAAGCAACTTGAGGGAAAAAACCCATCCAAACCTTGAGTTTTGCCTTGGAAGGTGATGGGCAGCTTTAATTATAAGCAAAAATACAATTTCACTTCAATGAGAAAGTCATGTAGGCCACATAAATACATTGACTGTCTGTTGTATATCTTGTGGCCTGTCTGTGACACTTTCATCTGAAGATAAAATGGTGTTCCTGGGGCCAGCAAGGAGAACAATATGTTTTCTTTCAGAACTGCTCCTTCGGTTGGAGCAGAACACTAGAGAAATGCATGCTCTGAAAATGGCTTCCTCATCAGCTGGCTTGGTTTCATCCTGTCTCCCCCAAAGCTCAAATGAAAATGAGGACTGGGAGCTATGGGATTTGCTGAAAGAGTATTTGTGGTAGGTCTTAGTATGTATATGGAGCAGGCTGCCATAAAGTTGGGATGTGAGATGTCAGTGTGTCTGGAAGAGGAGCTGATGGGCTGCACTGTTTTCATTAAAGTGGATGTTCTGAAACTGTATGAGTATCTGTGGAACGGCTGTAGGCATTCACAGCATTTCAGTGGTTGTTAGATCCAGATGCAGCATTAAAGCTCCCAAGAATCAAACCAATATTAAACATTTTCTGTGGGCTTGTGTTTAGAAGAATACAGAAAAAAGATGTTTAGAGGAACAGGGAATCGTTTTTGAAAGGTCAGTGGGGTGGTGGTCCTCATTGTGCATCCCAGGTGAGCAGCTTGTGATACACCCAAACTTAATTCCTCATCTGTGTGATGGGAGCTGTTTTTCTTCTGACTCTTGCAGGACTCTAAAGGTCTGCCCAAAGCCTGGCATTCAGTGTGGAATAAATCATCTTTAGTAAGGTATAAATGTCTGGGAATTCAATCAGGGTGGGGTTAAGTTCAGCTTAAACTCAATGTTAGCAAAATGTATGAAACAGTGGGCTGTTAAGACTTATTTCACAGGAAAATTCAGTGGTTCTAGTGGTACACCAGTAAGGGCTGCCAACATAAAGTGTTCAGAAGCTCTTCATTAGAGACCCCAAAATTATTAAACTGCTGAAGGATTATAATATTTTGAAAATTGTACACGTTGTGTTCTTCATTATTTGTTCTCTGATTTTGAGGTTTTGCTATGCCTACTTGAGAATACCATACATGTAATTCATGCATGTTATGCAGAAGCTTACTTAAAAAACAATGAAAAAAAGGTTAAATAGTAAAATTGAAAGGAAGCTGATATCTAGCATAATCACACAGCTTACAAGTTTAAGTTTGAAGAAAAATGCTGGATACTTTAAGACTTAGGAAGAATCACAGGAAGTTCTTAGTACTGTATCAGAGCAAAACTGGAAAATGCATGGCTGCATTCACTAAAATGTTCTGCTTGCATTTTGACTATGCATTTAGCAAGAACAAATTTCCCATAAATAAATTCTAATGCTTTGTAGTTTTGTACTGTTCTGTCTGATGTAATTGTATAACGTAGATTTTGTCAACATATTTAAATATAGAACATATTTGAATGTAGCTGAGTTTATGCTGAAGCCATTGCTCTTAGGACATACCAGCCCAGATAGATGCAAGCATTAGTATTTTTAGTTCAGTTGATCAAAATAACTTGGAAATCTGAAAGGAGTTTTACGTTGGATAGTAAGTAGTAGAAAATGTGACTGTTTCATAAAAGGTAAAATAATACCTGGAATGAGGCAGTATATATTTTCTTTCTTAGCCCTAGTTTGAGAAACCTGGAGGGTGAGGCACTACCATACATTTGCAAGTGCAGCCTGAGCTGAACGGTTGTTCTGGGTGATGGAGTAATAGGTGGTTTTGCTGGGAAGTTATACAGGATTATTGAAGAGAATTGCTAAGTAGATAAGGGGCAATATCTAGGATTCCAAAGAAAATAACTGTAGAAAGAAGCCAAAGAATTCTTAAGGTTTTAGGGAAACGAGATGGGGGAAGGCTTTGGGATCATACAGCTAATTACATCTGATAAAGTCTGGACTATATTGAAGGGATAGTTTGAGATCTGGGTTACTTTATGACAGTACCAATAAATGACAGTAATTGGACTCAGAGACACTATGATAAAAAAGAAGTAAAGAGGATAGAAATTTTTGGCTGGGCTGTGCATCTGTTGTGATGATATTGTTAATGCATTAAAATGTTAATACTTACTGTATATTAATAGACCCATTGTTTTAAAATTATTCAGTGTTGTTTTCTCCTGTTGACAGCATTCTAAGTGCATTAAATTACATAAGAAAATAAAACAAAAATGTAAGCACAGGCATTCAGCTGGGTTCGTGCATGTCAGATGCATGTCTAATACAAATCAAAGCACATGTTTGGTTTACATTGTGATCATTATGGATTACTTGCAAATTACAGGTGGGAATACCAAAGGGATTCCAGAGAGCAAAATGCTTGCTGCTTGCAAGGGCACGAAATACCTGAATCTGAAAAGAAACCAGAGAGGAATGGGAGAAATCCTTAGGAATGCTGTTTTGAGTGATGAGTGACTTTGTGCGACTCCAGTTCGAGCAGATCCAGAGTGACAATAAAAAGATAATGAGTGGCACAGGTGAGAGCTGAGATGATCTCCAGTAGATCTGGTCGGTCTCTAGAGAAGACACATGAAGACATGAGAAGCTTGTGAAATGAACTGTGTAATGAAGAAAGTTTGGGGCAGTTCCTTATTACATGTCAGTAACAAAATAAGGTTGTTGTCAGTGGGTGGACAATATGCAGCTTCCTCATTTTATGGGATTGATGCGAGTAGTTTTAAACTGATGAAATGGAATACAGGAGAAAGTGCAAGAGAGACCTACGTGATGCCTGTACAAGCCTTGAGGGCACAGGGAAATTAAAATTGGATAAATGAGACTACAGAAGTGGATAAAGGAACAATATTAGTAGGTAATAGCTAGCAAGAAAAATCAAGTCTCACTGTTGCTAAATATTGTGACGTGAAGATATAGTTAGTGAAGGGATCTCATTTCACTGGGCTGGGAGTTTGTGTGAGGTCAGTGTGAACTGTGGAAGCGTTGGTGCATCAGTGTAAAGATCCAGGCAGGTGCATGAAAGCCTGAGGACTATCTATGCCAAAGGGAACAGAGGCATTACCCAAAAAATGGCAATGTGTCCAGGAAGGCTTGTATTGCAAGTAGATTTGTTTGGGTGTCTGTGCACATTGAAGGCATAAAGCTTTGAGAAAGGGAAGATGGGATAAAATAGAACCTCTTGGAATAAAAAATGTGTGGAAGAAAAACTAAGATAAAAGCTCTGCTGAAGTAGTGTTACAGTCAAGCCAAAGGTAGATGAGAATAAGGACAGAGAGAGAACAACTCAGAAACCACCATAGGTCTGTAAGGTTTCCAAATATTTGAGAAGTTTCAGACTTAATCTGGAATAAAAAGTGTAGGGACTACTATGTAAAGCAGGCATGAATGTCATCTTTAGTCAAAGGTTCAAAAAACTGCTGGAATTAGTAGAAATACACAACTGATATACATTGTAAAAGAGTTCCCCATATTTCACTGGAGAAATAATCATCCTAAAATAGTATTAAGGACATGCAGAGAGTCTGTAAGGAATGGAAAGAGGATTGACCACTACAGAGAACTGTACCTTAAAAATCAGAAAACGGGAATGAATTGTAAACTTCTAAGAATTCATCTATTAAAAAAATTAAAATTCTAAAAAACAAAGAAGAATGGAAGTGCAGTTAGTGTAAAAAGATGAAAGTGTTGACATTAGCAGTGATATAGAAGGGTAGGTTTTAGATGTAATAGGTGGCATTCCTCATATTTTAATGATGCTATCAAACCTGGGACAAATGCAGGGCAGCTAATAGGAATGATTATGCAGAAATGGAAATTCTCACCTCCAGGGGGAAGCAAAACTTAAATTATGTAATTGTTTAAATCAGAAGATACTATAATGCACATCCAGGAACTTGCATAATATAATTGCAATTCCAACAGCAAGTACTTTTAATAATTATATCACATCAGGAATTGGTATTACCTGGGGGAATAAATTAAAACTAGTACTTAAATTGGAAAAAATTACTCAGTTAAAGAGCATTAGTATGCAAAGTCTTTTACAAAAATGTTTAAAGAAAGAATAAGCAAATGACACAAAACATGATAAATGAGTTAAAATACAATGTAGGATCTCCACAAGAAGATCATGCCTTACTAAGCTGATATCTTTAATTGAAAAGATAGCTTAGCTAATTCTCTAAACAAAAGACGTAATCCTATATCAAATCCATATGGACTTCAACAAAATACTGTGTCATCTGCTGTGTAGAGATTTGTTAACATAGGAATTCAGAATGAGCTATAGGAGGGGAAAGAGGATGAAAAAATTAACTAGAGGCAAAATTGGAGCTGGAGGGCGAGTTGGAGGTCACCAAAGGAGTTCTGAGGACGGACTACGGGATCAGTCTAACATAATATTTCTGTTATTGGTTGTACCACAAAAGCAACAATATTGAAAAAAATATATCTTGATGACACACGTTACCAGAAGTATTATGCTGAAGACTGGAGTTTCATGTAGAAGAAATGGGATGAGCACCTGAACTGGAAAAATAGTGCAAGTGGGCTGCTGTCAAAAGTGGAGAGTCGTGCAGCTGGGGGTTCGTACTAGGGTCATGGGGAGTGAAGGGACAGACACAGCAGTGGTAATCACAAAATAATTGAGACATCAGAGTGATACATTTGTGGAAAATTGAGAGATTTGATTGTATCGTAGATCACGTGACACCTGGCAGTGTTAGGAAGTATGTTTTCAATGCAAGGAAGCCTTACTGCTCTTTTGTATAAGGTATGTATAAAGTATAATGCAGAAAAATCTGTGCCAATGTGATCATAAGTACTGAAGAAAAGTGAATTCAAACCAGATTAGGTGCCAAGGCAGGTTTCTGAAATGCCTTGGGAAATGGAGAGACTATTTTATGAGGGGAGATTAAAATCCTTGCTTTGTCTGACTCTGTAAAAAAGAAAATTTAGAGGAAATATAATTGCTGTCTCACACTTAGGAGGATTTGTACATAAAAGGTAATATTAGCACAAAAAGAAATAATTAATTACAAACTGATCTTCAGAATCTGTGGAGTGGAAATTTAGGCAGCTTCCAAATAGGAAGCATGGTGGGACAAGGGACCTGACTAATTTCAGATGAAGCTGTGTTGATTCATGAAAAAATTGTATATGATGTAGTGTCTACAGTGAATGGATTTAGTAATAAAAAGGATTTCTTTTCCCAGAAAAAGAGACACTGGGAAGATGGGGAGGTGTCGTGGTTTAACCCCGGCTGACAACCAAGCACCACACAGCCACTTGCTTGCTCCCCCTCACCCAGAGGGATAAGGAGGAGAATTGGAAAGGAATGTAACACTCAGGGGTTGAAATAAGAACAATTTAATAGGTAAAGCAAAAAGCTGCGTGCGCAAGCAAAGCAAAGCAAGGAATTCATTCACTACTTCCCATGGGTAGGCAGGTGTTCGGCCATCTCCAGGAAAGTAGGGCTCCGTCACGCGTAACAGTTACTGGGGAAGACAAACACCATAATGCTGGATGTCCCCCTCTTCCTCCTTCTTCCCCCAGTTTATATACTCAGCATGACATCATATGGTATGATATACCTCTTTGGGTACTTCAGGTCACCTGCCCTGGCTGTGTCCCCTCCCAGTTTCCCGTGCCCCTCCAGCCCTCTCACTGGCAGGGCCCAGGAAACTGAGAAGTCCTTGATTTAGTATAAACCTTACCCAGCAACAACTGAAAACATCAGTGTGCTATCAACATTGTTCTCATGTCAGAGCCAAAACACAGCACTGCACCAGCTACTAAGAAGAAAACTAACTCTATCCCAGCTGAAACCAGGACAGTAGGAAAGACTGCTTAAAATAATACTGATGAAGGTAGTGTGGTGATGTTCCTGTAAATTAAGAAATTCACGTGTTTTCAATTCAGAAGGGAGGAAAACCTCATATATTTCTGATGCCTCCAAAAAAATACACATAAAAATTTCTTTTTAAACAGCAGTTTGCTTGTTTGGGGAGGCTTATTCTGATTTGCCCCCTTTCTACTATGTGGATAGTTTTGTTAAAAGAAAACCTATTTGTATTTCTAAATATTTTTTTTTAACATTTTTTTCTACTTTATTTTGGTAAAAGTGATTGTTACACTGTACCTCTGAAAAAAAGCAAAACTATACTGCAGCTGGCATTGTGCTAAATTTTTCACATAAAACCTTGATATGTGCCAAGTGTGACTGTGTTTTGCTGTATGTTTATAACAGTAATTATTTTTGATGTTAGCTTTCTGCAGTAAAACACAATTTCTTGCAGCTTATGGGAAGCATAAACTTTATGACTCTCATATTTAGCATAGAGAAGAAAATCCCACAGCGAAAGAGTAGTTAGTGTCTTGTATTAATATTTCTATGATTAGTATGAGTAGTTGAGCTGATTATTTTTATAGCCTGATTAAAAAAAATGGAATGGAATAAATAGGCTTAGTGCAGTGCTGTGTAATGTAATCCTCCTCACAGCAGCAAAAAAGAAGGAAAGGTTTCTGCTGGAAATGGTGTTTGGTCTAGCTCAGTAATGCAGTCTTTCCTTCAATGCACAGAAAAAAATATTGGCAGCCTTAGGCTATGTTTCATATAATGTCACTTTAGTTATTCAGGGTTTTTGGGCTTCCTTTTTCAGCTTGAAGGAATTAAGTCCCATTGAGATGGAAAAGATCCATATCTGAAATAGCGTAAATTGTTGAGTTTGTGAAATGTGTAAGTCATAACTATGGGAACAAACCCAAATCTTTAACTTTGATGACGTGCTGTGTGCTTTCTCCCTCTGCCCAAATGTTTGTCCTTAGAGGTGATACATGGTGGAAGCCATCTAAGGGTAAAGATAATGACACAGTGATGTGTTCCTGGGACTAGAGTGTCGGGTTCAGTGTTTTGCTTGTTTGGTTTTTTTCCTCAATTTGTTTCAAGTAAATGATGATAATTTATACAGACTTACCAAGTTTGGTGAATAAATGAATCCCAGGAAAATGTTAGGCTGTTGCTTATAGCCTTGTTTAGAAGAGCGAGCATTTTCGGAAGAGCAGGATGATTCCTGCTGGAGGGTGGCATTTGTGATGGCTTCAGTGGGGCGGGAGCCAGCTGTGAGCTCCTTGCCTTGCTATGCTACTTTTATCCTGGCGTTTTCTCTGTAAGTGGGTAGTCCTGCTTCACACGTAGTTGCCTTTTGAATTTTGGCTATGTCAATGCAATTGCGTTGCTGTCAGCTCAGTTATAATGGTGTAGCTGAGAAGGGAATCTGGTGTAGAGCCCCGGTGAGGGGAGGATGCTCCAACACCTGCCAGCTTGGCCCCGCTGCCCAGCAGCAGCAGCAGCAGCAGCAGCAGCCCTGCTGAGCTGTGCACCGCTAGACAGGGGGGAAGTGACCCATGTGCAAGGCAAGTGCTCATCCCCTGGAGAGCTGCAGAACTTGATCTAGCGTTGTCCTCGATTCACGCTATTCTCAGTCTTTCTGCAAGGCTACCTGCAGGTGTGAACACGGGGAGGCTTTTCTCTGGCAGGCAATGATGAGTCACCAGTGGAAACCACTGCAGGTGAGAGACTGCCTATTTCAGGAGATACAAATGATAAACCAGTTAAGAAATCTAGGTGGAACACGAGTGGGCCCACTATGAAGCTAGACTCTGCAAGTTTGTGATCTCTCAGTGAATCTTTCCCCTCAATATTTTTTTTTTGGATATTCAGACATCTCTGCATTTCATAACTAAATATGTTGGTGTTTTTGTGTTATTTCCTGCTTAGACATAACTAGGGCATGTGGAGGATCTTGGAGGAGATCTAAGATAGATATCATCTGAGATTTCTATCCTCAATTTGCAGACCATACTGCGGAACAAAATCTGAATATTCATTTTGAACTTTTGGGGGTTGTTTATCCAAACTACTTGAAATTCGCCAATCGTTATCAAAGCTTAAATCTTCTCTTTGCTTCAATTGCTGAGAGAGATTGCAAATTCTACTTGGGAGAGTAGTCAGTATGGGGAAATGTACTATATAGCTCCAACTCTGAAAGTGGGACAGTTCAAGTTACATGTTGTATTTTTTGTTTTAAAAGACCCCTAAAGGGATGGAGAAAGGACATCTAAGGATTTACATTTCCTTTTTGGAATTTATAAATAGAGGCAATCCTGCCTTGGCAAACTGTAATAGCCAGCTTTGCTATTTGCTTGTTTATTTGAGCAATGATGAAGTTACATAACTTTTCTTTAGGTACTACACTTGTTGACGTAAGCAAAGTCAGTTCCTGTCTTTTATAGCTGGATTTACAGCTTTCCCATTTTTGCCTACTTCCTATATATGAATTACATAGTCTTTGCCCCTGAACAACTGAGCCTCAAGAGCAGAATGTGGTATCAGTGGAATACCCAGTTCAGCATCACCCTGTGAAAATAGGTTTGTGTAATTAAATTCGTGGTTGCACATGTCACAAGCTGTCAAAGTTTGTCTTTTATTCAAGATTTAAAAGTCTTATTTCTATTCACTGTTGCCATGGGGTTTTTTTTACCCTTAGCTTTATTTCATCTTACTCTCTTATCCTACCTCTGTCCTCCCTCAGCTTTCTCACCTCTTATTCTCCCCATTGTAAAAGGTTTTTATTTCCCCTTGCTGCAGTGCTGCATCTGGCTTCAGTTTTTGCTTTTCTCGTGTTCTCTACACACGTTTTTATTTCTATCATTAATGTTTACCCTACGTTTTTTTGTGGTATGGACCACTCTCTGTGTTTGGATGCATTGAGAATGAGTGAACGCAGTCCTGGGGGTGAAAAGTTAAAGCTTCTTTGATGGCCAAGTCTGTAACTATAAAAATAATGCAGTCAGGTTAAGTGCTGTGGAGGCCAGAAGACCACATCATTCTTAAAACGAGGGGTGGGGAGGTTTGCCCGTTTTTTCCCTGCCATTGTATACTATAAAGTTGTTTGCTCTTGAGAGCAATCTAAATGGCTGGATGGATTTTGTCTGTGGCCCTGGGCTGGGCAATAAAGAAGCAGAGGAGCAAGTGTGTGACAAAGGAAGCTGGTGGTAGGGAAAGAAACCTTTGAAAAAATCAGAGTGGAGGGGATTTGCCTGATTCCTCAAGAGAAAAATTACTGATCCTTGTACACAGTAGGATGCTGGTACAGGACAGCAGAATGAGCCCCTTCAGGACAGAAGCATGGGGCCCTCTTCGGAAGGGTTTCCATTGCACTGCACCATGAATTGAAAGGCAGGCAAGGAGCAGTTTTCCCCCCTGATTTGTGTAACTGCATTTGAAGGACAGGCCTTTGCATGTAGTTCAACTCTGTTCAAAATATAAGGGAAAGGTATTTAACACTAAGTCAAAATGAGTGGTAGAAATTTCCTTTATTTTCAAATGGCCAGGCTGGTATTGCAAAGACTAGAGAATGGAAAAAACCCCTCCATAAAAGTATGACAATGCCTGCAGAAGGTTTGGTTTGTTTGTTTGTTTTTTTTTAAGAGGAATTGTTTTGTTTGCTTTCTGAGATTTCAGCTGCATCGATATGACAGACCATGTTACTTTGGCGATTAGAACTATTTCTGCGCTGGGCTGTACGCAGCTCTCCTTTTGCATGGAAGAGAAATGTTCCCCTATGCCAGAGCAGGCAGTGCCCTTTCTGTTTGCAAAATGAAATGTTGTTTCCAGAAGCAGAAACATATTTGTGGTGGTAGGGAAAAAAATATTAATCCTTTCAAGAATTAATTTTCCAGACCATGCTTTTGCAAGGTACCGGGTGTGTAAACTGAAGCTGCTTATCTTAGATAAGGATAGAGGGGAAGGACAGATGTTTGTGGACAGGAAAGAAGAGAAACAAACAGCTAAGCACAGACTCTAGGTGCAACACAAATATATTTATGTGTTTCTATAAACTGGAATGTGATTAGAAAGATGGCAAAGTTCTGAATGTGAAAAATGTTAGAAGGTAGAAAAGGCCCCTTTGGCCTTAGGGATGAGCATCACATAGGACTGGGGGATGGTATGGCAAGGCAGCGAGAGCACCCCTCCGTTGCTGGGCTCATGCTCTGGATGCCTGCAAACGGACATCCCAAGCAAGTCAATTCCTCACCCCTTGAATCTGTGCCTCAGTGGGGAGGCCGTGGCAGGAAATCCTTTAGCACACACAACTTCAGAGCCTGTTTCCTTCAGATGTCCTCACACTGCTGTAATGTAACGTGAGCTTGGTGATGATAAGTGTCACTGGGAGTCCAAGGAACCTGTTCAAAGGCTCAGGGTGATTCTGCTGGGTTAATTTTTTATCCGTTAGAAAGATATGTATTTTTAATAAAAACTTTTTTTTTAAATTTTTTTTTTAAGCTAGAATGGGGTATGATGAGAAGTGAAGTTCGAAAGATTTCACTACCCCCTGGGGAAAAAGACCCACAAAATAACTCTCAGATGCTTTATTACTTGTTTACTGACTGGAAACTCTGGATTATTTTCACAAAACAATTACAAGTAAGTACTTTTTCTTTGGACTTCTGCTACTGTAAATAAGATGTGAAATACTTCCCCTGTACAGGAAATAATTATTTTACTGATTCATTAGTTTACTTGTGTTTTGTTTACTGAGACTTATTTTCACTTTTCTGATGAGGAAAATGAGTAAGTTCCTTCAATCT
>JAVJGI010000050.1:69556708-69588710 GCA_035590275.1 Ibycter americanus | reverse complement strand
AATCTGTCTATATACATGTATTCTCATTTTTTTATTAGTAATTTTTTTTTTGTATGGGCTGTAAGCAGCTATCTGAACCAAAATATTTTATCCTGAAGTTCTGTTCCACTCATTTATGAGTAATTTCTTTCCACTTTTTTACTAAGTAGGTGATTAGAGGAATAGGCACATACTGGTAGTTCTTTATTTTGACTTACAGTAAAATAAAATTCCATTTAAAAGGAAAATGTGTTTAATGTATCATTGAATGAGACTATAGCTATCTCAAGATAATGGTCTGAATTTTACTTGCAGTTGTATCCATCAAACACAAAGTAGAAAAGCAACATGAAAAATTAGAGTAATAAAAGAGCAGATACTTTGCTTTAGTGAGAGACTGTGTGACCTGCCTTGGTGAACATTAAGAGGGAATTGCCTTCCTGCAACTACTTAACATTAGTGTGATGTGTTAGCAGCCATCAGACCAATCCAAAATAATAGACATTTGGGCAAGGAAATTTTTTTATTATTATTTATTAATTTATTTTCATATGACTGTGAACTCATATGTGTATTTTTTAAAGTAGGCTGTCTTTGGTGTTGATAGAAAAAAAATCTCATGTCTTTTTCCGGCTTTTGATTTTCTTGGTGTTCCAGCTCCTGGAATCCTAAACGTGGATTTAAACCTCTGAACTCGGGAAAAGAAAAAAGAATCTTGACATTAGAGTTACACACCCAAACACCAAAAAAACAAACACCCCAACCAAAAACCTCTGGAAATATTACCTTCCTGTAACTCAAATGCTCAAAATCCAAAAACCAATGAAGAGCCCAAATTTTATTTTGGATTTCACTGAGGATGAGAACAGGGATGTGCTAAACTCAAGAACTTCTTAGCTCTTTAGGTTCAAAATACTACAGAGTATTTTTAAAAGCTTCTACTCTGTCTCCTTCCCACACCTCCCAAGGAGGATGTGGAATTGTGATAAAATCTCTGTGATAACTGGCAGAAAATATAGTTCTGAGTAGCTTTAATCCTGTTCTTTGAATTCATACAAAGCAGCTAGCTATTCGTCATTTCATTTTTCATGTTGTCTTTCTACCTTCACTAAACTCACCACTAAGCAGCTTCACATCAGATCTATGTGTGAGGAAAACCACAGCCTTTTTAAGAGGCAGTGTCAGTTGTGGCTGGGAGGATCTGAGGGAGGAGAAGGACCCATCCTGTCAGCTTGTCTTACCTTGCTTATCTTCCCTTTGAATTGTCATCAGCTTTGCTTCTCACCATTCCTCTGACACCTGGGGAGGAGGGAGACGCCATCCTCTTCACAAGTTGTCATGATGGCTGGTGCTGTCACGTGTAACACAGCAAAGACAGGCAGAGCCTGCGGTGTGGTGGGGCTGGGGTCTGTGGTGATGGCCGTGGTTTCAGCCTGGCCCCGAGGAGTCCCCCGAGCCCAGCTGAGCCTGCTCTTTCAGCGAGGTGCCACAGTGCCACCACTCCTGACAGTGGGGCTTCAAGAACTGGGTTTCTTTTTCCCAAGTGGACATTTTCTTCCTAAAATATGAGTAAATTATTTAGTTTTAGTGCTCCCAAATTCAGCCACAATTACTTGTTAGGTACAAAGAAAGGAGACTGAGTTAAGATTTCTGTAGGAGGGAGCTTTTAAGAGAAAAGTTTGGCTTCTTCCTATGCTTGGTGGGACCAATGCCCATAGCCAACCATTTTCAGTGATGCTCAGGTTAGGAGGCACAAGACCACTTCTCCCCTCCTTCCCCCTGCCTCCTGGTGCTGTGCTGGGGTGAGATGGGGCAGGAGCTATCCCAGCCCCTTACCAGGACCCAGATCCCCAGGCAGAGCAGGGGGTGTAGAGGTGCTGGGGACGTGGCTACCACCTTGTCTCATGGCCCCATTAGGTGGGTTGACCTCACTGAGGGTAAAGGATGTAGGGGTGTGCTGGTGAGAAAAAGGGCAGGAAAAGAGTGATGTTCCCACTGTACTGGAGGAGGAGTAAGCTCCACTGATTTTTTTGCCAGACCCTGTGTAGGGAAGAGCTGTGGTCCCGCCGGGGCATGGGAGCTGCCGTAGCCATGTGTGCAAATGGGATCCCAGTGCAGACATGTCGCTGTCGGAGCTGGTTACATGGGGACTGTTACTGTCCAGCCAGTGACTTGGTGTTAGTAAGGTCCAACTGAGAGCTAGTCAGCTGAGGATTTATTTCTGTTGTTTTTATTATTAGTTTAGTTTTTCACTGGATGCATTCCTTGAGCCAGTTGTCCGAGCAATCACAGAGGTGCGTGGGAGTGGGGAGGTGCCAGACAGGGGCAAATGCTGGGCTCAGTGATGCCACGGGCCTCACTGGGACATGAGGGGAGGCAGGGATGGTGGAACAAAGAAGGCCTGCTGCTCCTCGACAAGGACTTTGCTCCAGCATGTCCCAAATCCCTCCCCAAAGGTCCTTCTGAGTGGCTGTAAGACCCTCTTATAATTTGAAAATGCCTTCTTCTCTGTGATACATCGCTCATACTACAGTTTTCATAATGTCATCATCCCTGTCACAGATGGAATATTTTACAAAGTATCTGTCTATAATATCAGAAATATTCTAAACATCACCATTATGCTGCATTTGAAATGTAGAAATGAAAATATCATTTGAAAGGTAAAGCTGTTGCCTCTGCTGGGTTTATAGCATGCTGTTGATGGGAGTTGTTAACCCTAAAAGCTCCTTGGAGCAGGTCATTCACTGTAGGGAAAATGTTGGAATAGAATTAAGGATTAATAAAATGTAACAAATTGATTTTTTTACAGCTATAGCAGACCATTATTTTTCAATTTCTGTAATAAATGATTTAACATAGAATGGTAACTCAAACTGTTGCAAAAATAAATCTGCATGTTAAATCCAACTTTTGTTTTGGTTAAGGCAGAGTCAGTCTGCACGATCAGAGCATAGATGCTGAGTCCTATTCTTTCCTTAATTGAGAATTGCTGCTACAGATACTTGACAGTGGTTCATAGTGGCAATAATCCCTTTTGAAAATGGTTGTTATTCTAGTTCGTAAGTAGCTTGCCAGGGCATTAACCCCAGCTTCACCTCTGATGGTTAGGAAAAGAATCTGGTCAGTAGCTGGTGGTGATGTTTAGTGATTTCCTACTAGATGATTGCCAAAGTAACAATGCAAGAAAACATAACTTTTAAAATATTTTACATTACCTTTGGTTAGAAGGAAGGTGTAGGCTGTGAAAAATACTGTAACTCTCATTGTTCAAAATGAAAATCCATTGCTTACTGAGAGTGCTGACTTAAAAATTCTTGCACGTCTTTTGTTGATCTTGCATGCTGATGCACACGACCTGCTAATGCAATGCTTGGCTTTCCATACAGAGCCATTCATCCATGTTATATGTGAATGAAGCTTCCTGGTTTGTACATGTGCTGTGTCACATTCCTCTGGTTTTCTAACAAAGCTTTTAATTGGTATGCTGTGACTAATGAGCATGAAGTCCCAGAGGAAATGGAGCAGAATTTTCCATTATCCACCTAGATGAGCTTCAAGCACATAGATTATCAGGGCTTGAACTCCAGGATAAACCAGGGTCAAAGGCTCCAAGTATAATGGAACATCGTAGCTGAATATTTTGCTTCAATAACATTAAATTAGTAGTTTCTCAGCAAAACTGCATTGTCTGTCTGATGGCATTGTGCAAACTATAACTGGCATTTTGCTTGGACATCAGATCGAATCCCTGACCCTTCACCATTAAAGTTCCCATAACACTTGAGTGCTGATGTCCTGCCTTCATTCCGGTTTGGGTAATGATGTGTTGCATACTTTTGTGGGATAAATCTCTCTTTGGTTTACTTGCTCCTCAATCTTCGTCTGAAAAACTATTGTACAGTGTTGCTGACACAGGATTGCTGCCATATGGTGTACCAGAAGTGGTTGCATTTTTGTGGGGAGTAAGAGCTCTGACTCAGACTTGAGCATGTTCAGGACCACTTTGCTTTTGAGATTAGATGAGATTGGATGTAGTGAGACCAGCATACCTATAGGCTACATCTGCCAAGTAGAGCAAAGAAATTCTTTTTTGTTCTGTTCTGCACACCTACTAAGTGTCCCCAACAGGCACAATATCAAAGAAAATTTAAATTAACTTAAAAACATAAAAAGATATATTGCCACTGGAATTGGTGGGCAAAATTACAACTAGCTTTCCAATAAAGTATATGGAATAATTTTTTTACCAATTCACTGTTTTAGTATTTAACCCAATTTACATTTAATTGTTTCCTCCTTTCTGAAAGAGTCTCAGTGTGAATTGTGTTTTGCAGTGAAACCACCAACCCAGAAAAAGAAAAAAAAGATATTAATTTTTGTTTTGTTTTGAAAAGATTAGTTTCAGCAGGGTTAGTTCCCTAAGCTGTCATGGTTCAGTGTGTGGCCGTGCAGAATTTTGTGGAGACAGAGACTGGAAGTGAGCGGCTGAGGGAAGAAGGGATGTCTTCTTGCAGTGACATTACCACCTCATGCCAGGTTAAAGTTCATGAAACTATGGCTTATGTCTTGGGAGTCCAGAATTAAAAAAACATTAAAAAAATCTAATTTCTTTTCCATGTTAAAGGTCCTCCATTGCAGAAAAACACTGTGGTGCTGGGTGGGGACAAGCTGTGTGGGGTAGGTTGGTCTCTCTCGTGCAGGTGGCTCCTCACTTCCCTAGCAGCTGTGGCTGTGCAAAAGCAGTCTTTGGTTTACTGCTCTCTTACACGGCTGGTTTGTTTGATTTCCTTCTCTGGAAAGGTCGTTGCCTTTTGGTGGGCTCTTGTTGACCCTCTCCGTTACCATCCTGTGAGAGAGTTACCAGGGGTGCTGTCAGCCTGCATTGTCACCTCTCGTGCTTGGTGCACATGTTCCCAGTTTCTCTGGGCAGTGGATGTGTACGTGACACAGCGTGAAATGCAGTCAGGCAGTACGCAAGGAGTTCTGTGCATCTTTTTGGAAACAATAAGGGATTTGATGCTTCAGCAGTATGTCAGCCAGTTGTTTCACCATACAGAATTGTTTCCTTTTCTTTGTATATTAAAGAAAAAGAAAGGAAATCCTATATAAGCACTGCATTAATAGAATATTAATGTTGTATTATTAGAGTCAAAGGTTAGCAAATGCAAACCAGGAGCAATGAGTACATTGTGTATTCAGATTGGGATACATTGCCTTTGCCTCCTGTTAGGATGGGGTTTACACTTCCTCTGTAATTGGGAGTTCTGTGTGCACTATTAACTGTGGATAGCTGTAAATAATCACCTGTCCTGTTCTTACGGTCACATGTACCCAGGGGACAATCCAACTGTGCACAAAAGCGTGGTAACTATTATTGCTTTAAAGTCTGTTGAGAAGGGAAGAGGGAGGGGAGTTTAAAGGTTTTGGGTATACATTTGCAATGCAGGTAAGAGAGCACAGCTGATGTGCTCTGGTGTGGCATGGAGTCCATCCATTTACTCATCCAGGTCACTGTACTTAAGGTACTAAAACCAAGGGAGTTGCTGTGAAGGTCAGTCCTGTCTTTTCATTTGACAGATTCTGTGAAACTCAGAGCATGGGTGTCCGTTGTACTCAGTGACCCTAACAGTATTGCAAAATATGCCAAAGCTTTCACCTGTAGAACACCTTCTGACTTGCGGCAATGCAGAGCGCCTCGCAACCCTGGGGCCAGTTGTGCAGCTGCACACCTTCTGGGCTGGCATGGAGGGATGGTGCCAGGGGCTACTGGAGCTCCCCAGCCCATGTACCTGGTCTTAGGGCTGCTCTGAAGTTCTGGCATCTAGCTTTTGTTTAGGAGTCCACAGCTGGAGGGAGGACTCCTGTGTCCAGTCCAATCCGCTTGTTGTCCCAGACAGCAGCAGTGTGGAATCACACTCACAGATTTGCTGGTTTCCAACTCAAAAATCAGCTCAGTTTTCATACCTGCAGTGCATATTGGAAAGATGTTTGGTCCATCACTCCTTAGCCAGAATTGTAGCATTCCTGCTGCGTGAAGAGCGTTTGCCTTTACCACTTGAAGCATTTCCTGTACTGCAAGGGTGGAAATGGTTATGGCCAGCCTGTTTCTCTGTGTAGGGGCTCTGGTTTTTTGACCCCATGTGCTGTCATGACAATCTGGAGAAGTCGCTTGTGTGTTTTTATTTTCATGAGGGTGAGAGGGAAGTGATTAAAAGCATGGTTTGGGACCCATCCCTTGATGCCCCACATGAAAAGCATTACCCAGGAAAAGCTCCAAGCTTGTGCCTTTACAAAAACAAACATGTTTGCCCACCAACTTCAATAGGTACCCAAACACACAAAAGCCTTGAAGAATTGTCAGGCAACAGCAAGAATCTCAAAAATGGCTCTTCACAGATCCCACAGCTGTATTTCCCATAAAATTAAAAACAAGTCTTACACTTTTTTTGCAAATGGGATTTTGGCAGCTGTATAGAATGATCTTTTTCCAGTCAGTAGTTGAGCTGTTCATAGATGTGTGTTGAGTAATATCAGTTCTTAAAATAAATGCTGATATATGCTAGATGTCTAACATTTTCACATCTGTATTGTTGGTTTTCTTTTTTTCATTAAAAGCCTTAAAACTTTCTTCTGGATTTTAAACACATTTCAAGGAACTATAAAGCCATAACCTTTAAGATTCTTACCTGCTTTGCAAAATGAGGGTAATGGTGTTTGCATTTATAGTGTTTTGAGAGATATTTGTATCCTAGTAAAATATACCACACTAGTTAATCTGGAGCTTCACTAAGCAAATGTAAAAGTTAAACTTTTTAAAAGAGTGAGAAACACTTGAATTTTTAACATCTCTCTGAAGTAAGATGCCATCTACTACTTTATAGTGCTTGGTTTGTTGGAAAGACCAGAAGTACAACCGTTATTGACTTAGTCCTGTGCTGACTGTAAATTCACACAAAGAAGAGCAATTTAACATGTGACTGACCTTTTAGAGTGTGAAATGAAGAAATGCACTGTTAAGGTTACCAGAGTGTGGCAGGATGTTTAATCAGCTTCTTTGCTTTAAAGAACAGTAGGAAGGAGATGATGTATTAAAGATGATAGCTTCTTGTAGATTTTAACTCGTAATGCCAGGATCTGAGTACAATAGCAGATTAAATCTCTGTAGGGGAACTTCCTACTGGACTTTCTATTTTTAGATGTTTGCGGCTGCTTCTTCCTTCACTTCTCACTAGTTGGCTTTTGCTCCCTTGAAGTCTCTAGTTGCTTTCTCTGAGATCTGCTTCCAAACTCTGATAATGTATTTCTGTGTAGAGCAATCTTTTTTTCTCAGTTTTGTAGTAAAAGGCAAAAGAAGACAGCATAAATGGAGCCGTGCATTTTCTGATTGTATTTTAGTGCACACATAAGGTAAATTCATGGCTTTGAGCACTAAATATTTGCAACACTCTTAGCATGTGTGTAACAGCACTGCAGACTTCCATGTAATAATAATAAATCAACCCAAATTTACTTTTGCAGCTGGATAGGTAGGATAGTACAGGGTCCTGTGCATTTAGTTTGTCCCTTATGTTTGAAAACTCCCTGTAGCTGTGAGTGCCTCCTCTGAGGCATGCACACATCCGTAAGTCAGATGGCTTCACGTGGCTGTCTTTTCTCTCTGACCAGTGCTGACTGGTTCCAGAATAGCTCTGTATTTTAGGAGCGGCATCCTTTTTCTCTACTATGTCTGTGCCCTTTCTTGAGAGATTATTTTATAATAGGAGTTCTGATTCCAATCCATCTCAGACCTGGCACAGCTGGGGTTATGGTATTAATTTTAATTACAGTTAAACATTCTTCCTCTTCTCCACTCTTCATTCTCGGGATGTTCTGGCTCTGAGCATCAACATTCCCACGCCCCCACCCCCCCCACCCCCTTCTATTATGTTTTCAAGGGTCACATCTCTTCCATTTCACTGTCTTTCAAAGGTCCATTTTTGTGGCCATTCTGCCTTTCTATCCCAGTTCAGGTAATGTGTATGCATTTTCCAGAATTTTCAGTAGTCACTTCTTTATCTGTAATTTTTAGATCATACATTTACTATGGAGCTCCGTCCTTATGCCAGTTAATGTTCCTTATTTTTAATAGGGTATAACACAGTAAAACAATTATAATATTACACAAACATCCTCCTAATACTCTTTTAGAAGGATGCTTTTCTTTTTCACTGTAATGAATTTTCCTTTTACTAGCTTTTTATGAATCAGATTCCCAGTCTTTGGTCTCTCCAATGTTTTGTTCTACTTCAGCTGTCACCAGTCGAAAGCAGCGTTTGGCTTTTGCTTGCTCTTGAACAGATTGGTGGAGTTCTTTTTATTCTATTCTAGTGGGCTCTCAAATTGCAAGTTATTTACTTCCTTACTTTGTCAAAAGTACTCCAAATACTGTGCAGCTCCTGTATCGTTTAATAGTGGCTGTATTTTGTCCTTGTCTGTTGCGGGGACGCAGCCAGATCAGAGCAAGAATTTAAGTCAAATGAGTCTAAAAAGCTTGTAATCTTAGAAACCTCCTTTTGAGGACACAGGAGTGAATGTTGTCACTGACATTCAGGAGTGTTTGTTATGCTGAGTCTCTAGCTCCAAGTAATGCCCGTGTCTCTAGCATCAGATCTACTGTCTGCCTCTTGCAATGCCAAACAGTCCAGCACAGGCGGTGAGATAGTGACAGGTGACAGCACCCACCCATGGTGCTTTTTAAGTGACTTAAATCCAAGGGAACAACCTGAGCACGTGCGTCTTGTCCTGTGGTCTTAAATCTGCTCTTGGGCTAGAGAAGCTCCAGGTACTGTGCTGTCACCACAGAACTAACATAAGCACACATGTTTTTGTCACTGGGCTCTCCTTTGCATTATTTCGTCCGTGGCTTCCCTTTGCTGGAGTGGTGCCCTGGCTGCTGGGTTGCAGGTTAGCAGAGAAGGGATAACTCCCGCTGTTCCTGCTGTCATTGGGCCACCGCAGCCAGGAGCACAGGGGATAGAGGTCCAAGAAGTGAGGAAGCGTGAGGAAGAGTGGTGGGATCGCTGCATGTTGGATATGGGAAAGCCTTTTCCCTCCTCTAACCTCTAGGCATCTCTTGAGTCCCTCTTGGATCTGGCTCAGGTTGTCTGGAAGATGGAATTAAATCTGCATAAAAATTTTGCTCTCTGTGTCATAAGGATGGTCAAAACCAGAAACAGAAGCATTAATTTATTAGTTTTAAGAATGGTGTAACCGAGGTAAAAGCATTAGGGCATAATTGAAACAAGTCTCTCCAATGATAGTGGCACGTTACCCCCACAGAGTACCCTTACGAAATCCATTCCAGTGGGTTATTTAAGGCAATATTCTTGAGAAGTGCAAGGTTACATCTTCAAGATATCTCTGTAGCAGCTGTGGCAAAACATGCGTGCAGAGCTGTAGCAGGTTGTCAGAGGTTACACCCGTACTTTCTAGAAGGGAATTAAGACAAAACAGGGACACACAAAGTTTTTTGGAAGATCTGGGATGAAACTTCTGAGTGTCCATTTGCGCTGCAGCGTATGAGCCTTGCAACAGCTGCTTCTCTCCACCTACGTCCTGGTGTGTCCAGGGTGACTGACAGAGGAGGCTACAGTCAGTAATAGTTTTCATTAAAAAGAAGTCTTAGCAGTAGCAAACAAACCTCCTGTAACTTCATAATCAGAGATGACATGATGAGTAAAGTGAGGATACGGAAAAGAGCATTACAGAAACTTCATTCACTGCTAAATAGCAATTTCATGCAAACTGTGGATGCAGCTCAGTCCTGCCACTACCCTCCTTCCATCTCTCTTCCAAGCAGAGGCATATCTGTGGGTGTAGGAAGGGTAACTGCACTCCCTTTACCCCTCAGGGATGCTTTCTGGGCATTGTAAAATGAGATTTCGATTTTGCAGGGACCCAAGTAACCTGAGACAGGCCCGATGGAGCTTGGGACCCTACTCTGGGAACCGATGTCTTGGATTTGAAATGTAAAATCAAGATAGCATCTGTTAGCATTTAGTCTGGTATTTGGATGAACCTGGATTTTGGTATGGAAACCTAATTATTCTTAGTCGGCACTCCTCTTTCTTGTATGAAATAAAAATCAGCATCAGCTGAATAGATCTGTAACAAATTTTATTGATGTTTTGGGAGGTACAAGCATTGCCAGTGTTAATTAAAGTATTGTCACATGCTTTCCCAGAACAGGATTTGAGTATATTGGTGCGTTTTCATACCTTCTGCCTACATGGTAGGAGCACTTACTACTGATCAGACGGCAGGTAGCCATGAGCCATCAAACGCCTCTCTCTGCATTTCTCCCAGAAGGATGAGCAGTTTTATTTCCCTGCTTCCTAATGGAGGATTTCTTTGCCAGATTCATTGTGGAATTATCTTGCCTGTATTTCTTCATACTTTTTCCAATAGATAGTATCTTTCAATTTCAGCTCTTTCCTTTGTCACGTTGACCCCAATGCTGTTCTTTCTGGATATTCTGCACGCTTTGTTTTTCCATGTTTCCGTTTTCAGTTTGTGAACATTCTTTTGCACTGATGGAGCATCTGCCCATAATTTGCATTTCTCTACTGTGAAATGCCATTTTGTTACATTAAAGCTTTGAGTCAGGGATGAATTCCAGTTTAATCTGTTATTCTCAAAAATGCCTTTTGGCCATCTAACTTTGATGCCTGAATGAGTGAGCAGCCTGGGCTCCTGATACAGCAAATTAAGCCTCTGTAGAGAAGTCCAGAGCACTTTGGTCTCCCTGATCATGGATCAGATTGTCCTGAGTTGATTGGGGGCAGGGGAAGGTATGTCCTCAGGCAGGACTTGCTTTGTCTCTTGCTTTTCATGGAAGGTGATGTTTCCGTTGTGCTGTTACAATTCTTCTGTCTCACATGTAAATATTCAAAGACTAGATCACGGCTTCTCTGTTTCTCAAGTCTACAGCTAGGTCAGTAGAAGGTAAGAGTAAGGGACTGGTAAATCTAGGAATGGCATAATGTATTGAGGATACCTGTGATTACCCATCCAGTACTACTGAAGATCTTGCAGAGAACTTTTTTTGTCAACATAGTCTCCACAGAAGAGTCCTGGAAAGGTTGTGTCAAGGCTGAAGTGCTCATAGCACAGCAGAGCTTTCAAGCTTCATCATCAGATCCCAGAGCAAAGGCACAGGTTACACAGGGATGACTCTGGCCTTCCACCCTTCTTAAGATTATCACTGATGTTGAGGCTGCTTTAGCTGGGGCTGCAGCACCAGCCTCTATTTGCCAAAATCCCTTAATGATACAGAAGGATCTCTAAGGGGGAATCTCACAAACTGTTGTGCAAAGCCCCTTGCCTCAGCCTTTAAGAAAGGAGAGGATCTGGTCCAGGCTGAGGAAATGGAGACACAGAACATTGTGTCTTTAAAAAGAACCAAAACCCAAACAAACCCAACAAAACGAAGGACCCTTCTATTTTCTCAGTTACTGAACTCAGCAATCTGACAAGTGGGCTAATGCCCACCTTTCATCATTGCTCTAGACAATGGTGATCTCAGGGTTTAGCATATGGTTTAGCTATTGATTTGGCTTCCATTTAATGGAGGTCTTCAAAACAAGATTGTTCCACGCTGTGCAGTCCACATTTATACAGCCACTCAGTAAATATTTTGCCTTTTTCTTACCTACTAATGACAGCTGCTTGGAGTATAGTTGTCAGGAGGCTGTTACCGCCTGAGCCTTTTTGTTCTTTGTTTTCTGACTGTTGGCCCTATCATATGGGGTCAGTTCCCAGATCTTGCCAGGCTGTGTGGGGCTGATGTAGAAATTTTCATTTAATGTTCATGACGAAGGCAATCTGTCCACTGTTGCCCTCCATGAAGTGTCACTGGTTTATTTACAAGATTGGCTTATAAAAATACACATACAGAGTGAGTGAAAACTTGTTTCCTTACTACAAGTGATCTTAACACAGAGCTTTCCGGACTTGAAAGGCAAGGCAAGCATTATGCTATGATTTAGGTTTCTGCAGTAGGAAGTCTTTTAAAACAGCTCATATAGGTCTTCTTTCTTAAATGGCTGTGTTGACCTTTAATAAAGTGGTAGCCAAAATTTTGGGAGAGGGGGTTGGTTGTTTGGGTTTTTTAGTTGTTCCTGCCTGTAGATTGAGAGTTGCTTCCTTTTGCTGTTGAAGGCTGAGGTTGGAAAGGAAGACTTACTGCAATCTATTTCAAGAATAGTCTGAGGAGGAGGAAATTCCCTTCTTGTTGCTAATAGTTGGTGCAGAACGCTCTGCTGGAGGAGAATAGTTCAGTAAGTTAAAAAGTTTATATTAAGTTTCAATTTCATGCATATTGTTATTATCTAGAAATTTCATTATCTGTATTGGAAACATAGTATGTTTTATCCTCTTTGTTAAGGGGTGGGGAACTGTGGGTATTGTGTATAGCTTTGAACTCAGTAGATTTGGTGACATAACAAGGGTGAAATGTTCAGTTAGAAAAGAAAACAATAGCAGATCAGCTAATGCTTGTAAGCCTAAACAGATGAGGTACCTCTGAGAGACGTTAGCAGTGCATTTTATTATCCAGGAGCTTGGATTAAGAGAGAGAGGTAATTTTGCCCATCCATGCATCTGTAACTTTTTTATCTTTTCACATGTTTCAGGTTGCTTTAGGGTACTTTCATCAACAATTTAGAATCAAGAGCCCTGTTTAAATATCAATAGCAGGGTAATCCAAACCTCCCTCAAGGCACAGCTAGATATCCTAGGTGAGCATATTAGAAAGAGTGTTTGTCTAGATGCATTTCTGTTTCACTTTAATCAAAAGTAGAGAGGCATTCAAGGAATACCTAATTCTGTACTTCATCCAAAGTATGTTCTGTCATGCTGAAAGCAGCCGGCACCGCAGGCTGTGGGCTGCGGACCTGGTTACTGAGCCGAGATGAAAGTCCTTGTGCTCTTCCATGACACGATGAAGGTGCTCCCGTTGCAGTGGGGGGTGTGTGCATGTGCTGAAGTAGAGTGGGACCCCTGAAGTCCCTTTGTCCCCTGCTCATTCCCCTCCAGGGCTGGCTCAGGGAGGAGGCAGCTTGGGTGGAGTGCGGCAAAGCCCAGGATCTTAGCCAGATCTGGCATGGTCCGTGCCTCCCTGCCTGCTCCTCGGCTGTTCGTAAGAAACTTGTCTTTATCGCAGTGGCTGGGAATCCACTGCTGCTTATGGGCCCCTTGTAGGAGCTGTTACACAAATGCCGAAGAGGTTCTGCACCCCAAAAGTCTTAAACTGTTGCAAACTCCCATTTGTTCTCCTTTTGCCAGCCCTAGGAACTGAAGTTTGGTAAACAAATGACTGACTTAAACTTCGGTGCAGCAGAACTCAAAAGAAAATAATAAAATAAATTTTTAAAAAGCTGGAGATGGAAGAAACATCTTCCACCAGATAATTTATGAATGTAATCTCTGCAACTCCTTTCAAGTCCGAAATGTTGCTGCACATGTGAAGTTAGTTTGTGAAGCTGCTTGTATACCCCGGTGTGCCACCCTCACACACTGTCCCTGTCACATACGTGCCAGCCTTCAAGGAGAGGCGTATTCCAGCATTGAGTGTCTCGTCCCATCCCATGTTCTGCTTTGGAACTTGGCCAGATCAGACTTGTTTTCACTTTTATCTTCCACAGACAGTATCACCTGCTTTGGATTTCTTAAAGGTCTCTGTCAGATGTGCATGCACGAATGTGAAACTACTAATGTTCATTTCATTCCTGCATCCGTTTAAGAAGATTATTAGTACTTATAAGTGAAAATTAAATATTTAACTGAGAGAGGATTTCTGCAATCCATTTAAAAGTGTCATTTGTTATGTTACGAGTAGTAGCCTGAAACCCGTACCAGAACTGAGTGGACCATTTTACCACGCGCTGTACAGGAAATTCTTGTACCCCTTGATAACAGTTTATAATCTAAGTGGTGATAAGCAGCATGGAGAGGGAGAGACTTGCTGTGAAACATACAGGTGTATCTTTATGTGTTTGTGCATACAGGTGTATATGGGATAGTTCATAGTTTAATCATGAATAAATTGAGAATGTCAGATTGTCTTCCAGCCTATCGATATGAATTTATGAAATTGTTGAAAAGTGTCGAATAACTAAAGGTTGCACCATTTTCCTTACTTCACTTTTCTTACATAGCTTTCTTTTTCTGTAACTTTGGGGTTTTGTATTTCTTGCAAGTGAAAGCCCAGATCTCAACTTTTAAACTATACCTTAGACAAATTTGAGGAATTCACATGCCTTACTTTCATTTTTATCCTGCTGCTGGAAAACCTGAAAGAAAATCGGTAATTCATCTGTAAAATGTGTTGGGTGCTTTTAGTATATTTCAGGTATTCAGAAATTGTACAGTTACCTCTTCCTTTAAATAGAACTGCATCCATTGTCATTTCAAGTGCTGAGAAGTGGCATTATAAGGCAATTCTTTTTGTACTTGTAAACAAACTTCCATATGACAGTACTTCGAAGTGTTTTAAAATTGTTCTACATCTGTGTCTGATGTTAAAAGCATTAAAAAACAGCCAAAAACCAAGCCCTCCTAATGGCCTCAAAATGCAGAATATGTATACACTGTAGGTATTCAAAACTGCCTATCTTTAATTTAAATAGCAAACATAAACCATAAATGCCCCCCTAAGCTTTCTCCACAAGCTTTACTGCTTTACAGACTTCTCTGCCAAACTTCTTTGGTCTTGCTTACAGTTTCCATGCCTGGGCAGTGACAGTTGTTCCCTTCCACACTCTGAGCAGAGCTATTTGGATGTCACCTTTTCTGCAGGGTGACACAGAAAAATACCCATGATGCTTGCTGCAACGCCCGGAGCACCCAGTGCCACACACCTTTGCACCTTCTTTAGCTGACCCTTGCCACCCTGCCCCAGGGCTGGCGCTGGCAGAGCTGTGGAGGTACTGTGTCACTGCAGAAAGAACCACAGCAGCCAGAACCCACCTTTGTCTGCGGTGCAAAAACATGGGGTTTAATTTAGTGTTGGGGAAGCAGCCAGGTGGGGGGGGTGGTTGCAGTGATCTGTAAACAGGGTCTGCAAAACACCTTTGGAAGAGCAGGCTGGCCACATCGCTATGTGGTGGTGAGGTAACAGAAATCACGACCTGGCACCCGCATTAAGTGGTGGTGGGTTTGTGCAAGGTTTGTGATAGTGTGGAGGGGCTTGCACTGAATTTGTGTAAGGGTGGTAGAAGCTGCTAGGGCTCAGCAGCTGAGTATCGGTAAATTAAACCAGTGGCAGGCTGAGAGAGACTACCTCAGCAGAGCAATACTGTTTTCAAACTTCAGTAAGTGCATAGGGTTCATTAAAAAAGAAACCTTCATTACATTTTAATTTTTTTACCTGATGTGTGTTCGGAAATATTATATTGTAAGGAAAGTATGGTGTCTTTTTAGGAGACAGTAAGGCCTCATATATGTATAAAATACAAGTTAAAACACATAAGTAAGGTTATGTATATGTGGGAATCACCTTGTGCAGATGTTACCAAGCTACATTAAATTTTACCTTGAGAATTTAGTTTTGCCCAAAAAACTTAATGTATTGGGCCTTCAGGGGCTTTAAGTCAAAGTCAACAGAATTTTTAGGTTGTACTTTTGCAGCAAATTGTGATTTTTTTACAGACTTGTGAGGTTCAGCATGATAAGAGGAAATTCATCCATCACTGGAAACTGTGTGAAAATAAGGTTTACTTATTGTTTGGATTTAAATTTATTTCTGTGCTTATTGATTAATTTAAAGTATAGGAATAAAGATTACTAGGTTATATTACAGTGGCTGAATCTTGACAATAGTTCTGTAGGAAACAGACCATGTAAATGCAAAATCAGAATAGTGTGTTTTCCTAAAGTGGTACCATATGTTAGTTGATTAACAAGTTGTAGGGCTATTAGAAGATCTTGGCTGCTGGTAAGAAGGAGCATCTGTTTTCTAAGTCTTTTATCTAATATGTGTAAAGACTTTGCCAAGTCAAGTTTAAGGTTCCTTTTTCTTCTTCTTCTTCTTTTTTTTTTTTTTTTAAATATCAGCTTTAAATTCCTTGGTATTTTTCTTTCCATAGGCATCACTAATGCATTCTTTGGGTTTAAATCTAACCCCATCCCCGTGAAGAAAATGCAATAATGTTAAGAAGTAATGCAGAATGTCCCATGTGCAAGCATTTTATATGAGCAGTTCAAAATTCTTACAGCATCACAGCTTGTATTAGGTGTAAGGCTTTGGGTTTTGTTTTGGTTTTATCTTCAACCAGACACCAATCCCAGTAACTAAAGAGCAATTATGAACATTGAGTTTTCCTTCAGAACTTAGCAGTTCACATTGATGTCATTGCAGTGAGTGTGCAAAGTGCCAAGTATGTATGCCTACATGAATCATCAGCGTAACTATGAAAACAAGTGTCATGAGTTTTTACAGAGTAAAATGTACCATCTTCCATTTAAGACCTATTTTGAGATCTTAAGTAGAGTTTAAGTGGTTAATCAGTCTTATTATGCTGGTTTGCAGCAGATTCTCTTGTGGTCTAGCCAGTTTGGGGCTGTGGTGAGAGCCAACAGTCTGAGGCTTCACCCTGAAGACAAATGAGGTCTCAGAGAAAGACTGGAGATTTTAAGTTGGTTTATGCCTGCCTTATAGAGAACTTCTGCTCTTCTATGTTCAAGATCACAACCTGAGGTTTCCCAAACAGCATCTAAGAATAACTTTACCTTTTCTTATCCAGGCCTGAAAAAGTTACTGGACTTTTCTCTGAGATGGGGACCTTACCTTAGCAATCTGCTTTGACAGGACTTCAGGCTCAGGTTTCTGCACAGCACTTTGCTCGGAGTTACCTGGGAGGAAAAGGTTGCCCACTACCCATGGCATGGCTCCCACCGATACCAGTCACAGGGAGTGCATAGGATGTGCTTCTGCATGTTCTTCTTCTGTGTTGTTGAGAATGAAAGGCAAATGACAATTTTAAAAAGAGCCTTTAAAAAAAAAAAAAAAAGTGGTTTGCATGTTGCTAAATTTCTAATATCTCTATTGGCAAAGTCTGATTTCTCTGTTCATCTGATTTCCCCATACTTTCATTACAAGGCTGTAATTCAAACTTGTGAAGGAAATTTTGAAATAGACAATGGGTGGAGATCAGCCTGTTTTCTCAGTGCTTTGGGACTTTCCATGGTAGGAAACTGTTTGTTTAGTTCTGCAAAAATTGCATGTATTTCATTGGCAGGACATTGAGCATAGCCCTCTGATGACCACAAAGTGAAAAGCCAAGACAAGCCTTAAAATGAAGTAGCAAGACAGGAAGCAATTTCCTCTCCTTCTGCTGGGCTGTGTGCTTTAAAGGACAACAGCTTCAATGCCTGCAGGAGTTGAGTGCTCACTTTCCCTGTGGGTAATCTTGCTGATGCTGAAGAGCCTTCAGCTGCTATAAACCCCCAGCCCAGCTCCTTGCCTCTCACCAGTCCAACTATCCACTCTGTCCAGCTACCAACCTCAGCCTTTTAACTATGCCTTCATCTCTGTGTTCTGCCATAGCTTTTTTTCATGTGTTTTCCAGTGGGGCCTATATGGGGCAAAGTAAGATATGTTGTCAGCAATATGTGTTGAATATGATGAGCCAAGAGATGAGAGAACAAACAGCTAAGCAGGCAGTCGCAGTGTGTGCGTGTGTTTGCGTGAGAGGAAGAAGTGTTACCTTCTGTGCGTGGTGCCATATGCTGCACAGACCTGAGATCCCAGCACTGCTCAGTAGAGCCTGGTGTGGATGCCGCAATGTGTCTACATGGATTGAGGTCAAAGTGTAGAAGGAAGTGCTGTTTGCAACTCTTCTGGCACAGCCACACCAACCACTCATGAAGTGTTATGGACAGAAGTTTAAGAGCAGGCTTCATGCTTTGGTTTTCAAAGCTTGGCCAGGAGTCATGCAACAACTCCATCTGGTAAGGGATTGCAAACAGAAAAGTAGTGCAAGGGAAAGACAGACAAACCTTAGCCTTGTAAAACAGCATTTTATGATGGTGAGAGTCTCCTTAGAATATTCTTTGGGTTGGATTGTTTTGTTTCAAGAGAGCAGTGTTTAAGAAACTGATTGTCTAGACTGCTGGCAGCAAAACAGTATGACAAAAAGTGGGCAAAAATAGAAATAGGAAAGTGAGCCTAAAATTTAGGATTAAATATATGCTTGGCTTTTGAGGAAAACAGTCTACATGGGAATCACTCACTGTCTAAAATATCATGGAAATGTTAAAAAGAGTATTAGAAGATCTTTCCATGTATAGACAGTACATGTTTTTCCAAATAAAAAACTAATTTTATTTTATTCTCAGAACTATTTAAGGAAGTGTGATACCATCCAAAAAGCCATATGGGCCGATGTTTCCAGGAGACCACCGCTACTGCCTATGGAGAGCTGCCCACTGAACAATCAGTGTGCTGCTCTGCCTGTGTGTGAATCACCTCCTCGAACATTGGCCCTATACGTGCTGCGCATTTAATATGTATGTTGCTTTACAGTCATGGAGACACGTCTCAGGAGACTAATTCACCCCACCTTAAAATAGGTGTCTAGAGTGAGTGGGATGAGTAACCTTCAGCAGGTTCCTGTTTCACGCCATCGGTGAATCGCTTACACTAGCTGCTTGTATTTTTGATGGCTGAAACTAGGTGAGGTGCAGCAGGCTGGCTGCCCTTCAGAAGAAGGAAGCTCTGGGATTCTTTGGTGGTATCTAAGGAGAAGTTACATCAGCTAGAAAATAGCGATCTTATTTTCTCTTATTTGCAGTGTCAATATTGCAGATGGGTGTAAAACAACTTTAGAACAACCAGTGCTTCTGCCAGCCTCCAGCCACCTTTGCAGGTCTGTATGCAGGGGCCCTGGTCTCCAACAGAGGACACATTTGGCTGCTCTGTCCAAACAGCAGTATGCAAAGTTCGCTTGTGCAAGGTGTTGTGAACTGTGTGCTCCACACCCATAAAGCTTTTGTGTCTTTTCTTAACCACTTAAGATTTTCTGGGTCAAGAGTTACTGAGATATATCACTGTATATCATGTCATCTGTGCATCACTTTGAAAAACAGTATTTAATCATGCAAATAAAATGTTTACAAAGAGTATTCTCCAGCATTTCCCAGCAGCAACCTGTTACTTTGGTAGCTCCAAGTGCATCACACTCCTCACTAGTCTAATATGTTTTTGCAGTTAACACAGATGTACATAATCTCAGGTATGAAACTGCCATTGCTTTCCTGCAAGTTTGATAATTCAGTAAGAACTGCTTTCTGAAGTACTTGAAAATCTAATGAGATTCTGGATAGGCCTCTTTCAAGTCAGCCAGTCATAACATCTCTTGAGAAATTACTAGTAAAAAGTTTTTTACTGTGCGTAGCTGCTTAATAAAAGGTGTATTATTCTTTGCCCTTGAAAAATCTCCTGACTAACGAAAAAAAAAAAAAGAGAGGAAATGGTAAAAGCAGATTTCCAAAGAACTACAGGGACAAAACATCGGATGCCTTCCTGCGGAGGTTGTATGTGGTACTGTGGGCAGATACTCACATTTCATGCTTCTAAATGAGCAAATTGCCAATGATCCTACTGCTACCAGATCCCAGTGCTACACTGTGAAATACTGTGCGCTGATCTGCACAGCCTTGCCTGCCCTTACCCTGGGTCCCACATCCCAGAAAGATCGGGAAAGTTGAGGGAGGCTTGGTGCCACCCTGTGCTTCAGCTGGTGTCATGGGCACCTAAAGTCCTCCAGAGTGGCTGCTCAGTAGTGGGGAGTTAATGAGGGAGAAAAGATGATCTCAGCCCCCCTAAGCTGTATAGATCCCTTGTTCAAAAGGTTTAATAATGATCTGACACTTGGTGGTAGCCAGAGCTTCGGATGCTGATGCCATGTAAGATTTACCCTGCATTGTCTGCCACCTCTGTGGAATAGCTGAAGCACTGCAAATTCATTCTCTAGCTTCCACTACACTAACTTTCCTGTGTAGACAAATGTTTAAGGCCGTTTTTACAACAGATGAGATGATATGACTTAACATATTGTGTGCCATTCATTCTCTCCCATATCCTCGCGCTAGGAGGAGATTTCCGTACGATTCTCACTACACAGCAGAGTATTTTGATTAGGTCTGGGGTTGTTATTTTTCTGTTGTAATGTAAGTGCTTCTGTTATTTTTTTTTAGCACATATGACAAAATGTTACTGTCAGCATTAGGGCTTCTTGTACCTTATCAAGTGTAAGAGTAGTTGTAGCAGGTCAGACCAGAGTCCCAGCCCGACAACCTGTCTCGAATGGTGATGGTTACCTAGCGAAGAGTACAGGATCAAGGAAGGTACGTAATGAATAATTCTGGAATATCCTCTGAGCTCCCAGCAATATTTGATCAAGAGATTACTTAAAGGAAACCGAGGATTATGTCCTTTTTTTAACAGTGCTCAGTGGAATTTTTTTTCCATTAACTTCGGGGGGTTTTATTTTTTAAAATTCTTGTATACTCAGCAACTGCAGTGTCCTACAGCAAGAAGTTCCCCAGCTTACCAGCACTTCTACAGTGCTCTGTGAAATTAATATTCAGATCTGAATCATTAGCCTACTTGTTTCATTTGATGACCTTACAGTCTGTATTGAGAAAGACAATGAACAGTCTTTCCCAATTCAGCTTCTTTCTGTCGCTCATGTTTATAGACGTCAAACAGATGTCTGAGTCATCTGTTTTGAGAATGGAGAGTCCTACATAATTTAGTTGTTCCTTATACAGAAACTGTTCCATAACTTTGATCATCCATGCCACCTTTTTCTTAACGTTTCTATTTCTGCTATATCTTTTTTGACCTGGAGTTAATTAAAACTGCATGTAATATTAAAAATGTGGGTAGGCTGTGGATTTGTACAGCAGCATGATATTGTCTGTCTTGTTCACTATTCTTTTCCTAGCATTTTCTAACATCTGTTTGGTTTTTTAATCACTAATGAGCACTGAGGTGAAATTTTCATAAAACAGTTGTAACCTCAAACTCTCATTTTGACTAGTAATAGTCTGTTGAAAGTCAATGTGCATCACTTTACATTTATCTACATGGGATTTCATCTGTCCCTTTACTGCCCAGTCAGTGAATCTTGTGAAGTCTCTTCTTCGGAATCAGCCCTTGTCTTCACTGAATATTGTAACATTCTCAGCAAGCTCTGCCACCTCACTTACACCCTCTTTTCCAGCTCACTAATGTTGAGAGGGGCCTGGACCAATGCATTCTCTGTGTTGCAATGGGTAATCTCTATCCCCTGGGAAATCTGACTTTTGTTCCTGCGGGGTCTTTCCTGTCATTATTCAGTTTTTTATTGAGTTGAGGATCTCCCTTTTTTGTTTCTTTACCAAGGGATGTTGCTGCATGCCCTGTGGAAATCGAAGGGAACCATAACTGCTGGCTATCACATGTCTGTTCTCTCACTGGGTTGGGAAATAGAAGTGCAGTTCTTGCTTCTGCTTTCCTTGACCCATATGATCTTGTGTTTCAGGTTCTCTCTGCAACATTAAATTATTAATTTCACAGGACCACATGTGGGTTTTGCTCCTTGCCTAACACGTGGTCCACATGGAACGTGTCAAGAGTCCTACTGGGGAGTGACATATGCTACTTTCTGAAGTCAGGGGGAAGTGTTTATGGTTCTTAATTTAGCTCCATCAGCAAAAGAAAATTACAAGCGATAGTGCCTCTGTGGCTGAATTTGTGGTTTATTGAAAACTGTGGCAGAGCCCACAAGATGAGGAGAGAAAACAATGTCTGATTTTAAATTTCAGCTGTTGGCTGCAGCTGCAGCTTTCAGAAAGCTTTTCAGCCTGGTTCTTGCCCCCATTTTCTCCTACCTTCCTTTTGCTGTAAAAGGAAGCTGAATTGCAACACTGAAGACTGTATGAGTTAGTTTTTTTAGTACAAACAACTTAGACTTTAAATGGCATGACTTTGAGCATAGGTATTATCAGATGTACGTTATTTAAGAAGGGGCTGAAGATACAAAAATTTTTAATTCTTTTTTTAAGTCAATGTATAGCAATGTATTAGATGTTTTTTAAAAAATAGAAGGTGAATGATTTAAGCTGTCTGCAAGGGGCTGAGTTTTTGTGTTTATTTTTATTGAGATGTCATTCCCTCGACAAACTAACAGCCTCAGAATTCACAGTTACCTATCATGCATTGAATAAAGCTGCTATATTCTTAAAACCTGTGACAACTTCTGCAAGATGAAGGGGAATTAGTTTTCAATCAAATAGAGAATCCCTGTGGCATGGCAGTCCCATGCTGATGAAGACAGCTGAGAAACTGAGAACATGCTACCTTTCAAAAACTGAGGCCTTATTCATGTCTTGGAAACACTCCTGAGATTTGCATGGAGCTATGAAGAAAAGGTATTTAGTGATGATTTGAAAAGCACTACCACAGTATTAATGTCCATGACTAAAATCAAGTACAGTGTAAGACAGTGTTGAAAAGGATCTCATGCTGGCCAGGAGGCCTGGTGTGGCCTTGTCCTCGAGAGGAATATTTCTCAGACTCTTAACTCAGAAGACCACCCAGTCTTTTCCTTGCAGGGTGGGGAAAGCAAACAAATTACCTTCTCTGATGGTGGGGAAAAGAAAGTGATTGATAATAACTGACTGTAGCATTTTACCCCCTAATTGTGGTATTCAGACTGTATTTTCTGGCTGCATTTAGGCACTTCTTTAGAAAACTATTCAGATTTGGTTTAGGTGTTCCAAGTGATGTCAGACCTCTAAAGCACTCTGTCCTAATTTCCATTCTGCAGACCATCTTCTGCACTTAGGTTTGCTCCCATAGTCCTGGGTAGAGAATAGCTCTGGATAGAGCTTCTCTACCAGGATCCAGCTATTCTTGATTTGAGCTCTTATGGCAAGACTCCTTGCAAAAAAGCAGACTAAAATCATTGAATAAATACTGCTCATGGGTTGCAAACTCATCCTTTGCTTACCCAGTGCCCTCATCCATGGGCATTCCTGTGGTACTCTGTGCTGTGGGAGAGGATTTATAGGAGCTTATAAAACTTAAAATGGAGGCATGTAAGTAAGATTGTCATCTTGTCTCAAAGAGATTTTGATACTTTTTTTCTTCCAGCACTTTGCCCGGAATTTCTTCCAGCTGGTAAAAGGATTTAGATATCATTCCAGCTGAAGTCTTGAAGTACTATCTTTTAATGGCAGTTGTAGAGCAAAAAGGCAAAAGAGGGAAAAAAGTGGGATTTTATCACTGGACCTTGTTATGTTTTATGTTAATTATGAAAGATTAAGGCAATAGCATTAAAATAATAAATAAAATTTAATAAATCACAGAATTATACTTCTGCAGGTGAGTCTTGGAAATCAGAGTATTGGAGTATATGTGTATGCAGTAAAAGCTGTCTATGTTACCAGTCAGTATTTAATAACCTTTTCCTTTAGAGTAAAGAAAACCTGTCATTGTCATTACTTACTGCCTGTTCCCTATCCTCAGCTATGCTGCGTGTAAAGGCATGTGCTATATTATGTGACATACACAGATATCTCAGTGCAGACTTGCAGTTTGTGAAGGGATGTAACAAATACAATGTCATTTTGTGTTGTCAGTGGAGAGCTCACCTGTGAGTCATCACATTCTTTGAAAAGTTTTTGTAAGAAGTACAAAACATTTGGAATGAAATTGTCTTGGGTTATGTATTTATTCATGAGAGACAGAGGCTTTACCTCTGAATAAGCTTAAACATTGTATGACACCTTTCTGTGCTGACATTGCTTCTTCTTGTGTTCACCCCCGGCAATTCTGTGTGCTTCTTGGGGCCTGATGAGATGGATCATTGTTACTTTTTCTCCCTTTTTATCTTCTGCAAAAGTGTTGCACAGAAGGAGCAGACTTCCCCTTGTAGGAGAAATAGGATATGACACCGGAGTCATGTCACTGTGGCTTGCTTGGTGCTTGGACATTCTGCCTTTGCCAAACCCAAAGCATGCTCTCCCTTTTTGGGAAGAGGCAGCTGTGGCCACAGGCTCCCTGTCCCAGCTGGGAAGAGTGCTCCAGCCTGACACCCCTTTCCCTGGGGGCTCTGTGCTGTTGTGCAGCATCCAGCCGCACCGGTGTTTTCAGGGGTAAGCTTAGGTCATGTACCCCTTTATTACTGTTAGTATATTAAGTGCAGAAGAATGGGCTCTGATAGTCCTGCTAGCTGTACTGCAAGGAGAAGATGGGAATACTAGAAAGAAAGTAAAGAGAGGCAAATATTTTTGTTTTCCAAGATGAAAACCTGAGACAGAGGTATAATGGAAATCTTCAGGAGCTCAGCTGACGCAAATGAATGAGGAGGAGGCTTGGGGATGGCTTTCTCGCCAAGCACAGGCCCTACAGCACTGGTGGGTCTGGCTAACAAAGGGGGACTAAGTCTGGTCACTGGAAACTGAAGTTAAGTCAACTTTATCCAGAGAAAACAGGAAGCAATTCCTTAGCACTGAGGGTGATTAAACATCAGTCAATTAACTGTAACATAGTCTGTGAAATGAGAGTGGGGATATTTGCAAAGGCATATTAGCCATATTAGCCCAGGTGCAGCAAGAAAGCCTGTATTTACGGGCGTGGTCATTGCAGGGTGGATGGTTCTGGCAGTCCTGCTGCTGCTGGATGTGGTTTGCCTCATTCATCAGCTCCATCACCCACCTTGTGGGTCTGTGTGCTGAAATGCTCTCAAATAACACGCTTGTTGCAATGGCAGCTCTGTATTAAAGACTGATTATAATCAACTGTTGTGCTTCAGCCTTTCAGCTGGTAATGTGCAGTGCTCAGGAGGATTTGTCCCCCTCCATGCACATCGGACTAGGTATGTTTTGAGGTGTTTTTCTTTTTCCCTTCAGTTTTTTTTCATGCGTAAGAGACTGACTGTGCTGGAGACAGTGACTGGATGTGTGCACCACAGCTCTGAGGTTAGGATAGTTTTGGGTTTTTTTAAAGTGGATGTCTGATCTGGGAAATTAAAGGCAGAGGAAGGAACTTTTCTTGAGGTTAAGTCAGCTGGGAGCTTGATGTCCTTCACTTTTTTGTGCTGATCATCTGGGCAGATCTCATCACATGTGTGGTTTTGAACCAAATGCTAGTGCAGATGCAGCATGGGTCTCCTGAGATCAGTAACGTCGTCTTCATCTCGTTTAAGAGTTTGGCCTTCATGTGAGGACCCCACATCAAATTTAATGGCTTGTGATAGATGGGAAGTCAGACAAGATAATCAAATGGTCCCTGTTGCCCTAAAGCTATGAAATCCTAAATACTGAAGAGTGAATTAATAAGTGTGCATCCCGGCAGAACAGATTGGGCAGGCCTGAGAAAGAACAGGAGCACCACTGCTGTCAGCTCTGATTGCTTTCTTACTAATCAGCTGTCTTAATGATAGCATCAGCACGGTTTGGGAAGGTCAGAGAGGCACTTTTGAAGGAAGGGGCTGTACATACACTGTTGGAGAGGTCATTGATATGTTTACGAGTTGGAAGTTCTACATGAGCCCTCTGCTTTTACATCTGCCTTCAGGAGCTGGTGCTCTACAAGGAGTAGAAACAAAAGGTTTACAAACCGCAACCTGTGGCCATCCATACTGAGTTAGAAATGAGATCCACATGGAAACAAAGCTGTAAGAATTTATTCTGCTTGTCTTTATCTCTTTTCAGACATTCAGATTGCCGTTTGCTGTGTATAGTACTCCCTTTGTGGCAAGAGACAGGGAAAAACTAGTAAGAACAATTAAAAATGCTCAGCCCATTAAGTCACAGCGGTACTGATCTCTCCTGTGATTTTAGTCTGAGTCTTAGAAAAAAATCTAGTTCTTGGCAGCGACATTGTGGAGAAAAGTCAAATACATGCCCAGAGATGAATAAAATGAACAGTGTTCCCCAAAAAGTGACTTTTCAAGAAAAACCATCATCATGAATTGTGTGGATTGGCAACACTGGTACCATTGTGTTAATTTGTAATCATTATTTGCTAATTATTTTACTTAAACCATTCTCTTGAGTTAGGATATTTATCAGACTTGCCTGTTGATAAGTAAGTAGTTATGGTAATCACAACATAACTTGAACTATTGTATTATTTCAGGACACAGGCTCCATCAAAGTACACTTTGTATTTGCTATTAATTGAAGCAATCACCTGACAATCTTATAAACTCCATGTGTACTTGGTAAGAGATTAAATAAACGATCTCTTATGATTCTTTTAAAGTGTAATTGTACTTTGCAGAGAGCAACTCTTGATACCTTTGATCACTAAAGCATGCTGCCTCGTACATTTACAACCAGATCCTGCAGACATCCATGAAACCAGCAATAGTCAGTTTCAGGCATTAAGTCTGTTCTTCTGGCACTGCTAAAAAGTTGGACCAATTTGAATCCAAACCCTCACCAGAGCTCTGTTTGAGTAAATTAATCCAAAAGGGAACTTATCAAAACCAAAATGCTTTACACCAGGGAGAAATGGAATTTGAATGTAGAGCAGATGGACTTCTAAGTGACCTTCTCCCCTCCCTTTCTTCCACCTCCCTCAGAAACAATTCCCTGCACTGTTCCTTCCCACCCACATATTGCTTTTTATTTGATTAAACTCTAGTGATTGAAATTTCCACAATGTAAGGCACATTTTCCTTTCACAGTTATTTGTTTGGTACCTTACAAAAGCAGATGTTCATATTTTCTATTTCTGTGTTTGCAGGCTGATCTCATTCCTTACCATAGGTGATGCTGTATGGGAAGTGTGATGTGTGAAGGGCTGGCCAGATTGGCAAGCGCAGGGAGGAGCTGTAGCATGCCAGGGTCTTCAGCTCAAAGTTGGCTGTGCTGGTGGCAATATACCAATATTAATGATAGCTTGGTACGGTGGGATGACGTCAACGGGGGATGTGTGTGTGTTTATGTGTCTGTGTAAAAAGTCTTAAATAAGGTGTTGCACTGGACAAGTCAGGAACATGCATACTGTAATTATGCACATTTAGCTCTGTTTCATCTTACCTTGAGTGGTGGGAAGGGAAGTCATGTTAAAGTGTATCTAGAGTTAGCTTTGTTGGGATTGTCCCAAATTAGAGAGGGAAATAAATTTATGAGAGAGAAGAATCACCTTTTTTTTTTTTTTTTTTTTTAAACATCCCCCCACCCCTTGAATGTTAGTACTTCTTTGTGATGACCATAGTCCTTTTTCTCAGTTTGCTTTAGGGCATGCACAAGTGTTCACTGCTTTCAGACCTTTACATTTATTTAAAAAATTGGAGGGGGGAGGAAGAAAACAAGAATAAAACTTGGAAAACAGAAAACCTAACCTATTCAACATGATGTAGGTGTCCAGGCGTGAGAGTTGTGAGCTTGAGAAAAATGTCCTTTGGAGTGAAAGAAGGATGCTCTGTTACTTGGAGATGCGTAAGACACTTAACAGCACAGTGCTTGTCAGCAGGAGGTGGGCTGGGACACTGCATCCTTCTTCGTACCTGAGAGCTCGGCAGTGCCAACTGGCAGGTGATTATAGCTGCTCTCCAGAGCTCCATTTGAAATGGAATTTGAAAGATGAATATATCTTCTGCTTGAGTATCTCATGTTCAATCTCTTTGTGACTCTTTTGAATAGTTGTTTTAGTGATTAAGGCTGGTGGTGGCTCTTGGTACTACTGTCAGTCTCTGTACTTCTCTGAAGAGCTGAAACCTGTAGGTCTGACAACACATGATGAAATTCTGTTGTAGAGATGTGTAGAGAAGCTCATACTCAGTTTTCCTTTTTGCTTCAGCTGAAATGTTACCATTTCACTCCCTGGGCTAATTTTTCCTCACAAGTATGAGAGGTCTTAACTGAAATGGAATGTACATAGTATAAATACTGAAACTCTCCACAGATTTTTTAACAGTGAAGGTAATTTCATTATAAATAATCCCAGAGGTTATATTAGATTGTTTGCCATTGTAAATTTTAAAATCAAGTTCAGATGTTTTCTTTTAATTTAACCGCTGAATAGTTTAACCGCTATCCTTGCATTAGAAATAGGACCCAGTTCACTGAAATCCCTTACTAAGCAGATGAGACCAAATGATCATAAAGCCCCCCTCTACATCTTAAAAATCTGCGTTTCCTTGTTGTACAGTACCAAATCAGTAGACAATTAATTTTAAAATAGTGTACACCTCTTTCCCCCCAAGATCTACTTGCATGGATTTGTATTGATAGAACTCAGAGATTTTTTTCATTTTGCTTGTACAAGGTAGTAGCTAGTATTGTATCATCTTTGGTAATACACTATCTGAATGTAGTTCTAGGAGTGAGTCTGTTTTAGTTTTAAGCATTGAGAGACCACACCAAGGACTGCCGTGAACTTGCTGAGCACAAACGAGAATAGAGATGTGCTCAAATGAATTGCAGCACTAAAGCTGCTCTTTGCTGGCCAAGGTGGAAATCAGTTTCACCACCCTCAGTGTTGTTTTTCCATAGTTAGTTAAAGTTACTTTCTCCATTTCAAATCTGACCAGACCTGGTGGAGCATCCTCTTGATGCTCCCCTGCTCCAAGGCAGGCCCAGGTGATCTCTGCCTGTGTAATGGCTTGGAGAGGTGCTGCAGTGTGACCTGCCGGAGTGCTTGTAGTTCCTCCCAGACTTCTGCCTCACCTCTCCAGGTCTAATATTTGTTTCTGGACTATAGCAGGGTAGACAGTGTCAGGCTGGTTCCTGTGGAGAGCATTCATGACGTTTTTCTCAGTGGCGGCATGATTTCACATGGACATTGAGACAGATCTTTAATTATAGGATGCTGCTTCTGATTTAACTATTAATAATTAGCTTCCCAATTTTTTAGTTGTGAGTAATTGCTAGAGCCATGGAGTCATTGTTTTATATTATAAGTTTGACTAATTAAGTGCAGCCAGTATTTGTTAATTGTTCCTTTTATGCACATGCTAAACCCAGAGTGTTTAAGTTGCTCTGGGGCATTAATTTTAAACACAATTAGAACACCATATCCTGTTAGCAGTTATTCTCTGTGCATTGTTTTGATACTGATGGGTCCAGATCTGAGCACAGTAATTAAAAGGAACCACTGTTATTGTTGATCCTGCAGATAAACAAATGCTGATTGCGTGCTGTGAACTGGTTAATCAAGTTTATTTAACTTGTCCTTAGTGATTCATCCCAGTGACTGTGCTGGGGAGCACTTTATTTGAGCCTAACAGCATAATCGTTCTGGCTGCCTCCAGTTTCTCAGCTGCTAAAGGAGTTTCACTAATCCTTTTAAATAGACTTAGGTAACATCTTAAGGAATAGCATTATTACTTATATTAATTAAATCCAGTTTGGGACCCAAGGACTTTTCCCTTAAAGCAAGGACATGTTTTGAGACCTTGCTGTCCCAACTGTTCCCTGTCTCAAGCAGCAGCAGAGGTGATTATGTTTCTTGTGCGGCTGGGTGGGCTCTTTTGTTTTGTTTGATTTTGATGATACTGAAGCGTGACATGTTTAGTCTCACCTTTTGCCAGTGCTCTTTAAAACCATTCAAAAGACTACTGCAGCCACAGAAGTTGTGCTAAGGTGACACCCAGTTTTCAAGTCACACATCTGCAACCAAATAAGCAATCTCTCTTAGATCATCTCTGCATTTTGGGGGTCCATGTTGCTCAGGCCGCTTAGCAGCATCAGCAATACCATTTACTGTCAGTCTCAGCAGTGGGAGCATCCTGGTGTGGCCATGAAAGCAAGAATTTCAGAGCAGGTTGGCACCATCCCCACGGGCACCTCCTGCTCACTGGGACCCATCAGTGGGGGAGTTAAGACACCAACTCTCTGACTTGTGCTCTTTGCTGTGGAAACTAGATGGTGCTGGCTAAAATTAAATATTTCAATTTTAATGAAGTGGTGTGGGTTTTTTTTGTCTTAAACTAATTTTCTGGGGTTTTTTTCCCCAACATGGATGGAGGTAAAGCCTCCTAAGGGGCTAGAGTGCATTGATTTTGATCTTAGAAGGCTCTTGGTACAAACTGTACTGATCTTTAGGGCTAACCCTGATTTTGTACAAGGCTGCAAAAGCATCTTCCTTTTAAGCATTTGCAGGCGAGCGTGTTTTGTGCTTTCTACTGTGTGATTTCAGGGTAAGATCTTTTTAAATGCCCTGTTTCCCGACTCTTAGTTTCTGAGCCCTGTGCATAGCAAATGTCTTGGTACAGCTTTCATCTTGCTACTCTAGGCAATTGCACTGGCTTTCTTTTCCTGTCAAGGGTTTCCTAGTTATTTTCTGTTGCAGTTGGTGATGTTCAGTGATCACTATTCCTGTAAGAGCCCCCTTCTCCTTCCAGCTGGCTGTGAATATAAGTTGCAAGAGGCTCATCATGCTTGTCCAGACTCTGCAAAACCTCAGTGTTAAAGGCACATTCCTCCATATTGCAAAAGGCAACATCAGACAAGTGGGATGGCTGGCCATCACTTCTCCTCCTAAAATAGTCCCCAATCAAAATGAGCAGGAGTAACCCAAGGCTAGTAAAAACACTCCTAGAAATACAATGTGTATCACACTGTTTTCTTTACATTGCGGGGCAACTATAGGAGTATTCTGTTGGGAGCACTGTACTGCAGACCTTAAATAGCAGTGCTAATGTTTAGATTGTATTTTCATCTCTTCTCTGTTTTCCGTGCCAGGTTTCTGGGACTTTTGCCAGGTTCCAAGACCATATAGAATTAATTGTTAAAAAGGAAAATAAATATTTCTTAAGTGCTAGAGAATATGTATGTCTGATCTAATGAACAATAATTTTGTTCATTTATCAATTGTTAATTGTAATTTACTCAAATGGTTTTTCTGCCTGGGAGGGGGAGGATTGGGGCATGAGGAGAGTGATCCTCCTTGAGCTTCTGTATTGAATTTATGTATACACAAAACATTTCTGCATTCAATAATCTAAATAGACAGGATGACATTTCTGCCAGATAGAGATGTAGAAAGAACCATAAGGGAATTTTCCTAGCCTGTGTGGACTGGGTGGTTGAGAGGTCATTGCAAGCAATTTAGCTGATGTTATATTGAAGTCAGAGTTAAGGGAGCTTGGAAGGCCAGATTATGCTAGGTTTGTTTAAAAAGACATCCAAGATGCTAACTGTTATCTGGCGTTGCAGTACAAGGTTGATTTAAATGAGAAATTGCATATTTCTATTGATATCTCAATTATGCTTTGTTCTTGACTTAATTCAGAAGTTGTTTGCGGATAAACTTTCCGGTCTTGAGGCTGTCACTCAACACTGAGTTTGTCCCACCATCTCTGGCTCTGAGCTACGATTTTGATAGATGAATTTGGCATCTGCTGTGGCATCTGCTGCATGTGGCATCTGCTGCAATCTGTGGGATTTGATCTCATCCTTCTCAGCTGCGTTACTTTTTGCCTCGCAGCCCGGTGGATCTGCTGGTTCCCATGCAGGCTTCCGGCCTCCGACCCGCCAAGAGAGAATTAGTTTTGGGTTTCTGTATGCTTTGCTACTGAGGCTTCAAAATCCCTCTTAACCGAAGTCCCTGCTTACATATTGCTACCATTCATTTTTATTGGCTTCAGTAAAGTTGAATTCCTGTATCTTGATTTTTCCCCAATTCGTTCTCTGAGCAGCTTGAAAGAATTCAACAGAAAACAAAACCTCAAAGCGCTTATATAATGAATTACTTTTAAACGAGACGCTAAAAAAGACAGAGGAGCATTTATCAGGAATGTTTGTGGGCTTGGTGGTTACGAGCTTAAAAAAATATTCTGTGGAAAGGCTTTTGTCCCATGACAGAGATTTAAAAGGCTACGGATTCGGATTCCAGCAGAGACTCAGGCCTGTAATCACGTTTGAAATGTTCCCTTTCATAAGGCTCCCCGGCTGCCGCGGGCAGCGGGCCGGCTAGGGGCTCGCCTGCAGAAAAGCCCATCACCTGTTGGGGCCCCGGGCTCGGGGGCGCGTCCGG
>JAVJGI010000050.1:69542051-69552617 GCA_035590275.1 Ibycter americanus | reverse complement strand
ATGGACTGAGCCACAAAAAGAAGCGAGTAGGTGCCTGTTTCCAAACAGCAGTGCCGTATAAATGGCAGCACACGGGGTAGACGGTCGCTGGCGGGATAAAGGGCTCCGAGGTGAAAAGTGTCCGCTGGAGAGGAATAGAGATGTATTAAAAATACGTAGAGGAAGGAGCTTCCAGCTCCTGGCGAGGTGCTGTAAAGGGTTAACTCTCGCAGGGGCGGCTGGAGCTGCCCGGTAAAGATGAGGAAGGCTGCATCAGGCTTGGAGAGGCCTTTTCAATGCTTCTGAGTTTTCCTGTGTTTTTTTTTTTTCCTTTGCTGACAAAAGAGCGAGGGATTTTTCAAAGGTATTAGGTAACAAGGCTCCAGACCACACTTTTTCATGCACCAGAGGGTTCGTGTTACACAGTTACCTGAAGATAAGCCAGCACTTACATACCCTCAATGTCTGCCTATCTCTTTACAAATGTTGTCATGGTCTTTGGCCTTAAAGTAGATTTTAAAGTTGTAAAATTTATCTGACTGTTTTTTTTTTCTTTTTATATCACGCAAAACTTGGTTTTATTCTGTTTCTTAAGAAACAGTTTATTGAAAAAGTGATGTAGTATTTTCCAGCCCGCTGTCCTGAGACACATAAAATCCAAGGGAGATCCGTGAAATTTAAAACCAGACCACAGTCAGAAATCAGGAAAAAAAGCCTCCAAAACCCTCTTACTGTTTCATAGGTGTTTCGGAGCATGTTGAAAACACACTGAAAAAAGATTAAGGATTACAAATCTGCTTTGTCAAAGGAATTTTATCAGTTGGTATCCTTAAGGATACTAGTTACCTAGATACTAGGGCCATTAAGTGTACTGTGCCTATTGAACAAACCCGTTTCTTCTGTGTAAAGCGTCCTGTAGATTTTAAAGGTCAGGGAGTAAGGGTCCTGTCAGATCTTCTTTTCAAGTCACATAGTGGTAAAGATGATATAAAAGGGACATCTGCTTTAATGATGCTCACTTTTCTGTGAGGCAATGCTGCAGTTGTGTGTTAGAAGTATGTAAGTACTGTGCATAGCTTATATAAGTGATTATTTCCAGGCCACTTCTTACAACGTGTATATGACTAATGATGCAGAACATGCCATTGAACACTACCATACTTTTAAAAGAGTCTAGCTTTTATATTGATTATTTTCTTTTTCTTATGAATGTGAATATTGGGATTAAGTTCTTATAATACACTGGGGTTTGTTTTTTTTTTTCAGACCAGGCAAAAACCAGTTTGCATGTAACATCACTAGATGATGCAGAATGTCTCCGATCTAAAGAGCTCCTTTCGACCCCGAACAGTCACACTTCTAACTCAAAGTCCACCCGCAACATCCCTCGAAGACATACAGTAGGTGGGCCTCGCAGTTCCAAAGAAATACTGGGAATGCAAACCTCAGAAATGGACAGGAAGAGGGAGGCTTTTCTTGAGCATCTGAAACAGAAATATCCCCACCATGCTACAGCAATAATGGGACACCAGGAGAGACTGAGAGATCAGGTATGAAAGTCAAATTCGTATCTTGCTTTTTGTTAAATGGATCTTATAACTCCTACAAAACTGGGTGTTACCTCATTACAAAAGGTGAGAATGTAACAAAGCATTACACAGATTTTTTTTTTTAATGCAGCCTAAGATTTAGTTGCTCCCTTGAAATTCAAAGAAACAATAATAAAAATGAAACTATTCAATATTACCTTGGAATTGTTTGTTGAAACTGACATTTTTAAAGAGCTTTTCATTTTTTTAGAGTATTCACAGAGAAAGGAGTGAAGGTGAGACTCTTGATCTTAGTATATGGGTCTCCATCTACTTTTCACAGCTGAAGGGAAAATACGGAACAGCTGTTAATGTCTGTTACATTTTCCATATTGGCACCACTGCCCAGGAGAAAAGAAAATATCTGTGGAGTGTGTCTGTGTGCCTAAGCTGGCTCTGTTACCCTTTAATTTGCTTTCTTTTCTATTTTTGAGTCTTTTAATACAAACAGAATGGACTTAGCCACAGGTATCTGCCTCTTCCAAGCTGTTTTGACATCCACATTGGTCTTGTCAGCAGTGTACCTTAAGGTGGTTTGCTTCTCACCTGCCTCCAATTGCTTTTCAGCAGCAAAAAGTATATGTAGGGTCAGAGGAGATGTGACATGCTGATGTATTTCTAAGAGCAGGTGGAGGCTGCCGTCACCTCAACTTTCTCAATTCAAGGAATGCCGTGCAAGGATCCTTTCACAGCCTAACTCTGGACTCTGGTTTTGGATGCAATATTAGAGTTTAATATGTTCAGCTTTATGGACAGTCTACCTTCTATTCCATAATTCATTTTTTTTTCAATCAACCAGCAGAATTTAGAGTTCAGGCTCAAAAATCTTGTGCCCATTACTCTCAATTTAACAAATGATTGACAGCAAACCAAAGAAAAGGTTTCTGCACTTCAGCACTAACAGTAAATTAATTGTAAGTAAGGAATAAAACAAGGTGGAAAAATATTGTACTCTTGTTATGGCAGGTCTTACTGAACTCCCAGCATCTTTTGAAGCCTTCCAAACCTTTGGAGATCAGACCATTGTTACAGGTTGGAAAGACAGTAATTTGGTAACTTCCCCCCTACAACTTCTCTTTGACAGCGTGTCTAAAGATCCCAGGTGCTATCACTCCTCAGAACACAACTGCTAGAATCCATACGTATCCAGCTAAAATTGCTGCAAGACTTCAGCTCTAATGAGGATGATCTATTCCTTATTTTTAAACAGCTTTCCTCCTTTCCTTTGAAAGTCTTGATTTTTTTTTTTTTTTTTCCTCCCCACTTATCTCTTCCATGAACTTTAGTGACTGTGTGGAATGTGCTGGGTGGTGGATAAAGATAGCATACAAATTAAATAAAGGGGGTGGCAGGGGGGTGAAATCCAGAGATTAGATCTTTTGGAGTCATGTAAATATTTAGTTCCAGTGTTGCAGACACTGCAAACCCAGTTTGAACAGCCTACAGCATTACACCCTACACATTTTGTAATTTGAGCCTTTTCTGAAGGCAATAAATTACAGAAGGAATGCAGTAACTGTTCCTGCTATTTGTTTAAAATGTGTCATCCTTGCTAATTTATTGAGGGTAGAATTCATGCGAATGTCTCCTGCTTCTACTTTCTGATGATTAGACATATGTATTGTATGTAATGAGTTTTTAAATAATTTTAAACCAAATAACTTTAAAATTACTATTAGAGCATCAAACTGTCTTTCTTGGGAACTGGAAAGACTGAAGACTTCATCCATTCAGCATAACGGTAAAAAAAAACAAAGACAAACTGAACAGAAGCCACATTAATAATGTGCAGAAATGAGTTATGCTAGTTGATTGTAAGAAATTTGCTTAGCTGAAATGTGATGTATCAACAGTCTGGCTCATCAGGTGCAGTAAGATTATTATGGTCATGCATTATAGTTCAGAGGGTTTTTTTCTTATCAGTTGTGTCTGTGTACACACACATATATCCATATTTTGTGTGTGTTTGTGTGTATATATGTATCTCCATGTATAGATACACATAGGTATCTATATATATATACACAGCTCTGTGTGTGTGTGTGTATATATATGTGTATGTATAATGCATGCTTACTTAGCTGCTCCATGAATAAGACCATAATGCAATTTTTCTTTAGAGGGTGTGTTTGTGTTTAGCATACATCCTTTTTCCCCCCTTCTATATGCATGTGTGTAGCAGTGGTGTAGAACACAAACTGCATCCATGTATAGTAGGTTTGTGTATGTAATATATATAGATCACATACAAAATCTGTAAGATGTACGGGAAGACATGAATGAAAATGTCGTGATTTATTTTCCAGGTTCCCTTCCTCCCTTCTTACTTCTCCAGCTGCTCCAATATCTGGAAAGTGGCAGCATTATCCATGGTGGAAGTTTCCCCACTGTGGGAGATTTATCAACGATAGTAGCTGAATCAACACCATTTTCTAATCTCTGTGTCAAATGGTGCAGCTGGAACATAAAACATCCCAATATTTACAGTCAGGAGGTGGTCCCTGGGATATCATACAATTTGTCTTCCAGGTTGCTCTAAACCCTGTCAGGTCCATAACCAACAAAAATGGGCCAGAAAATCAAGATTGGTAATTGTCTCTCTTTTTGTGGACTTTCTTCTCTTGTCAGTTTTAAGCATCAGTATCTGAGTATGGCAAACTGACCCCTGCTTTGCAGAAAGTAAACATTAGGAAAAAATATTTGATGTTGTCAGATCATACTGTATCGCCTCCACCAGCAAGGTCAGCTCTGAACGTTGTCCATATCTTCCACTACGTATTAATGGTTTCCTCCAGGCTTCGTTTATTCGGATAAATCCCTCCCTTGGATGTGCCTCCTGAGGACCCTTTCTACTCTTGATAACCTGCCACAAATCAGAAGTACAATCATGGCCAGGTAAAATGCCAGTGGGGATTATTGATGGCTAACAAACATGGTGACCTGAAACCTCCCAGCTGTGCACACAGATCATCCCTCCTTCACCCCACAGGTTTGTTGCCTTGTTTGTGATACCTTATTTTGGAAAGGAAAGCTCGCAAAGGCAGGGTCTGTCTTTATTTGCACGAAGGCCTTGGGATACTGATGCAAGGCAAATAACCTGCAGCTAAGCTGGTCTGTGTGCTAAACTGGGGCGTGAATTTACAGCGGCTGGGGCGGTGCAGGCATGCCATGCCTTGTGCACCCCAGAACAACCACAGGGGAATGCAGCATCCCACAGCCGCAGATTTTGGCAGCAGGCCCCCGCACTGCAGGTTTTCCACCTAGCAAGACAACCCTGCAGCCAGGCACCAGAGCTCCTGGAAACCTGAGGAACAAAATTTTCTTTTATCGGTAATGCAAGTTTCTGCGGGAGCTTTGGATACCTTGCCTCTGCCAAAGCTGTCTCGACTGCGTTAATGAAAGCAAAGCGCTAACGTAATCTTCAGGAAAGTTAGAAAGAAAAAAGAGAAAGGAAGGAGGAAAACAGTCTTGATCTTTTGAAGTTTGAGATGGTGTGAATCATCTGCTGCTGAGCTCATGGCAGGACATGATCACCTGTTTAGGTGGGGTTGATGCTGGTCAGCAGAGGAGGAAAGAGAACGTACAAGTGTAAAAGCTGGGCCAGTGGCTGAAAGGGTGAAAAAGAGTTAGCATTTAAGAGGTTAAAATGCTAACCTGGCCATGGGAGGGGAGGGGGTAATCCCTGCAGTGAACCTGTTTTACAAGTCACTTTGCTAAAAAAAAAGCTTTCTGAGTGGCAGAGGGCAAAAATGAGTGTACGAGTTTTTCAGAGCTGGAGCTGATGAGCATGTCTTAAGAAAATGAGCTGGAAGGTGTTTGCCATAGCTTTCTTTTGTTGTTGTTTGACTAGGAAATACACCGGGAGATGTGGAAGGGTCAGGAACAGCTCTAGCATTTTAGCCAGTGCTCTGTGAAGACCATGTTTATTAGGAAATGAAATTAGATTTTCATCAATTTTAAAAAAAACAACACACCCTTCTGGTGCCAGTGCAAGGCTGAGTGCCTAGAAAATGGTGGTTGAGGATTTTTTTATTATGTGCAGTTAGGTCTGAACATGACAGGTAACTCTGGCATCTGAGCAGGTGTGGTTAAGGTTACCATGGAGATCCATGATGTCATGCTTGATAGAGCATGTCAAGACAGCTAATCTAACATGTAGATGTTCAAAAAGTCCCATAGGCCAGAACTAAGCTTTATGCAAATAACAAAGTTAGGCTGCAAAAGGGCGAAAGAAAATACGGCTGAGATATGGCGTGCGTTTTACCTGGCAGCTTGAAAGGATTATAACAGGCTTCATCATAAATTGAAACTTTTGGAACTAAAGGAAGAGGATTTCAGACCATCTCTGGCCTCACCTGTGGAATCTCACATTTCGGTAAATAAGCCTCTTTCTTTTTCTGCCCTCGCTGTAAAAAAATGCTTTTGAAATCATGGAGTTTGCTTCACCACGTTGCTCCTCCTGGCAGCAGGGCTAAGTCAATAAAGCAAGTTTTCTGGCATGGCATGTTCCCTTTTCTCTTTCAAAAATGAGTTCTTTATTGAATGAACTGAGAATTCGGAATTATTTGAAAGGCATTGTAATGTATTATGTTGATTATATGAATCATGCTGCAAAAATGTCCTAGGTAGTGTTTTGGAGGAGAAACTAAGAATGGAGACACTGTATTTATTTGTAGATTATTGCCAGATGTCTTTCCTTTAACTGTTAAAATAGAACCCTAAAATTACAACAGCATTTATTCCAGGATTTGATATCTGCAAAAATACCGAAGCTTTTTTTTTATTTTAATGGATCATAGCGTCAGTTGTTAAACTGACTTTGAGTATGTGCTTCAATATCATAAGGTAACACTGGGGCATTTCTTAATAGATTTTTTTTCTTGGGTAAAAGTACATTAGTAAAGGGTAAACACATTTGGAGGTAAAAGTCCAGCAGTAGAACAGCTATTGGGACTTTTGGGTTTTAGGTATAAACAAAAAGGGATATTTTCAGTCCCTCTGGAGAGAGAGTAAAATCCCTGGTTTCTTAGTTGGAACCACTTTTATTCTTACATCAGCCACAACAGATCAAGTAAACATCAGTACATAAGGGAGAGCCCCCTCGCTGTCACTGCTGTGATACGGTAAGGGAAGGCAGGTTTAGGACTACAAAGTTTAGTTGGTTCAAATCACTCAGTATGAAAAGGGTTAAATCTAGGTGGGAAAGGGTGGGGGTTTGCAGTAGTTAATGTCTGAGCTTAAAAATGTGAAAAGAGAAAAATCTTAGGTTCTGCCTAAAGACACCTGAGAAATGTAAACTTGAGAGAAACTTCAGTTCAACGTAAATCCTCAGTAGGATTTAGGGAATAAGGAGGCTGCAGAGTATGGTAAGCACATTATCTAATTCCAGGTGAAAAAACAGGGTATAAAGGTTTTCTGATGTTCTGCATTGCTTGATCGAGCAATGCTAAATAAACTTTTTTTTTGAAACATGTATCGATCATTAAAGTGAATGGATTGAAAAGAGTACAAAGTGAAGAAATCACTAATTTTTTTTGGTCACAGCTCCTTTGCTTTTACTCCTAGTTATATCTTGAAACTAAGACAGTAATGGGAGTATTTTAGAATAAATTTCAGGTTAACCTTTCTCCCAAAGTCTGAGTGTTAATTATTTAGTACTAGAATATGTACAAATGACAATGTGTCAAATTAACTAGCATATTTTGCATTCATTACACTGTTGCTTGTTGGTGCCATGGAGTCAGTTAGGGAGAAGTTGATTTAGTATTAATATTGTGTGAATACTTTTCTGGTGTGTACCCATTAAGAAACAGAGTTTAAAAATGACATTTGATTTTAAAATGTACACAGTGTATGTGAAGAATGTGATTTTACTCTGGATATATGTTGCTGCAGACTTTTCTAGTTGAGAAAATCCATTTTGTTGAGTTACTACTTGGTTCACATCCTGCTCTATATAATGTGTTATCAAAAAATGCCTGTTTTTATCTGAGAGGTCGGTGTTATACAGCTAGAACTTGCTGTTGTGTCAGCATAGGCTGTAGGTACTTGTTCAGGGGGAAAAAAAGTTTCAGAAGTTGTTTCAGGAGATTTCTGTGTGTTCCCGCCTCTTCTCCACCAATGGGTCCTACCTCCCTGCTCAAATAAGATGGCAGTTCCCCCTCCTCCCTGGATAGTCTTTAAGCCCAACAAAACATGTTACGCATTGGGGAAGGGGGGATCATCCCCAGCATCCACACATGTCCCCTGTCTCACCATCAGGTACAACAATTTATTGCTTTCCAGTGCTGCTGTATGTTAAAGGCAACTGCTCTTATTTTACCTTGTTAAAAGCACCTAAGAAAAGCTATGAAAATGAACATATGAAACATGATTGCAAGCTTAGAACTCTGCTGATTCCAAGGCCTTAGCTTTTGTTTATGGAAGGACATGAGGTGACCTGTCCATTTGTTTTGAGTTGAAACATGTTTTTTAGCCCCCAGATAATGCTGTGATTGCAAGATATTTATAAATAGATCAATAGATAAATGAACAAAGAGCTAGTTTGTTAGCAAAGTAAAGTGGATTTACTTTATTTACTGTAAGTGAAAACGTTGAGGAAGAAGAATAATATTCCTAGTAGAATGTCTCAGTGGAAAGTCTTTCCATTTTAGTCTTTAGTTTAAAAAGGTAAGGCAACATATTAAGGTATATATTAAACTATTAGCCCTAAGGTATCTGGGAGTAAGTGGAGTTTAACCAGAGAGGTAATACTTGCTTTGATAAATGTAAGTTTTCCATTTATATCTATCAGTTAAAAGTAATAATAATAATAAAAAAGCTGTTCTTTTCAAAAAGCAAACAAAACAAAGCTGCAAAAAGGCTAATAAAGCAATTCCTTTTCTTTTTCCTTCCCTCACCCCATGCAAACCACAGACTAGCGCAGTTACTTTGCCCCAGCAGGATTAGTAACTTTTCTGTGGCAACACCTCTGCATTTTAAATAGTATGTATTGTTTGTAACTCAGAAGTCCCAGGTAGTTGTTACATGCTTACCTTTGTTCATGTGAATTTTGTACGTATATTTTTCTAATCTATTTTATGATGAAAACTATTTTTAGAATCCTTTGTATTCAGCTGACTGAATCAGTACCCACAGTAATCTTGTTGAATCTAGGACTCTGGTGCCCCTTAAAGCACAGTTCGTGTGCTTTACTGTGTAGCTGCATTCAAGAGAGTTGCCTGTGGAAACCTCTCCCGGTTATTGTAGACACCTGAGATTCCTTAGGTTTCAGAAACTTCAGCTTTTCCAGTCAAAAATATCCTGAGGCATTTATAGATGTGTTTTTGCACATACTCAGTTTAGTCCTGGCGCTTTCTGGGTTGTCTCTGGATGACTACCAGAAACTGCACCAAAGCAGTCTGCAGGACCTCGTTTGGTGGATGGGTTCAGTGCAATACTAACTCCTTCAGCAGTGGTGGAGAGGAGAGCCTGCGTCCTGTGCATTGGCCTGGAAGCATCCACCCCTGGGGCAGAGGCACCTCCTGCCTCTTCTGAACCTGTGCTAGATGCCCTCCTTCCTCTGGGGATGCTTGGAGGCATTTGGGATAGGCAAACCCTACATTTTCCCATTTGAAGTGAAGCCACTGGGCAATGACCTGTTACAGGGTTTGGTCTCCATAGCCTTGTGATTAGCCCCTCATACCAGCTGCTGAATGAACCTCATTGCAGGACTGCAGAATTGAGCTTCTCTCTTCATGCTCTCCCTGGCCATGAGGATCTTGTGTTCCTTTCTTCTTAGCAGCAAAGTTTCAGGAGTCAGTGACAGAGCCCTGGCCCTGTGTTGCTTTAGCCTAGTTATCAAGTTGCTCTGCCCAGAGATGGAGATGTGGCTGTAGAACTTCCTTCAGACTTAGGGAACCAGAAAGCCAAATACTTCTTTTCCTGTCCTGTAGAGGTAGATACGTGTTACGAAGGGTGCTTTGCCACTGCTTCCTTTTCCAACTCTACTTTTAAACCAAAGCACCTCAGGTTGCTGTGCTTCATGCCCAGCTCAGGGGTGAACAGCATAGGAGATACCCTCAGAGTACTATTCTAGATGGGGCTCGTCAGTGACCCCAAAGTTCATTTCAAGCCCCTTACTCATGAGAGTCCAAGAAGTTTATGACAGAAGTGAAAATGAAGCTGTGGTCTACAGACACCTTTGGCCATGCTGGTTTTGAGCAGGCATTCTCTCTTGTACGTAGTTCTGGAGTTGTGTTGCAGAAGGTGTGAGGATTGCTTTTTTAGCAGATGAGGAGCATCACAGTCAGTCTTGGGTGAGGGTAGCAGATTGTGCTGGTGGTGGAGCTGAGGTTACAAGTGTAGCTTCCATGATCATTGGTCAGGGCGTCCTTCTGTAGCCTGTGATTAGCCTCAGTATTTATGAATATTTGCTGTGTCTCAAGATCATTTCCTTGAAAATGGTTGTGAATGTGCTTGGGTTGTTCTCGTTTCAGCCAAATAGTCCAATTAGCTTCCCACTGGGAATGTTCTTGTGCTCTTTGCCCATTGTCTCTTGGGAGGAGAGCACATACGTACGTCAGTCATGAGCAAAGTAAATGCACCTCTGGACCATTGCTGCTGCATTACAGCATTATCCAGTTGTTTTTCAAAAAAAGCAGACTGCACCGAAGTCACCTGATTAACTGGCTTGGTTTAACCATAAACCCTGGGTTTTAAATCTGAGCTCACATAAGAGAACAAGAGTAAGACAAGCAAATCACTTATCAGCATATATTCTAATTTCCTTTCTTTTTCAGTTGAATTGAGTACACTCAGAGGAACAGTGCTGTTGCTAAAATTGCAGTCAACACCTGTCACTCCTGACAGCAGCCACCAAGATGTGTGTTTTTAGTGTTCACCCAATCATGGTAATCGTCACAGCACTACAAAACTATCATACTGCAACAAGGCTTTCCCACACAAGGTTCCAAAAGTTCATCTACTGTCTGTGCTGTTTCTTCATCCTCTTCAGGCC
>JAVJGI010000050.1:69491519-69541951 GCA_035590275.1 Ibycter americanus | reverse complement strand
TATTTAGCTACTTAGCAGGAACAAGCCGCAGCTGTGCATTATCCACATCAGCCAACCCACTGCCCAGAAGCAAGCCCACAACTGTATATTATCAATGTTAATTAACTCTCTACAGTTCTTCTACAGGTAATTGTGCCAGTTCAGTAAATCCAGAGTCTGGTGGTATTAAGTTTTGCATCTTGACCCATCAAGCCAACACAGGGACTTTTGGTTGGTTGAGATTGTTTTGAAGGGTCTGGTTTTTTTGGTTTTGTGGGGGTTTCTTTCATTAATTTGTACCATTTGTATTACTGCGTTTTGTGTGGTCTCTTGTGTTGTGAATTATAGTTATTCCATTCATTCACTGGGAAATTGCTGTCTTAGTAAATGCTGAGTGTTGTCACATGTTTAAGTTTAGGAAAGGTTTTCACTGGCTGATTAATACTCTGCCATAGGTGCACTTCACTTAAAAAAAAAGTTAACCCGAAAATTGAAATTAGTTGTTAAAGAAAGGAGTAGAGAAGCTATTCTCTTAGGTTAAGTCTGAAATCCAGAACAACCAATAATATGTTTTTCACCATGGCTTCTGCTGTGGGTTCTTAAGGAGGTTCTAACAACCTCTCGGAAGGTGGATGTTGGATAATTGGCCATGTACATCATGTACATTCTGATCTTTAGTAGTTACAGGTTACTTTGTCCCACATCTTGAGATTTGTTTTATCTTCCAAAATTATGTTCTTGCTACTTGTAAAACTGGGACTTCTGGATAGCTGCATGAATGTCCAGTTTTATTTTGGTTTGCTGAATTCTTGACTATATTAATGTCTCATGACTGTAAATTCCAGAGCTCAGCTATGTTTTAGGAATATTTCAGCCTCTAAGGGGTTTACATTTCTTACATATACATTTAATAGACTGTCTCCATGCTCTTACATTGATTTCATTCTAAACAGAAAAACTAATTGTAATTCAGTTTCAGCCAACACAATTTTTTCAGTCTGGAGGGAGATGTCAGTTCTAAGGAAGGAGGAAGGCAGCAAGAGGAAGGAGTAAACAGTGAAAAACCAAAGAATTAAAATTTTTTTTTATTTGAAAGCAGTTGAGTCTCGTTTTAAATTTTACATGATATATTCCCTTCCAGATACACTTACAGCCAGATGAATAAGCAGAGACTTTTCCAATTTGCACCTATTTTGTGGGTATGTGGGTGTCTAAAGTCTGGAAACAGAACTGCTGTCAATGTCTATGTATGAGCTTTGGGCTTTCTTCCACTGTGCTTTGAAAGCATAATTTTAGCTGCATTTATTCATATGTAGCCCTATTTTTAGTAACAAAATACCATACATCAGACTGTTGTAATTAGTAAGAAATTACTCACAGAAGGAACAAATATTTGACTTTGATTAGAATGAGTAAGAAGAAATGTCACTTATTTCCCATTGGCTGAATAAATAAATAGTTGTATGACATTGGTTGGTTCATTTAAATAAGAGTAAATATTGTTTGGAAGGAAGAGTTATTATTTAGCATAATGTAAAAAATTAATTAAAAATATAGCATAAATATAACACAAACAGTTCCATTAAAAATGTGTACCTGAAAAGCTAAGACGTTCATAAAATTTCCTATAGATCCTAAATCCCTGTTTTATTTCCTACTTTTTCTACAGAGAATTGATCATTTCTGTAAATTCTTGATCTAAGTTATATTTTTCCCTTAAAGTCTTTAAAAAAGAAACCACTCCAAAACTTCACAGATGCATGCTAATTTCAGTCTTTCATTATGTGTATCATGGATTCTTTATTTTTTAAAAAAGCTATTTCATATTAAAATTGCTTAATAGCTTTGCATTAAAAAGACAACACTGTGTCAACATCTACTACTCAGGGATGTGGGAGAACCTCGGTATTCCTCTGGTCTTAGACTGGAATCACCATGGTATCGCAGGTACCATTAGTTGTCAGTAACTGCTGGCAGTATTTTGGTTTTTTTTAACTGAGAATCAGTATTGTTTCAATTGTTTTTAGCTGCTAATCTAAGCTGCCATCTTTTTGGTTAATACTAGATCCAGCACTTGGGGTACAGGCAGGATGGTGCCTTCTGCCAGCCCCTGGCATGCTGTGTGGGCGAGTGGGGCCGAGAGGGTTTCTGTGCTGCGCAGCCGGGGACTGTCTCAGTTTTACCACAGGCAATTAGTACGGTGTCTGTCACTGGAGAATTTCAGTGAAAACACGTGATAGCAACAGCATCAAAAGCCTTCTGGAAATCAGTGGAGAACTTCTCCCTTCTGTAGATCGCAGAAGGATTGGGTGGGATGGAGTGAAGAGGCGCAGATCACAGAATGGTTTTCTTGTCCTCATGGCACTGGTATTGATGTCGATAACAACGTTCCCGCTGACTGGAGTACGGTTGGCTCAAGCCACTAGCAGGTCGTCTGACCGACGTGCTCTTCCTCTGATATCAGATGCAAGTATTTAATTTCTGGCTCATGTGTACTTCCCTTCTATTTTATTTTTACCAAGTGTTTTCCGCACCGGACGTTGTGGCCGGTGCCTTCCCGCATGGACAGGCCCTGCAGGCACCTGCTGCTGCTGCTGCTCCCCGGCACGCTGGGCTCTCGCAGCTCCCTCGCCCCTGGCAGCTGACGGGCACTGCTGTGAAGGCAGGGCTCCTGGCCGCGGTTTTCTAATCCGGTCCTGAACAACTGCGTTAATCCCATACCGAGCCTGGGACCCTACTGCAAGCAGGAGTCAGGTTTCTTCCCAAGGCTGATGAATAGCTTTCAGTAATGCAGGACCATTGTGGAGGTCACGTATGATACTTGGTTGTTGCTGTAGCTTAATTCCACAAGAGGTTTCACCATAGCATTAACTATTTGTATTACTTTGATCGCACTTTTTACATCTGTCTTTTTACTGTGCATGTTTTACCCTCTTTCTTCATTGCTAAATCATGAGCTCCTTGGTCTCGGGTATTAATCCTGTCACAAAAGGGTAGTTCTAGCCCATGTGCAAATGTGTATTTGTTCAATCCCCACCCGTATGCAAGCATGCAACCATGAGAAACCAGTATTTTTTTTATATATGAGTCATTCATACACCCGGACGTGTAATGAAATCTCACATCAGATGAAGCTCTGCTGCGTGTGCACACCTATAGAAAATCTGCACCAGGAGGAAGAGGGATGTGTGCTACTCCTGGGTCTGTCGCTCCATGTCGATAGCAGTCCGCTACAGAGGGGATGGATTTTGAGAAGGAGGTTACCTCTCATGCTCCTGTGGCACAACGAAGAAGAAAAAGGAGCCTCTCAGCTCTTTGCTGCTCCTCTGGTGCCTCTTCTGCAAGCCAGGTACAGTTGTGATAAAGAGCCAGGGCTTTCCTCTGTGGGGCTTGTGTAAGAGTTAGTAGAAGCTTCTGGATGGATCTTTTTTTCAAAAGACAGCTCCCTGTAAGGAGGAATGTCCTTAAGTGTTCGTTATTATTATCCTATTGTCTATACGTGTTGCTGGATTGAGTTTGAAAGGTGCAAAAAACCTTTAGGTCACTTCAGTAGTCACCAGACATTTTTGAGATGGAGGCTGACAGACTACAGAAGAAAGGTTTCCCTTGAACCACGTTAAAATACAATTTGATTCCATTCCATCTCATGGTTTCAAAATTTGTCGTACACTGTCCAAAACCCAAGATGCTTTCTTCTCTAATTATAAAGAGTGTTTATATGTAAGGTTTAATCTACTTACTGGAAGTCTTCCAGGGCTCTGGAGTAACTGCTACTTGTGGGCCTCTTCTGAATTGAAGGGTTAGAAAACAGTAGGCTTCTACTCCGAAGATACTTGGATAGTAAAGATGAGTGAGCTACTTTTTCCCCTTGTCTTCTCTTGCTTCTGCTGTAATATTTTGGGTTTGAGACACTTTTTTTTCCTCATGCTGTGACAGCAGGTATTGCTTTGTTTTAAAGAAACTGTGAACTCACAAGTTCGGTCTTGTTTCTGCATGACTTAAACCTCAGAGATGTTATTTTGCCAAGAATCGTTGCACTTATAATATGTTAGACAGATTTCTTTGTGGCTGTGTTATATAAACAAAGCCAGCTTGAAATTTAGGGAAACTTTTAATAGTTTATAAAAGGAGAACTGAGGAAATTAAAAAAAAAAAAAAAAGTTCACAAGTACTCAAACAGGTACTTGTGAGATGCTTCTTACGTTGGGTTGGTTTTTGGTTTTTTAACATGCTTTTGTGGATTTCTCACAATACCTACAAGCGATGTATATTACTAGAGAGAGAATGGGTTGGGCTTTTTGTGATATATCACAGCTATGTGATTTTAGTTGTAGAAACTGGGGCAAATAATTCTGAACTGATACCAGAAAAATTTTCTGTTTAAGGCCATCACTCTCTGTGAAGATTGTTTTTCCTGAGGAGGTATATATAACCTTTCAGATTAGATTTACTTGCTGTGTAGCATTTTAAACACAGCAGACTAAAACTAATGCGGGGTTAAACCTACAGATGTATTGAGTCGCCTGGCAAAACAAGGGCAGCTTAGATAACCATTCAGTAGCTTATTGTGGTATGATAAACATGGAATTCTAGGTATTTTCTACAATAAAAGAACTTACTTGTTCTTTTGATCTGTGCTTTCTGCTGCTACTTGTCAGACTTCCCTGGATACTGCCAAAACGTCTCTGCTTTTGTCATTGTCTGTCTTTTTTTTTAATTAGGATCACAATATTAGATTTTGAGGGCAGAATAGCTTTTCTAACTTCCTCTGAAAAAAGCAGTCAGACAAAAGTTATCAAGCCTTTTAAGTGAGGTTTGTCTAGCCACTGCTGCTTTGTTTTTGGCTTGTCTTCTCTGTGGTTTGAAAACTTTCTTGAATGTCTGGGTTCTGTGATCTTTCAGAGGTCTTTTAAAATGCAGTCATCATTTCACAATGTTCACTCTGCCTTCAAGTAGTTCCAGTGGAGATGAGGGTGATGATCTGGTTTTACTTACCTCAATATATGGCAAGGACCTGTGTTTGGAAACATAAGCTTACATACTGTTTTACTGCTCATTTAACTAAAACAGCCAGCCTGATTTCATATTGATATTTCTGCCAGCCCACAAAATCACCTGCACTTCTTCACCCAAATTCAGCAAAGTAATTGAGTCTGGTGGTGTCCTGTTGCAATAGGCAGATTTAATTTATTTTATCTGAAATCTGAGAGGGAGGGAAAGTGGAGTAAGAGTTATGTGGGGAAGAAAAGCCTTGATTAGCAGTGGAAAATATTTCACCTTGAGTCAGTTCTAGGTGTGTTGGGTATTGCACTTAAGAGCAGAACCATTGAAATCCTTTTGAAAACTAATGACTAGCACAGACTGCAGGGTTAACAATGTATTGTGATATTGTGCTCAACAAAACCACATAGTTTGTCTTTTACATGACTAGACTGCCTTGGTTCACAACTAAAGAGATAATATCCAATTTTCTTGTTAATAAGACAGGTAAGCAGTCATAACCATAGGTCTGCTGTTTGATCATTTGAAAGTTCAGGCACCAAGAAGCATTGCAAAGAACAAATCTGCCCAGCCCCACAGCCCATGTGATATCTCTTATCTCTCCTGTCACTTTGCTCTCTTCTAAGAGGAGGATCAACCAGTTGTTTCTCATGTAAGCCCCTGCTTCAGACATACAGGCATGATGCTCACGTAAACCCCATGGAAGTGAAACTGGTTGTCAGCATTGTAATAAAGGCACTGTTTTTCCCCACCGCCTTTCCTAAAAGCTCTGTATAAATACGTGACAAGGCAGATGGTGTGTAATAACCAAGTTCTTCCTAGTGGAAGGTCTCAATAAGTAGGAATATACAAACATGAAACTGACTTCACCGTCCCAGGTGGGTGTTTGGGTTAACTGCTGTTCATTGTAGATGATTTCAGAAGCATCTGATTAAATTGTTAATAGAAGTGCTGTTTTTCAGCAGTATTGTTTGACTAATATATGATTGCAATTTACTTCTTTGAGTCCAAAGTGCACTGATCAAAAGAAAAGTGATGCTGAGATCTGGAGACACTGTGGGAGTTGTACTTCTTTCCCTCAGCCTAATCCAAAAAATACATGATGGAAACAAGTTAATAATTTGTCATATTGGAAAATTTCTTAAATAAATACTGTACTACAAGCTCTGTTTGACTTGAAGGAGAACAGTTGCTACACCTTCACTTAAAAGAGAGGGAGATACTCCTTCTTATCAGTACAGCTATTTCTTTCCTGCCAGATTGTGCTGGTCAGAAAGGATAAGGGATAAGATCACAGGCTGTATAACAGTGCCTTTCGCCTCCTTTTTCATAATTAGCAGTCTGAGAGTCAACAGGACAAAATCTGTATTTGTTTCTCATACACATTGCTGTGCCACTTTACGTGAAAGCAGTGCAGTCTTAATCTAAGCAGTTTTGTACAGTTTGAATTAATCCAACCATTAAGAACAAGCTCATTGTTTGAAGATTTGTGGATACTGTTTCACAGACCAAGAAACTTCAGAGTTTAGTTCAGCTGCAGTATCAGACAAACAAAATGAAAGCAAGTCATGATGCAGTTGTCTTGCTTTTTCTTTCTTTTGCAGGGTATTTTTTTGTCTTCCCTCCTTCATTACAGTCTGCCACAAATAATTTGTAGAGTACAGTGACCTTTTCAGAAAGACTAGTAGTAGCAAGTGCTTAGGGATCACTGTCTTGATAGCTGGAGAGAGGAGATTATTGTAGCATCCAGGAAATTATCTAAAGAGTGAAATATCAAAAAGATACAGATTCCTCCCAACCTCAGCCCCCTGTAGAGGAGCCAGAGGTGTATTAGCCTCCAGCATGGCTGGACCATTGAAACATGTCATCTGGCATGGTTTTAGTCCTGGGAAATACCTGGTCAGTGATACCAGCATAGTTTCTATACATCATCCTGGAAAACTGAAATCAGGGATGTGATTTACCTGCAGACACAGGCAGAGGAAGGCCATCACCTGGATGTTTCCCTGAAGAGGTTTAAGGAGAATGATCAGGGTGCCTGGAGACCTGGTGCCCCTTGGGACTAGCAGAGGGAGAAGCAGGTGACATTTAACATTGGAAGAAATCCGTGGATTGCTCCAGAAGTCTGTAATAAAGTGCTCTTGTCCTGGTTTGCCAACTTAAGTTTAACAAAACTTTGAGTTTGGTTGCTTAACCTTATTTTATATTTTTTGCAAATTTGTGGTGAAATGAGTTAATTTGGGAGGAGGTAAATATAGCTAGAAGTCAAAATTTTCCATACAGAGGAATGCTAAATGTGGTCATCTCTCACAGTCGTTGATGGGAATATGTCAAAAGGCAACTTTTATAGAAATGTAGCTTTTTACTGGGATCTGGACTTTGGTGAAGAAATTCACTCTACCTAGGCTGCCAACAACTGCATTGCAATCTTTTACCATAAGACTTTGACATATTGTCCTGTTAGGTACACAGTATCTTGTTACAAAGTATGCTGCTGGTGGTGTAGAAGCATGCAGCTGTCTGCAGAGTCACTTTTTGGTGGTAAAGAGTAGAGCCAATTAATGATTATGAGCATGGTGTAAATACATGAGATATTTAAGGTAAGTGTTCAATATACTGCAATACTGCATGGGTCAAACTCTTCACATGTAAGAGCTCAAAAGAAGATACCGAGTTGGTATTGAGCAAACTAGCAGTGGCGTTACAAACCTAGAAGACCAAATGACTTTGTACACTTCTGCCTTAGCTTTTGAAAATTTTACTGGCGAATTAATTAACTGCATTTGAGCAAGTATGTGATCGTATGTCATAGCAAAGCCTAAGTTGGAAAGGACTTCTGAAGGGCATCTGAACTGCTGTAGAAAGCAGAGACTTAGATTAGGTTATCCACACCCTGTCAAGCTGAGCCTTGAATGCTCCCAGTGGAGATTCCATTGCTTCCCCAGATGAAATTTCCAGGAATGGGGTAAGCTGTACCTGGAAAATGGTAAGTCTGGAAGGGATGTAAGAAGCTTCTGAAATGCAGGTTCACAAGAGTTCCTAATGTGATGCTATCCTAGAAGCAGGAGTTATTTTCCAGGAAGAAAGTGAGTAGGACTCAACCATAGCCTTACCTCTGGATGTGTACAGTGACAGGAATGCGTGCTGTAGTTTCAGACTCAGTGTTGTGGAAGGGATGTTGAACCACGGGAGCGTTGCAAAAGAAAGTCACCCAGAATGGTTTGAGATCTGATGAAACCATTTCTCTCTGAGAACTATGATGGTTTTTATCCGTTGGCCCTATCAAAACAGAGAGCCTCCTTGATGAAGAAATGTCTTTTGAAGCAGGAGAAAATATACTGCTTTTATATTGGCTTTTTAGAAGAGCAGAGAAAATCATAACACAAACTAAAGGTTATAGCTGGAGAGTTGGGCAGATTCAAATCAGGAGTAATGCACAACATTTTTCACAGTAGAAATGATTCATTATTCTGACAAATTATCAAGGGAAGCAAGAGGTTCTTCATCTCTCTAAATCTTTGAACTATGACAGGTTGCTTTTCTAGCTGATATGCTTTAGTCAAACAAAAGTTACTGATGAATAGCGCTAACTGGCAGAGATTTATTGGCTACTCCTTGGCCTTGGTTATGCAACTGAGGCTTTTGGCTATTCATGCAATTTTAATGTTTCAGGAACTCTTCATAAGGAACTGAGTTTGACCCAGCTGCTTTTGAATATAGCACTGTAACAAGGATGAGCTATTTCAGAAATAAGTAATTGCTTCAGTATTTAGAAATTTAGATTACCTGTAAATTTAAGATACGAGTAAGAGTTGGAAGTGAAATATTACAAGAAAAAGAATCAGAGTGAATAGACTTAGGGTAAATGGAATTTACCATTTATAATTAGAATAATAATATACATTTTCATGGTATCCCAGTCAGAGTACCAGTATAGCTATCATAAAAAGCACAAGAAAGGCCTGAGTGATCACTGCCTCAAAAATTTCCCAGACTTAAGATACCCTTAATTCAGAGGAATTTTCTACTTTGACCAAAACTTTGAATTTCTCCTTAGCTATTCCTTGGGAAAATTCTTGCTTACATCAATAAAATTTTTGGCGATGTTAGAGATCTCAGGACTGGGCCACCCTGAAATTGTTACTTTGTAAGGTACCACCAAAATCCCCCATTGCTTCATGAACTGTTGTTTACAAGTAATGGATCTGGTTACAGTGAATTTTTCTGAACATGGACGAAACTACAATATAACTTAAAGCAATCAAGAAATAATCTACAACCAAGTTATTCTGGGGCATGGTGGGAAAAGGAAGAGACCAAAAAAACCCTTCACTGGAGCAGTGTTCAACAATGCATAGAAGTATACATGAAAACGGGACATTGCACCATGTTGATAGTTATTTGCTGGCACAGCAGAATGAGAAATGGGGGAGTGTCTGGGAGAAGAAAGTGACAGAAATCAGAATGAGTTTTCCGAGGGAGAATGAGGAACTTCTGTTAGGTCTCGAGCCAGAAACAAGAAAAGGACAAATGCTATGTTTGCTAAAGTAATACGGGAAATCTTTAAGCAGAAAAGAATTCTTGAGATGCTCTTATAATCATTGCATTATGTACAAAAAGGAAGGGAAGCAATGTATTGCACATGTAGTGTTACAGGCTGGAGGTATGGATCTTGCTGAAAGGCATACGCAATTTTAGAAGGGGTTAAGTGAACTGCTGTGCTGCAGAGCTGATTGCAGCAGGAGAGGAGCATTGTGAACCCAGTGACAGGCGAGCGCTGCACCAAGCTGCTGGTGCTGAGGAGCTTAATTCTAGTAGCTGGGAAGGATGCCCTGAATGATGTGCAGGAGGTCTGTATGTCTATGCCCGGGGAAATTAGGCTTTGAACTGGTTGTGTGTAGCCCAGCTGGAGGTAGGTGTGGGGATCTTCACTGCACTGTATGGATAGTTTGGGGTTTGGACTAATGGTTCCAGAGACCATCTGAACTGTATCTACTTTAAAATACGTTTACATGTGAAAATATAATTTTCCTATAAAACTTTATTGAAACAATTAGCAAAAGGTAAAGGTTTTGTGATTTGTAATTTCCAATCAAGTGAGGGATAAATTGGTAATGTCAGTTGTAAAGTTGCTGTATAGTTCTGATTGCTTTCTGTAATGCCGCTTTCCTTGTTTCTTCTTAGATCTTGCTTCTGTTTTGAGCAAAACCAAATTTGTAATAAAAGCTGATAATAGCCTAAGTTTAAGGAAAAAAAAAAAGTTGTCTCTGTCCAATCTATACTTTGTATAGTCTAGACAGTCTGCATTCATAAATATCCTGTTATTGCATTAAACCATAGAAAGCCTGACAGTAATAAGCAGAACTGAATTTTCCCCATGCCCCGGTGGTGGACCTTCCAAGTTTGTGTGGGTGCCCGCAAAGAGGTTAGCAATCTCACTGTCATCTGCATTGCCTCTGCAAAATAAGCAGAGAAGTTAATCTCCAGGCTCTTTTTCTGGTGTTCAAATGCAGAGGAGATGAATTTTTAAAAAAGAAATACTATTACCAGGAATTTAGAAAGACGTTTTCCTGAGTTTTACCTGACATTTCAGCCTGAATGAATCAATTCAATTAAGAGGAAAAATCAATCTCAACTTTGTCCCAGCCTCAGTATGTACCTTTTTAAACTTTAATTTGCTTTCTTTGGTTTTTGTTGTTTTTTTTTTTTTAAAAAAAGGTCTTTGTTTTAACGCTACTTCCTGGTTTTGGAAGCAGAATTTCTGAATTGGTGTGAAGAAATTTTCTTCTCAGCCAGAAGCAGGAATACTGGAATGCTTTGAAAGTGCATCTTTTCATGAGGAGTACTTATTTTAATATAGCGACTGTGCAAATTTGGATCAGTTTCAGCTGAAAAATCTGCCACGCCATATTTAAAAAGATGAGTTAAGAACTAAGGCTATGAACATGGGAGTTCATTCACTAACATGGCAAATACTTTGTTAAACTAAGTTTCTTCAGCTCTGCTACCAAAATGTCATTCCTTAGCCCCCATAAAAAGAAGCACCTTTGAATGGAAGTTTTCTGAAGGATAAACATTATTTTTTGTTTTCCAGATAACTGTGATCTAGAACATTTCTTCATACTGAAAGTATGTTAAATTCCTTGTAATGTTCATTTCAGCCAGTAGTTCCTCCCTTTTAAAAGGAGTAAATACTTTGTTATATAAAACAGAAGTCTAATGTACATGTCAGTTTTTATTAAAGTGTTTTACTTGTCCATCTAACATGAAATGAATAATTTAAAGGAAAACAAAGCATCCAGAGAAAGTGCTAATGAGTCAAGTGTACAGTTGCTTTTTATTAGAGTTCTCGGTGGGGCTGAATATTATTTGACACAGGCTTTTTGAGTTTTGCTAACAACTACAACACACCTGTAGGATGTTAGTGGTGGAGTCAACCAATTAATTACTCAAAAAAACCCAACCCAACACCCAGCATCCTGGTGTGTGTTCTGCAGTCCTGGGTTTCTCTCTCTCTCTCTGCTTCCCTGAGTTTGGGCCTTGTTCGCTATGAGGTCTCCAGGCTGTGTTCAGAGCTTGGTGGCTGATGAGGAATGTGCTTCCGATGTTTTCTGCTGTTTGACCTGTGTCATCATCATTTCTGCCTGCAGTTCCCAGTCTGTGGATTGCTAGTGTTGTGTAAGTACTGTGAATAACACTAAGCTTATGGAGCACCTTTAAAATTTCATGTTAACCAGCATGAGACAGAGGGACTGAGGTTGTAAAGCTCCTTGAAAAGCACGCTGGAGTGCAAAATTTTTTTTTCCTCCGTCCCGTTGACTCTGTTGCTGTTACAGATGCAGCACAATCTTACTAATCATCCTATCCATCTGTGCTTTGTTCCGCCACTTGATGAAGCCTCAATTTCATCATCTCTGGAGGCTTCTGACTGTTTCTGCATGGTCTGTAGGGATCAACGTTGTGTGGTGCATCCTTTCTTTCCAGAACTTGTGTTCGGCTTGCATGGCTTACTCCTGCCTTGGAGCACTGAAGTGAGGCCAACATTTGAATGCATGCTACCAAATTTTTCTCTGAAATGCAGGTGTGTTGTGTATTTGAATTAACACAATCTCATTTCTGTATAGAAATGGTACTTTTGAGCTATTCCCTTCATAAAGTTTGAAAGGATTTCTGCCTCCCCTTGCTCTGGCTAGGCTGGAGAGCCCAGGGACGGGAGGGATGGCTATAAGAGCACAGAGGAGCCTGGCAATGTGGTGGGGGAAGCCTGTGGACCTGTGCCATCAGCTGAGTGCGGCTGGGCAGCAGTGACCTTCAGTGTCCCTTGGCTGTCCCATGCCAGTGGCCAAGGTCAGTGGTATCACTGCACGACCTTTCCCCGGGGGAAAGCTTTCTCCTAGGGCGTATTTGTGGAAGTCTTTTGTATTCAGGCTTGGAGAGGAGGGAAATTTTGCCTTCTGTTTATGCTAAGGGAGCATATTTATGGTTGTTGCCAGTGAAGCATTTTGTGCAGCATAATGCTACTTGGATAATAAGATGCTAAGATGAGGACATCAGAGTTCATACCACTTTTAAAGTTCGTGTAATTCTTTTAAATATTGAAAATGTTACTTGATGAAATGTCTGTGTGCTGTTGTGTCGCAAGAGTGAAACAATAGCACATTTTACTTGAGGCCTTGAAAATATTTTCCTCTTTCTAATAAGATTGAAATAACTTTCCAGCCATTTGCCTGGAAAGTTGGCAAGAGGTTGAAGGACAGTTCTAGAGTTTTACTGTTTAAGTTAATGTTTGTACCTGGATGGAGAGACATTATTTAGTCAACTGTGCAGAAGGAAATCTCAACTGTGGGAAACAAATCTTAGAATGTGTTTGCTTTTAATTGTTCTCTTCACTGAAAGTTGAGGAAACTCATAGTCCTGGATTAAAATAAACATAAAAATGTCATCAATATCGTAAAAAAAAAAAAAAAAGCCAAGACATGTTGCACCACACCTACAACTGATGGAGAATTTTAGAGATCTGTATTATAGTATGTACTGTTTGTTTATAATCAAGGCAGCCATTGTTTTAGAAAAACAAAAGCAAATATTAAAATCCATTTTCTGCTATGGTTTGCAGTCGTCCATGCATATCCAAAAGTTAGTGATTTAAGTTGTGTGAGTTAAAGAGAATTTGACATTGTCACACAAGGATTTTAGTAGCATTTTTTATGTTCCTTAAAAGTTGTGACCAGCTTTATGTCCCGTTTTAAATATGTAGGAAAGCAGCTTCTATTACAGATACTATTTTAAGCTTTGTGAAGCGAGCTAGTACTCATTCAGCTGATAGGCCATGTCATAGAGGCTTTCTCTGCAAAATAAAAGGAAAAATAGAACAAAATCTCACTCTGAGTCAGAGGTGGCTATTCAGGGCTCTGAGCACAACAGGGATGCCTTCAGGTAGCAAGAAAGGTGTCCACCTGCCACCTTCAAACACTTCTTGTCCCTGGGAAAGATAATTTTCTTCTTAGGTCTTCATCCAAGATCAGTAGGTAACTCTTGAAAGTGTTTCAGCAATGTTTGTGCAGTGAGGGTTAAGGGCACTGTCCAAGGGGCCTTCCCAGCACGCCCCCATGAAAAAAGCATTGCAGGTGGGGATGCAGATAAGCCATAAGCTCTGACTAGACGGCAGGAATTTCTCTAGTGAAAGGAAATTGCCAGGTGATTTAAAGCCAGTATGTCCAACTCTACCCAATTTCCTTGCGGCGGTACCACAGGATGATGTGGAGGGGTCATGGCCAGTACTGTTGCTGTCTGGTGGTCTGTGGCTGCCAGCAGCTTCTAGGGGACAGCAGGGGCTTAGAAAAACCATGGGCTACTCACAGTTGTACTAGGGAGGTCAAGAGTTTATTACAGGAACACAGAGATAGTTACCTCCCTACTCAACTCCTTAAATCCAGCCAGATCTGTGATTTGTGTAAGTTGGGTCATGGTAATTTTAATAATATCTGAAAAGCTCAGGTACTGGGTCACTGAGGCAGAGTAGTTAAATTTGATAGGCACCCAAATAAAATGGGATGAGAACAGTATAAAAACCTTGGAACTAACAGATCTGAAAATATCCTTCAGGATTTGTGCTGAAAGCAGAGAGAAAGGACAGGGTGATTTTGCTTTTTTATTAAAAAACAGCAAAGAAAACAGATGGGAGACATCTCAGAGTTGTGTCTTCCTAATGTGAAGCACCAAAGGGTATTTTTTCTGTTTTTCATTTTGAACATGGGGGTGGAGATAGATTAATGGGTTTTGTTTTAGCCTCCAGTTCTTACATGTCTTTCACTTGAAAACAGTGTTTTTCTCCTCCTTTATACCAGATGTTACACTCTGGAGAATAATTTCTTAGTATTTTCCAAGTTCAGTGAACTGCCTTGTATTTTAATGATGTTGATTAGGAAATGTACCGGTTCATAACCAATGATGTACCTAAGGCTGTTTATAGACTGCAGTATGGGATCCATCACAACTGAAATGGCTTAGGAGGGTGAAACTTGATCCTTTTGGACAGCTGTGTACTTGCACTGAGGAGGGACAATCAAAAGAGGAAGCATGACACTGTATTTTTTACATGATGAGAAGTTTGGGAGTTTGCAGTTATTTAAACAGTTCTTCAGGATTTACAGGATCTGAATGATCCCAAGGTAGCAGGGCAGCACTCAGTAAGTTCAGATCGTTGCCGACTTGCTTAAGCGATGTTAAGGTAATTTAGATTATATTTGTGAGCATATTTTTTTGCTTTTACAAGAATGGCTTGGTGAAATACAAACAATTTCCTGATGGATTTCTTTTTTTTTCGCTTTGTGGACAGGGTGTAGCACAAGGCATTTCTCTGAAATTCTCAGTTCCATTTCCAAGTATTATTTCCAGCAAACTAATTGTGAGAGATTATTTACTATTACTCACTCCATTGCACTTTTTTCTTTGTTTTGCAACATGTTTCTGTGCTTGCTTCTTCCACTTTCTTTCATGGGCCAGTTAAGCCCTGAACAAGCTGCTTGAGTAAGTTTGTCCCTTAAGATTGTCTGCCTTTAAATCCCTCTTGCCGACTGACACATTCCTCTGTGAGATCCGTGTGTACCATGGCATCTTAGTGGACTAACACAGTGCAGCTGCATGGCTAGTTAGCACAAGCAATCTTGCTAATTAATAGAGGCTCCCTTGAGAGAGTGGAATCTACAATTCAGTACTCATCCTGAAGGAGCTATCAAAAATGGATCAGATGACGTGTCTTAAAAATGCCCACTGATTTTTAGAGGAACCCAGAGTGACAAGCTCAGCTGTGGCAATCTACAATGTAGGTGTCATGGTTAGCATTAAGGAAGATCAGTGTTTGAATGATTTTGTCTTCTAAAAAATTTTAATGAGTGGAGTTAGTGCATTGCCATCCTTTACCTGGTTTTCTTACAGTTTGAGTTCTGCAGGGAAGGGGCCATCTAACTTCTTGTTTGCCAGGTGCTTAATACATAGTGGATACTGTCATGATGTTAGTTAATTAGGGTAATAACAATTTTTAGAACATGGGATCAAGGCTGACAAAACCACAGGTGTCACAGGACAACACAAGGGCTGCAAAACTCAGTTCAAAATTCAGAATTCTTACTGCAAGATCCTGTCCTGTTTCACAAAGAATATTGAGATACCCAAAGACCTTTTAGAAAAATTACAATTTTTAAGCAGCTGCATCGAGCAGGTTACAAATAGAAAGCATTAAGCACTGTGGAATGGTACATTTCCTTCATATAGCGACACCATTGTGGCAGTAAAAACCAGCAGAAGGAAGAAACAGAATATGGTTGGGTAGTTCAAATAGGAGGATATATAAAATGTCATACAGGGCATAGAATCAAATAGTAGCTGGGAAGGATGCCAGAAAGACTTATGGTTTCAGTTCTGAAGTGCTGTTAGGTTAAATGTCTTTTTTTTTTTTCTTTCTTTTTTTTTTTTTTTTTCCTTTGGAAGTACTGTTTTTTTTCTTGTATGGCCTTTCCTTCAAGGGCTTCTCGTAGTTGTTTATTAGTAAACAGCTGCTTGCAATGAAAGATGATTACTTTATAGCCATAGTGGTTTCTGCTAGATGTGTTTGTTGATTGGGGACTGGTTGCACTTCTGTTTGTTCTAATATAATCCAGATAAGAATATGTAAGTATTCTTAACCTGGGCACATAACTCACAAAAAAGCTACATAAAGAACAGGTAACAACCATGTTTATACAGAGAACTAACCTTTAGAAATCCTTAAAGTAAAATAATTAGTGTACTAAATACACATGGTCATATGAAAGCTTTTTAATATATATATATAAATATTATTACTATCTCTATTATCTGCCTATATATTATGTGTGTGTATGTATATATATATACACATATAAAGATTATTACAAACCTGTTCATTGAGCTTTCCCTGTGAGGTAGGTGCTTGAGAACATTGTGAAGTAAGATACTTGCTTGATATTTAGATACGAAGTGTCAGATTGCTGGTGTTGTCAGTTGGTGTCTTGTTTGTTCAAACTGTTTAGAAAATGGAATTTACTAGGTAATTGTAGCTGGGTACCTAATATAAATCTCTCAGTGGGGATGGTTTTGTCCAGTGTGGAGTTGAAAGGGGATTGAACTCTGGGAGCTTAACATTTTGTATAGTCTTGAAGCTTGCTGAACAGGTGAAAGATGTCAAGCTACCACATTACTCATGTTGGTCATCTCAGTGTGTTCTTACAGCTTTGAATAATCAGGAAAATATTGTCTCTAGGATGTGGGAAATATAATTTAACACAAACAGGTCATTATAGCTTCATTTGATTTGTTTTGTTAAGGTACAGGGGATAGTGGATATAGTAACCTAAAAGAATGAGCTTCTATGAACTAATGAACTTCTATGAAATAATTAGACTATTATATCCTAGTCTGTAGATTTTTTTAAAAATGCTTTGGTATTTTGAAGTGAAAAAATTGTATTTTTTTGCCTTATGTTTGTGTAAGATGAGCTATGTAATGACTCTTTAGGGATATGTCTTGAAATGATTGACAATTGGTAATTGCTAAAGGCCAACTGTAAAGAACTGCAAAATGATCTTCAGACTTGCTGTTAAAATGACAGGTGAGGTTCAATTTAAACAACTGTAAAATGTACCACATAAGGAAGACTACTCTAACTTCATGCATAAAATGGTAAGCACTGAGCTGAGCATTACCACTCAGGAATAAGATCTGGACATTATTATGAATCCATGGAAATGTCAATGCAATGTTCAGTAACAATCAAAAAAACAGATCTGATGTTTGTAGTTATTAGAAAAAGAGAACAAAACAAGACAGAGAGTATCACCTGCCACTATAAATTCACGGGGCATCTGTAGTGTGTGCAGTTCAGGTGTGTCTAACACCAAAAAGGTGTAATAGAACTGGGGATGAGATTTAGAGAAGGACACCAATGATCAAAGTTAGGGAGTAGCTCCAGAGACCAGTCAGCACAGTAAGAGATGAGATGACTGAGTGAGGTATGATGGAGGGGAGGAATAGCGAGTTACAGAGCTGCAGATTTCTAGGGACTGGGAGAGAGTTTTGGGGTAGCATCGCTATTTGTGTCTCTGTTTTTAACTTCTTCTCTGGGTATCTATTTCAAGGTGGTGGTGGAAACAGGCTACTGGAGTAGGTGGACCTTTGGTCTGGTCCTTCTTATTCCTGCAATAATCTCTAGGTCACAGTAACTCCTGGGTGGCTAGGGCGAAGTACAACATAACACCAGGAGAAGTAACAGGTTTAGGGACAAAAGTGAGGACTTTGCCATTTGAGTCCCCTGCTGCAAGCACAGAGCCCAGAGTATCTCCAGCTCTTCAAATCTCACCAGGCTGTCTTTCTCCAATTGCTCCCCAATATCCTGCTTTGAATAGTTTTTCTTTTCCCCAGAAGATTGTTCTCTTGTCCGTAATTTCTCCTCTAGCATGCTATTGTTTCAACTGGTTTTTGAGGATGCTTGTGTCGCACTGAGTCAAACTCTCACCTACTTAGCAACATGCAGCTTATATCATCTTACATATGACCTTTGACTTTGTCCTGCTAAATTGAGCTTGAGCTTGTGAGACTTAAATGTCAGAAGGCTCGAGCAGGTCAGAGCAGCAGAAGAGCATAAATTGAAGTTGGCTATACTATTGAAATTGTGCTTTACTATACCTAGCTGCTCTTACCTTTAAACACTGTTGACTAACAATTTGCACTTTGTCTTGAAAAAATTGTGCAAGTGATAAATGAAATCATTAGATAGAAGGCTTAGAGAAAAAATTCCTTTTTATTTCAGCTTATTTATCCTCTTGCTGACATTTGTTGTACATTTGGTCAATACTTCATCTCATTTGGTTGGTTGGTTTTTTTTCAGAAGAAAACAATTGTAAATCCACAGCTGTAGATAGGTAACTCAGTAGTTGCAAACCGCTTTTCTTCTGTTGACATCTTTTGGAAGAGGAGGTGTCTTGGTACTGATTCAGAAAGGGGACTGTATTTGCGTAAGTAATTACAAATTCAGTTTAGAATAAGTTAACATTACTTAATGTACATTTTTAATGCTAATAGGATTCGATGGTCTGACTTCTGTTTCTCCCTTAAGAATGCATACATATGCAATAGAAAACATACTTTGGAATACATTTATCTAAATAATCTGGCTGTTCAGTAAGATTATTATCCACATGCAAGCTGTGTATATATTTGGATACTTGTTTATGGGGGTAAAGACCTTTCTTTCTGGGATACGCTCTTAGTGCTTCTCTGCTGTTTTTTAGCACTTAGTCACTTTATGTTGTTTTGGTCCCAGAAGGTCATTGAAACACAAATGAACTGGGCAAAGAATTTGGTTGTGACCTGTGATCTCTTTCTTTCTGTGGGCTTATTCATGAACTAAATCTCCCTTTGATAATGGTTAGTAAGAGTAGCACGTGGACTTTAAATCCTTAGAAATTATTATAGCTAAAGAGCAGAAAGAATAAATTCGTGTTTCATGGTCTGCTTACTCATGAATAACTTTGCCTGAGAGATCTGATTTGTAAACCTGGAGAACAAGGAAAAGAGTGCGTCTGAGCTGCTTTTGAGGTTTTGTGGCCAAGTGTCTTTCTGGTTTCCTTTCCTGGAGGTTTTGTGGCCAGCAGGGAGTAAGTAGGGGGTTTGGCTCTTAGTGATCAAGAACATTGTGTCAAACCTTAAAGAAGATGAAAATATGTAAAATTGACAGTAGTCTGGTATATAGCTTAGATCATAATTCTGGCTCTTTTTCTTTGCATGTAATTACATGCAGAAGTCGACAGTTTTCAGCTGTGTTTAAATTGTTGCTTGCTACTTGAACATAATAAGCTACATGCAAAGCAGATTCTTGGTATGAGCCTCACATGGTTTCTTCTAGTTCCAAGTTGAAAACAGTGTGCTGTTGAGCACACTCACAGTACCTTTCTTGCCTCCATGAGGCTCTTGAACTGATGCTTTCTAACCCCAGAGCTGCTTTTTCCTGAGATGCCTCAGAAGAAATCTCAACCAAAGAAGGTTTTGGTGAGATTTATAGAGAAGGTGCAGTAAGATGTGAGGGAGAAAGAAAATAATCAGTTTTCAAAAATAAAAAGAATCCATTCCTATTCCAGGTCTTGGATATCTTGTCCAAGCTCTTGTGAATGTTGCTACTGAAGCTCACTGTTCATGCATACATGCATCATCTTATTTCCAGCATTGTTTCATCACCAACACTAAAGCTCCAGTCTCACCCCAGGGACAAGCAGCATCCTTCTGGCTAGCTTTTATTAGATTAACAGAAAGAAGGAAGGCTTACTACTCACGTTGCCAGTGAGGCAGAGGTATTTCCCGTTTCTAGAACACAATGAAGGGAGCACATTCCTCTGTTGTCTTTTTGCAAGACCTTTTGGGGCCTTGTGGACCTGCAGTTTCCTCCTTCATCAGTGGCTGAAGCCCTTAACTGCATGGCTGCCATCACTTACATCAACACAGTTCTCCCACTATATAAACCATAAAGCTCATCACAGAAGAAAGGGCTAGGCTAGATCAAGTTTAACAAATTCAGTGGCATGGAGTGAGGAGTGTTTTGGACAGAAATGGAGGCTCAGAGGGCAGGAATGGAAAGACAGCCAGGTTTAAAATTGCTCTCGTCCTCCTGTCCTGAGAACAAAGGTGCTCTGTGACCTGCTGTTAGTGGCTCAGTTATCCTGAGTAGTTCCTCTGGGAGAAAGAGAGGAGCAGAGGACAGGGACAGGCTGCCTTGCTTTGTTCTTGGCTCCTCAGTAAGAGGCTAAGGCTCAAACCAGTCCATCAGCCACTTGATGTTGCTGGAGGAGCAGGTCTCTGGCGAACAAGTCTTGTGAAAAAAGGCAGAAGACGGACATGCAGTAATTGATGCATTAAATTTTATAGAGGGGGAGTTATAGAAGTGTTTTACTTTATATTTTTTTCACAGACTTTATTCATGGAAAAGCCTTTGTAGTAAAGAAAATAGGCAGAGGATGCAGCTTAGACTCGGATACTTCACTGCACAAAGGGAAATTCCTCCTCTGTGCAGTAGGAAATGCCATAAATGCATTCCCTGTGAGGTGTAACCATTTTACACAGCAAATACAAACCCGAACTTTTCAGGAAAAACATGAGCCTTCAAACAGAATCCATGGTTAAAACAAGTTAAATTTAATCCTTTTCTAGCAGCAGAAAAACCACAGCCTGGCTGCACTGTGTGGGTCATTGGCTAGTTCCTCAGGCAGCTCTCCAAGGCATTTTGTCTTTGTCCTTGTGCCTCTGAGCGTGTGCAAGGTGAAATCTCACCATGTCCTGTGGCTTTGCTAGCTTTGCAGTTTGCAGGGTGTAAATGTGAAGTCAGCTGATTTGATCCAAAAAGAGAGGCTTGGGCATACTTCTGCATATTGCTGTGACCTGGGGTGAAGCGAGTAAACCTCTCTGTTATCTGCTAATGTTGGAAACAGAAAGGTAGTAACTGCAGGGTGGAAACAAAAGGCAAGTCAGGAACTGTGTTATGCATCCTTATTGTCTCACTGGCTGCCTTTGGAGCAGTGCTGAGCAGTGGTTATGAAAGTGTGCCCAGCGTTTACTCCTGTCACATCTGATTTGCAAATCTGTGTGCCAGAGTGGCAGGTCGGTGCGTCCCCGCCCTGGCGTGAACACCCCTGTTCCCTCTCCTCAGCAGCTGCTGATGGGAGCCTTTCTAGAGCATGCTTTCGTCTGAGGCAGGATGCAGGCACTGAAGTGGTAATATGTGCAGCAGAAGCACAAATGGGGATGAATTAATACAGCAGGCAGGCAAGCTCTGTCACGCAGGCCTGTGACAGGGAACTTAGCATTTCCTTTTCTTCAAGGGTCGTACATCTGGTGAAAGCGGCTGTACATGACACTGCTGCGTTTGCTGGCCCTGTCCTCCTGTTTGTCTGCACATCTCATCCTGGTGTGAATATTCCTTAGTCTGGGAAAGCATTGGTCTTCTAAAGAGGAAATTTGGTGTCTCTTCTCGTCCTAAGTGTTTGTAAAGGACAGTATTGCTGAGTGCAAATCAAGCATCCTGGTTTCCACTTTCGTAGAGGTGCTGATGCAGACCTGAGAGAAGGTGCCCTCATTTGCCACAAAGGTGGCTGCAAGGATTTGGAAGTTGATCGATCTCTCGCTCTCGCTCTCATAGATACAGTGACCAAGGTGTGCTGTCCTGCCCCTGGTGTTTAGAGTTTAAGATCTACTCTTCTTTTGCAGCCATGTTTGAGATAGCTGATCTGCATAGCAGCTGAGTGCACTGTGTCCCTGAGATAGTGACGTGGTTTGGGAGAATGCTAGGCAGAGAACACAAGGTTGCTTCCTCCTCTTTTGGGGTTCTCATTCACTAAAAGATCACAAGATTAGCTTAAATATGCTTTAGCCTGTCACGGACCATGTGGAAATGAAGAGGAATACCGGAACACTGACAGTGTTAGGCTGAGAGAAGTAGAAGATTCTTATTCACAAGATAAAGTCTGACAAGTAAATCTGTGTTAAGAAAATAAAAACAGGCCATCACTTGTGATCTTGGATGCTGGTAGAATGAAGGAGGGGGTTCTGCCTTCAAACTGGGCAAGTCTCAAACATACTAGCATCTGATGGCCACTGAGAAGCTTTTTCCACTGTGCCTTAGACTGTTCCACACTAGCTAAAAACACATCTCAGCTATTTCCCCCGAGCCATTTCATTCAGATCTCCCCACACTGTCCTCCTCAACTGAATTTAAGAAGTTAACTCACCTTGAGAGAATCCCAGGAGGAAGATGGATGGCCTGTAATCTACTTTTAAAAAATGCAGAGACAAAGACCAGGCAGTTTTGGACTTGCCCAAGGACTCCAAGGGAGTGGCAGTGAAGGCAGGAGCTGGGGCTGCTCCACAGCCCGGGGGAGCACCACGACATTAGCAAAACGGCTCCGTGGGACTGTTGTCTCCATGGGCATGAAAAATCCTCTCCATCTCCTGCTGCTGTGTCTGTCTCACCAGAGGGACCATGCAGCCTGGAAGCAAGACTCAGAGTAAGCCTGGGTTTTCTGACCAGGGCCAGTGCTGTGGCAAGGAAGAGGCCAGCTGGTCAGCCTTGTCACGGCCCTTTCAGATCTTACACAAAGACTTGTAATTACATTTGGGTTGGATTTGAATAATACACGAAAAGCCAACTCTATGATCATGTCTTTAAATACAGCAACTACTCTGCTTTTCTGGTTTAGTGAGGATTGCGTGAATCAAAAATACCTTACTCATCTGCAAAAAAGCTTAGTCCCAGCAAATCATGGCTTTAATTACAGGAAATAATCATAAACTACTTTATATGCAATTAAAGACACTTTCTTTTGGAGATATTTTTGTAATTTGTATTTTTTCCTAAAACCAATTATCCAAAATATTATACTCTTTTATGCCTGCAGTGCAACTTTGACTTGCATATAAATTGATCTTTTGAAATAAAACTTCTTTATGTGTAATTGAAACATAAGACTATTTTACCTTTATCTGGTTAATTGTGTAATAGTTCAGATTACAGCTGCTGGTTAGTAGTAGCAGCTAACAGTTTTATGCTACGGTTTACTTGCTTAGATAATTGTATTAATTTAGAATGTAAATTGTCACAATTACAATGGCATTTTTTAAAATGTCAGCATCTTTTATGTTAATATCTAATCAGCCTTTAATCAAACGCTGAAACTGTTTGAAACAGAAAATACCTTTCATGCTGAAATTTAATATAATGCTGGTCCAGAGCTCATTAGTTTCATGGGAAGGCCAATGTTGGATTTGGACCATACTCATAGTTTTATCCATCTATTGAAACAGAAGAACAGCATTCAAATTCAGACTGAACAGCGGTGTGGCCCGGAGCTTTCCCAAGCAGCTACAAACAAGTAATGGACTATACGATTTTGCAGCAGTGGTAGACTTGAAGGCTAGGGAAAGTGTGTCCTGAGGGATATGTGCCCCTGTGGTAGCTACAACCCATGATGTGGGAGGAAGAGAAAGGAAGAAATTTTGTTTTCTTGTCCTCAGAGTGACAGTTCAGGGAAGATCCTTCACCCATAATGAATACGTGTGACTCAGGAACAGAAAATAAGCAAACGTCCAGGAAAACGTTGGCATCATCCTTTCTGTTTAGCAGACGGGATGAGGAGCTGTGCTGCTTTCAGTGAAGGCTCAGGCCAGGGCCCTGCCAACATTTGCACTGCTGCCTGCCTTTGGCAGGGGCGTTATGTCCCTCACGGGCAGCAGGTCACATTTCCGAACTTAGATGTCCGCTTTAACGAAAGAGATCACCCCAAAGAGAAAAAGGCATGGAGGCCATCTTGGGAACTCATGGGCTGAGGGGGAACAAGCAGCACATCTTGAAAAAAACAGTATTCCTTACCAGAGAGCTTTGATATTCGAGGCATTTGATTGTTCTCTGTAAATTTATTAGATGAATGAAAAAGAAGGGCGCAAAGGACCTAGTTAAAGAAGAGTGCTGGCATAAGGCCAGATGGTATGTGTCGGCTTGGGTGAATTTAGGCAAGAGGCTCTTGCTTGCTGGAGTAGCTGGAATGCCGTCCTGGAGCAGTGCAAGCAAAGAGATTGCTTCCAAAAATCAATCACCTCCTATGCCTGATTGCCTGCAAGGAATGGATGTGATAATCCTGCAAAAGTTTTTATGCCTGTGTGCTCTCATGGCCGTTACAGCAAAGCTGTCCCAGTGCCGTTCTCCCTAGTAAATACGTGACTGGATTATTGAGAGGATGTGGTTGGATGATGGCAAAGCCGTTACAGTTTTCTAGAGGCTGCCTTGGGAAACCTTCTGCCTCAAAACCCAGTCTGCCTATGAAGCAAATTCCATGGGGCCATGTTGCCCTACCAGCTGGTGCCACCACCAAAGTGCTGGTGTCAGCATGGGGCTCAGCCGCCTGAGCAGGCAGGAGTTCACACCCCTCCATGAGTACTGCACACAGTTTTGATCAGTCCTGATCTGAAATGTGATCTGGGGAATTTACAGAATCTTTTAGTTCAGCTGTCAAAACTATGCAAACTTAATTATAGGCTGGATTTGGCATAACAGCTTAGATGCAGTGTTTTCCCTCAGCGTTTGTATTTGCTGTGGAAAACACTTCAGCTCATAAATCTGTGCAGATAATGCCGATAGGGAAAATCACTAACAAAACATAGTTTTACAGGTTGTTTTAGGTGAATTTTCCATCAACTTCATGTGTCTGTACCATATCATTATATTCTTTTCTCAGCCATTAACTTCTGCTGTGAAGCGTGAGATACCGGATTCCTTTTGGCTTTATCATTCGCATCTGTCGCCCTTGCACACGTGCCTGGGTAGCATGCCTCGGTCTGTGGGGTGCCAGGCAGCCCACAGATGGGCCGCAGAGATGGAGGACCCCATGATGAGAAGTGGAGGTCCCTGTGGTGGCCAGGGCAGAGGCAGGCATGGGGGGGACAGGGCAAACTGGAGACAGCAGCTGGAAGAGCCAAGAGACAGGATGTGGCTCCTGGTGGCTCTCTCTGTACTTGATGTGAGGAATACTGTGAATGCTGGTGGTAATGGCATCTAGTTAAGGAAATAAGGGCTTTCTGGATTTTACTTTCCTAAAGGCAAATGGCTATGAAAATGTATCTGTTGAAGGAGAAAGGCACAGGCTTCACTGAAGCATGTAGGTGCCAGTTGGAAGATGAGGGTATCCAGGGCCACTGGATTCTTCTTTTGTGACCTTGGGCCAGCCATTTATCCAAGAAGTATAAATCAGCTGTTTCCATTAATGTTTACTGCAGCAAAGCTAACTTAAGGTAAAATTGCACGTTATGTCTATACTGATCTAACAACCCACTATCCTTCTTTTCCCACATGTTGGTTAAAGGTTCACTGAAACAGGAGAATATTAACCTTGGTGTTGGGGAAGGAGAGTAGAAGACATTGTTTCCTTTTAAGCCTAGGGAGAGAGATGGGGATATGTGGTTGGGATGGGGGCAGGAGAACTGAGGAGGACCCCCCTCGCTTCCAGCTGTGCTGAGCTGTTAGATCAGCTGAGCCATAAATATGTGTCTTCAGCCTTAGATTAATTCGGGATGTAATCCTTCATCTTTGCCTTTCCCAAGGAGTCGCTGCTGAAGCTCTTTTACTAATAGCAAAAATATTTATTCAGGTACAAGATAGTCATTTGTTTCACTTGTCCCTCCAGAGACACATGAGTAGATCTCATTTAAGTAAATGTGTGCTGCACACCTAATTAGAGACAGTTAGGTCCACAGTCCTGTGCCAAAATGCTACATTATGGACTAAAATTCATGGAAAATTAATATAGAGTCACAATTTATGTGCTATATTTAAATCAGACTTTAACAATTAAATGAAAGTCAATACACCCAATAAAACCCTGTAATCTAGGCTGTAATAATAAATCTTATGCTGGTATCCTAGTGCAGATGAGGGGGAAATTGTAAGTGCATTGACATTAATGTCATAGTGCCTCTTGACTTCAATAGATCCAGGATTTCTTTAGTAATGCGCTTAGTGTTCTAATTTGCTAGCGAAGTCAGTTGTTTGGGATTTCCTGTTTCCCCCACAGCCACCGATGATGCTATCAGCTCCAGGGACAATACTCAAATGTACTCAGCTGGACTTCTCTGTGAGGATCAGCCACCTCCTTTTTTTCATCTGCCTCTCAAAACTTTCTTGCTGACATGTCTGCAGTACACAACCTCATCAGGTGCACTGGCTTATTTTGCTTTTAGACTTGTTTCCTAAGAGGAGCAAGCTTATATGATTGATTATGTGTCTTTTTGTCTGCAAAACTGTCTTGAACAATTTAATTAAATTTTGAGAGGAGAACAGCTATCCTAAAGGTCACTGGGTAGCAGAGGCAACCCCAGGTGAGCATCCTACACTGCCCCAAGCCTGCCTTGGAAGGGGAATGGAGGCAGCAGTGCAGGCAGCTGACTGCACACAACACATATTTTTCCAGACTAACCACAGCAGGGTTCTTTCCTTCCTCAGTGGGAATGGTGGAGGAAGTGTGGGTGAGTTTTGCACTGTTACTGTGGGTAGGTGAGGAGGGCTGAGAGGACAAAGGACAAAAGCAAAAGGCAAAACAAGCTTCAGAGTTGTCCACTTAGCAGAAGTCTTCCCCCCTCCCCAACAGTTTTACTTCATGTGACTTCAACTCCTTCCGTTGAATGGTGACAAGATGATGATCTTTGCTGAGGTGGCTGGTTACATTTATTTAAGAGGTGTCTAATGGTGGCAAATCAGTAACAACAATTGATTTGCAACTTCTTCTGTACCTTGCAAAAGGCATGTGAGTTTCATTTGCACTAGCTGATGGAAGCAAGTGAAGAAAAAATAGTTTGTAAGTTAAGTAATAATTATTAGTATACAGCAATAAAACTTAGAAGATGTTTCTTGGAGAAAATTAATTCCTATTATCACATATTACATTACCATACATAAATAGTAATTCATTTAATGTCATTGGAGATATAAACCAATATGGAAATCTGCATAAATACTCCAAATATATAATTTTAACAGCTTTTGTGCTCAAGTATTGCCATTGGATTGATAAGGAATATCTAGTATTGTGTTGGTTTAGCTGTAGCTTAAAGCTGGGGCTTATGAGCTGGGAAAAAGGTAAGATGTATGTTCTGTCTGTACCTTCTTTTATTCCCTGTGCACCCATATTCTCATTGCCTTCAAAAGTATTTGCAGATACTGGCTGCTAATGTGCTGACTACTCCCTCATATTGGTCTGAAGAGTTTAGGAACTCCTTTATAGTGACTTTTTTGTTCATTCTACAGTTTTTCCTGGTCTTACCTAAAGATCTCATTTTGCAGGCACCTGTACCTGTGTTTAGCTTTGAAGGCACCAGTATTATAGGTTGTTAGACAGGTTTCTTGAAGTTAAGTCTGTGTGTGTTTCTGCAAATTTTAAGAGACAGGGAGACATTGAGCTGACATCTGAATAACAAATACCTTCATTTTTAGTAAAGGTGAGAAGTGAAATGTTCCTTAGAAGGTTGCAGACAGGTTTCATGGACAGCAAATGCACTGAGTACTGATCTATGAGAACCTTTTGTCTGCTAGATCAGAGCATAAATATGTTTATTGTTATATATCACAGTAATGAGGGCAGTGCAGTGGCAATCAGACACCTGGCTGACCAGCAGACTGAAGGATTGAGGAGAACATTCATAGTTCTTTGATCTTGTAAACCAAGGTTATGGTTTTAGTGCACCTGAAATTAGGGGAGGAAAAAAGGACGTACAGGGAGTAATCAGAAATTAGGTTACAGTGGTATGTTACTGGTGAAAAGGAGAATTTAATTATAATGTTTACTTCCTTCTTTTCTTTTCTTTTCTATAAGGGAGTCTATCTTTTCCATTTGGTGGGTAGGATTCACCTGTAGCCTAGTTTGCTTACATGGCCCCACCCCTCCAATCTGCATGTGTTAGGAGAAGGGTCCTGCATACAGTTGTTCCCAAGCAAAGGCTTTGCTGCCTGCAAGCAGCAGTGGAGAGAGTCATTTAATGCTTATATGGTGCCTCCTCTAGAGACAAGCTCCTGCCTCTAAGGTCTTCCTTCCTGATTGTTATTTAATACCTATTTTATTTGGGGCACGCAAAAAAAAAACCCCAAAGAGAAATGGGCACTGTTCTCCACTTCAACAGTTTCTGCCCTGCAGATACGCGGGGAATAGTTTCTTTTCCACAAGAAGAGTAGCCAGGAGCCTTTTAGCCAATTACTGCATCAGTGTGTAGGCCACAGGAAAAGAGGGATTACTTCTGCCTTCTGTAATGAACATTAACCACTACTGTGCCACACAAATGGACCTTTTTGTATTTTATCTACTTTAAGGAAATGAGAAGTCTTGAAAAGACAAAGCCCTGGTACTACTGAGTTATCACCGCATGGTTATTACCAAGAGCATTTTCTTTTTACATTAATATGTGTTAGAGAAGAGGCATGTCCCTTGTTTGCCTTGGAAGGAACACCATTCAAGTTTACTCTTGTCAGATTTCTGGGAAGAATAAAACTTTGTTATTGCTTGTGAAAGAAAGCTGACCTAGTCGAACCTAGCCCCCACCAGTTGTCTTCCTGGAAGCTGCATGCGGTCATGGCTCTTGTCATGTCTGAGGTTTGTCTAATTCCACCTTCAGCTCCTTGTCGGGTTCAGCTGCGGGTGCTGGCAGTCAATTGTGCATTTGTTAGCTTCAGTAAAGTTACCCGATCTGCAATTAACAAACAGTGTAAAGGGGAAAAAAAAAAAAAAAAAAGTTGGACTTTGGTGTTTTGTCACCAATATAGAAATTACCTGTAAGGCAGGAATTCTTTTGGCAATGAAATTCAGCAGTGAAATTCAGCAGTTCTCCTGTAGAAACTCCTAAACCTGGAAGTGGGAAGACACTATTTAGCACCCACTGTGTCCCTGAGGTAAGGTTGTTTTAAAGTATATCCTTGTTCATGGACTGATGTCCTTCATGCTGTATTTGGAGTAGACTGACCATAGACAGAAGCTGATGTAGATACAGTTAATTGCAAATAGACTATATACTTAAATTTGTATATGGTAACAGCTGCAGAGGGAATTTGTAAACAGCTATGCACTGTGACTTCTGCATTAATCTTGTTTTCACACAAAACCCTGTAATCATGTTTTGTGCATCAGTCAGTGAGTTTTCACTGAAAACTGCCAGATGTGTAAGGACCTATGTGGTAGTGCTGTGCTCCAGAGTCACTAGCACAAGAACGGAGCCATCTGTTTGAAGACTCTTGCAACCTCGTTGAGTTGCAAGCATGAAACTACATTTCTGTCCAGTGAAACTGTGGAGCAAACCAGCAAGAGCCTTTGCAGTGTTACACTGTAGTATGCACTTACAGTGTAGTGTTACACTAAAAAGTAGTGTAACACTACTACTTTGTAGTGTTGGCATACTGCAAAAAATAATCACAGTGTATAAATTAGCATATGAGCTTTCCAGAATTGCATATGGTGAGTTTTAGTTTCAACTTAGTTAACAACATGGATAAGATGGCATAACCTGTTTAAATATCTGTGTAACTTTGTCCCCATCTACTTTTAATGTGGATGCTATCAGATGCTTGTGAATGCTGTGTATAGAGCTTTTATGTACTGTAGGAGTTGTATTAAGCATCTCAGTATGCCCAGCAGCCTTTACAACAAGCAAGAAGAACCTAATTGAAAATAGGAAACTTATTAATCTCTGATAAGGGATTGTTTGAAATTTTTTCAGAGAAAAAAGGCGAATTCATAAGAAGTTTGTGCCGCTTTTAAGCCTAGCAAAGTAACACATTGGGATTCTAAAGCTAATTGGAAAGCAGATTTTAGTAATTGTTAAAGAGTGTCAAGAACAAAGGCACTTTAAAATTGACAAAAAAGGAGTGCAAATAACTTTGTGAAGCTTTACAAAAGCTTTATAAAAGTAGACCAGATACTGCATAGCTGCATTTGCTACCATAGAGGATCTGAAAGAACTACAGAAGCAGAAGCTCTGGGATTCTTCCAGATGTGTGAAGTAATACCTTACATTGTTATGTGGGCAAGGCTGTTTTTCTTGGCCATAATTTAGGAAGGATTTTGTATGTTATCATCAATTAATTAGAACTTGAATAATAGTTCTTGGATATAATCATCATAATCTGCTCCTGTTGGGGAGGGATAGAAGGAAAACAAGTTCATTATAAAATAGTTTTATGAAAAAATATGTGTAACTGATTTGCTTAGAACAGCTCATCAGTTAAGTGGATTTCTTTCTGTTGAGTGATACATAATCGTATGGTCTGCTTTAAGAGTTCCTAACTCAATCATACTGCAGTAGTGACTGTACTACTTGGTAGCTTGTGTCTGCTTTGAGTTCCATACTGAAATGGAGTAATTGAACACGTCAGACTGTCCAACAAAACAAAAATGAGTAAAGTATAATTGATTGGAGTGTGTTCTCCATATTGTATACCTGCCTTAAGAAATTACTTTTTGTAGGTCTTCGGAACACAGTGTACCTGCAGCTCACATGCATTCGTATATATGCTTATGTCCATTCATAAATTATTTTTTACATGTGTCAATATGTATCGGAACTTACCTTCCTCTTGCCCTGTGATTGTGAGTATTCTTGCATATGTGAGGATGTTAAGTAGTAACACCTTGTTGAACCTCCAGGCAGTCATGCCAGGTGGTGTTTGTTAGTTCTCAATTTAGGAATCTGAAAGGTGAGACATCTTTCAAACAGTGAAGTGGATAAACTGGAGCTTTTGCAGAAAAACCACTTTTGTCTTTGATTGGATAAAAACTGAGAAGGTAAATTTCTAATATGTGGGGATGAAAGAAATGCAAATTTGTGGGCAAGAGAGATGAGAGAGGTGTATGTGTTGTCATTTGCAGTATATGGAATATCAAACATAATAGGAATTACTTCTGTTTCTTTGCTTGCTTTTTTCTTCTTTCTTTTTTTCTTAACGAAGGAAAAAACGTCATTTATGTGAAAAATATTACATGAACTATATATCCCTCTGCCCAAAGAGACTGAAATTCCTTAGTTTCACAGCAGTTCGCAATTTGTGATGACTCCACTTGCAACCATTTTTTCCCAGTTGCACCTAAACACAAACAAGATCTGCATTCTGATTTGGCAGCATTTTCAATAACTTTAAAAAATGTTAATACATTGGTTTGGAGGAATGAAGTGGCTTGTTGAAACTTCTTTTAAGTGGCTGACAACGTAACACAGTCATCAGAAAGACATCCAGTGAATTTGTTGGTCTTTAGATGAGGTTCTTAGTGCATGAAGGTTTTGTGGGGCACACTGCTATGGGGTTGTTCCATAATTACCTTCTTTTAATCGGTTTTGGTCCACTGCATTTCAGATTCAGAAGCATTTATGTTGTTCTGCTGTGAATCATAGTGCTTCATTATGACATTTGCACTGACAGTTATGGGAGAGATGTGCTGAAAGTCCCTAGGCTACATCAACATTTTCAAACTCCCACATGCTTCTTCCCATTTTTATTAGGATCTCCTCAAAGTTGCTCACACACCCTCTTTCAAATTGTTCTTCATAACTTAAGTCTATCATGTTTCCTGTACAGAACTCACAAATGACTGGGCAGCCAGTATGCTAAGTGCTACCTTACTGACGTGACCATAATGGTATGTGGTTTTTTTTTTTGTTCTTGCAACCTTTTTACATATCACATTTTCTTTTTGACCATATATTTTAATTATTGTGGCTTTGGAGTGGATTTTGCTGCCTTCTTCAAACTTTGCAATGTTTGTGTACAGCAGCTTGCACAATTAAACGTAATCCCCAGCTGGGGACCATCCCTAACAGTGCAGTACAAATACATTGTATTTCAACATTTTTGGTTTTGTTTTGGCCTCATTCAAAAGAGGTTTTGTTGCTATTTCTCAGCTCCTATTTGGCATACTAGTTTTTCAGTGATTTTCTGGCTATTTTAAGCTGTTTATTTGGGGGAATCAAAATTCAGTGTTTTACAAATAATCCACTAGACAGCATAGGAAACAAATCCCTGTATATATGGATTAAGGGGTTGATTTGTAGCATATCTCTATACACAGTACATGGTAATCTACTTGAAAGGTAAGATGTGTGAATTACTAAACATCTTTAGTGTTGCAAAACATGGAATTGAGGAGCTGAGCTAGCCTGCTTGTTTGCTTTCCCATGTTGAAGTGGTAACTGCCTACCATTACGGTGTCTTACTGCATTTTTTTTAAAAAAAAGACACAAAAGCATTTTTGCTACTCTGTATGCCTCACAGAGCAGGAAAAGTAAGACATCACTTAAAGCAGCTATTGTGCTGGAGGTTTCTGGAATGTTTGGCATTGCATGTTCAACTTTGGCATTTTGTCATCAAAAACTGGAGCGGAGCACAGGCTCTCAAATATGCAGTCAGGCCTCTTGAGCTCCTGTAAAAATAAGCTGGCAAAGAACCCCCTCTAATAAAATGCTGATGCTGGAAAAGATACACAGTCATCACTTCGTTACGCTACTTTTCTCAGCATGTCTCATTTATTTCCAAAAGTAAGAGAGAGGGAGATGATTACCAGATAAGCAAGATTCATGATGAGGTGCAGTCCTGGCCTCACTTGAGACAGGGGACAGCTCAGCCACTGGGTTGTCCTTTGAGCCACGACATGTCCCGGTGACCTGACCAGGTCACGGGTTTCAGTAGTTGTTAACTTGCCTTTTAGACAAGGCAGTTGTTTCTTCTGTCTGTGCTCTTAAGATGTCCATTGTTTAGCAGTGTATATGGGGCTTATGATTTTTAGTTTGGGCTTTTAATTACTCTGTAGCCAGTCAAAATGCCCCCTGGAGCCTCCCACAGCTGGAGCACACTGGGCGGGCAAGGGGAGGCTTCTGGTGTGAGGTGTGTTGGGGCATTGCACTGCTGTTGGTAACATGGGTGGTGACTGCTGCAGAAGGAGAGGGGATTTTCTGCTTACTGGTACTGGTTTTTTTGCTGGTAATTTTTCTCAGGATGGTTCACTTATAATTTGTGACTCAATTGTATTTCATGATTCCAAATTTGTATAACTGCTAGCCATACTTGCAACATGTTCTTAATGATCCTGTGCTCTTGCCTTCAAAAGGAACTATGTGTTTTTAATACGTACTGTGTGGGATGCCTGTGTAGGATAGTTGAAGGAGAAAACAGGAGTAATGACGGTCTGGAAAAGTAAAGTAACACAGTATTTAGTTATTTAATTAATAAATTACAGTTGTAGTTAAATAATTGGATTCTCTTGTTAGACTCTTTAGAGTCTATGTATCACAGTTTGCTAACAGTGACAGTAGAACTTTCCTGAATACAAATAAAAGGTAAGGGTAGAGAAACTTCTTTTAAAACAAACACTTTGGCAGTGCTGAAAATGGCATCTCCAGTGATGTTACAGAAAGTGCAGTATCTTTCCTGTCATACCACACTGGCACGTGGGAGGCTGAAATAAGAAAAATACTGACTTGAGAATCAAAATAACTTGGTAGAGGTGGGAGTCCTTGGAGAGACCATGTGTAGCAGACCACGTGGACTAACAAAGCTGTCTTCCAAATACTCTTGTGTGTGATACTGATCAAGTAGGTTCAGAAGAAAAGTAAGTTTTTATGAAACCGCTTAAGTTGGAAGGTACTTGCCCTGTTTTCTGTTTCCAAATGAAATGCTCTTGTACTGCCTCCCCCGCTTCTCTGACCAGCTCTGCTGGGCACCCATTGCTGCCTTGGAAGGAGCCCACGTGGGCCTGGGAGACTAAGGCTGCCTTGAAGGAAGGGAGAACCCAAATAATAGTTGTCTTTCCTCATTCAGAGAGTAGCGCTTGTTAAACTGCACAGCTTTAAATAAGGAGGCAAGAGTACTTCTGATCATCTGTAGTGATAGTCTGGCTTTATCTTTCCTTTGTGCTGTTCAGTTATTGGGGAAATATTTAACTGTAAGCAGCTCAAATGTTTCTGAAACAACTCTCTTTGATCACATATTGTTTTGCCTCTTCAGTTCTGAAAAATCTGAAAAAAGTGCTCTATCATGGAAAACATTATTATTGGGTCTCTTATCAGTAATGTGTTCTGTCTAGTTTAATAGAGATGACCAATGTCAGCTGTTTTCAGGTTTATTCTTGCTAAGTTAAGTACCTGTTGTCTCACAGGGCATTGAGCAGCATGGTTTGCATATGGTCCCTGCTGCTCATGTAAGCAGCTCCAGGGATTTTTTTGAACTTGTATCTTTTTTTAAGGTCCTTGAGCTGGGCTATCTTAAGCTCACTGGAGTACAGCACGTCCTCAGTGCTGCACTCTCCTCATCATGTCTCAGAATTGTTCTGGGTGTGCATAGACACCTCCTCTCTCATCTCTTGTGGCTTCTCCTGTGCAAGCTGTTTTTTGCAGTCAGCTTTCTTCCTCCTGACTTCTGGAACAGCCTCTAGCATTGAAGCAGGGACCAGGACTCAGTCAACAAAGCTCTACTAAATGAAGTTTCGAATTGGCATCCAAAGATTGTGACACTGTATTTGTGGTTGTGGCCAGATGTTACCCTTTATCCTCAGTGGACAAGATTCTGGTATCCCAGCTGTGTTTGCAGAGCAGGGGGAGCCACAGACCCATTTCCATTGGGTCCCAAAACTCCATGAGAGGGAAGAAGGCTCTTGTGAAGCTTCAATTTGCTGTACATGAACTGACATTGGAACATTTTTAGGGGTCTGTAAAAAGAAATTCCTCAAGTTAAGACAGTTTCAAAACTTAGAGTGGTTTTGGCTTGTTAGCAATGGGTGAGATGAAACACAGAAATTTCTAACATTTTCACTCCCTTTATCCTCTCTGTAGGAGCCCAGCAGGCAGGATGTACAGTGATTTGGAAATTTCTGTGTTGAGTTCCTAGAACAGCTGAGTCAGCTCCAGATTTCTCATGGCTGTGTTTTTAGCTGTCTGTTACATAGATGGTTATAGGACTGTGGACTGCCAGTGATGATAAAAACAAATATGTATTTGTGGCAATTAGACATTGATATATCTGGAGCTAAGCAGTACTGTTGTTGGCAGGATTACAAGAGCTGGGTTGCTTGGAGATTTAATGTTCTTATTGCGGCTGTTGTAGAGCAAGACTGAAAGCTCATAAAACTGAAGGCAAAGCATATCAACAGGCCAATTAAACACAGTGTGTATCATGGATATAAATGTTTGTGAGCTATACTGCTTACACAGTAATCATTATTTTTGACCTTTTAGCATGAACTCTGTTGATTCCCCATCACTTTTTCATGCAGGATAGTCTGCTGGAGAAAACACTTTCAGACATGACTTCATACAGTCCCTGACTTTAGTTGAATTTCTGCAGTCCTACTGCTTTAAACCAACTCAGTTTTACTGGAATGATGTAGGGGACAGAACAAGCCAAATTTTCCTTTCTGTGGTTTTCACTATGTAGATCATCTAAAAAGATGAATATGTGGTTTTCCCAACAAGCATCCTTTTCCCCTTCGGTTTCATTACTAAAGTGGAGTTTGAGTGGATGATTATTGTGTCTGGTTGAGTGGCATTTGCTTTAATTACATATTTGCAGGTGGCACTGTCTTTTTTTGTCAGGATATAGGAGAATGTCTCAGGATTTTTTCTGTTAATGATGCAACCACTGGAACAGCAGCAAGATAACTCAATCTGCAAGCACAAGGCTGTTAAAACACAGATAACTTGAGACACCTACATTCAAAACAAATTTCTCTCTGTGTCATCAGTGCCTGACTGATTTCTAAGAAAATCAAGCTTTAGCTCTTCTTTTGTTCTGTTTGCATAGAGGCTAGTTTGCATGATGCAGGTGCAATGCAAATACCTGTTTAACTTCACTTTGCCATTTCCATTAGACTCAGTATAATCTTGCATCACAAAAACTGATTCAAACCTATGCAGAGCTTTATTTTGCAGTAGAAAGCTGCTGAGCCCAACTGGTGAGGAGCATTCTTAGTTGCTGTGTATTGAAGAGAAAATACACAGATTTGGAGGTTCTGTTGAATACTTTTTTTATGTGTCACTAGTTCTTGCCAAAACCAAACTCAGCCAGAAAGGTGGTGCCCTGATACCACTTGAGAAGGTTGATACGGTCCTGCATGTCAAATCATAATCATGACAAAACCCAAATACTGGCCAACTGGCAGCTGACCTAGCATCCTTCTTTATGATTTATTTTCTCTCTGTGTTCAGTGGAATGCACAACTTTTACATTATTAAAAGCTGTTAGTCAAGTACCTTTAAATGGCTTTAAACAATACTCTTGAAAAACACAGATAATTTGTTGGACTTTGATCCATTTATTGCTAAACACCTTAGTTAAACTGTTGCAAGCCACTATATCCTGTACCTTTTCCATTATGATTTTTTTTAATACCATGGCAACCAGACCTAGTAATAACTAACACAGAAAAGGATGATGAGCAAATTTCAGTTCTTAAAGCTCTCTTTTATAATATGAATGAAAGCTCTTCTCCCTCTGATTTTTGTCCTGCTGGTCCCAACTCTTTCTGCCAATTAATGTCAGGGTTTCACCTTCAGAAACCTAACCTAATATTAAAAAATGTATATCTGTACATTGTAGGACCAAACTGATTGCTTTAATAGCTTTTTCCCCTGTCTCACGTCCTTTTTTCTTCTGAATTGAATTGTACTCTTTTATCAGAAATTTCTCGTAGGTACCCATATTACATGATCAAGTCACTTTTTCGTACTGTTTTGGATAAAGCCTTCAGGGAGAACTTCTCTGGCATCTTCCATAAATCAGAATTTTATAGCTCTTTTCTGAATGTGCTGAAGTTTTTCAACATTACTTTTGAAATACACACACCCGACCTAACCTCACATTATTTTATGGTCCTGTCAGAGCCATATAGAGGAGTAATGCTGCTTTCCTACTGTTACTTCAAATTCTCTTCATGTATTGTATTCATTGGTTACATCATAGCATTGGGAGTTTATGGTCTGTTGTCGCTTTGGTTTTTTTAAACCATTACCTTAAAGATTGTCATTTGTCAGTGGCAGAACTGGCAAAGGTCTCCCAAATTTCCTGAACTTAGTTGTGCAAGATGGGAAAAAATTCAACTTATTTAGTCTTTATTTAGCTTTTTAATTAGCTCTTTAGATTGCTAAAGCTGTTTACGTTAATAAGCAAAACTCTTTTTAACTGATGGCAAGGCATGTCAATAATCATATAATCAATAATGTGATTTGTGATTTCCTTAAGGTTTTTGACAGTTGTCACAGGCAATAAAGAATTGCAGTCCTACAATACCCCTGTAGAGTGGAGAGGAGGTACTGTTTCATTTTGAAGTGGGGAAACGGGCGTAAATTTGTCAGTGGTCAGAGCGCTGATATACCTCTACCGAGCTCTGTTTTACCAAGTCCACGACCTGTTAGTTCATCCTTCTTGGGCTGCTTAGGAGAATTAATGTTTTATACTTAATGTCACTCCATCATGATGTTATTCTGAAAGTGCTTCCTTATGGGTGGGGGTCATACATGTTTTTAGGGCAGTCATGTGCAGGTTAGTGGTCTCTTTACCAGCGCATGAAATGCACCATAGCAGCATGAATTGCATAGTGCAGCAGATCTGCGTTCTTTGGCATTTGGAGCAGATAATACTGCTGGTGTCCAGACCTACTTACTGTTTTCATAATCCTGTATTTCTCCACTAATAGCTTATGAGGCAAATGTTTAAGTGCTTATTGTTACATATTCTCCTTTTATCTCATTATTTATAGAGCAACTGTTAGGGCTGTGAAACTGTAATTTTTCTCCTTTTTGAAAAATAAGATCAAGCAACAGAAGATGAAGACTTCCAAGTGTGCACTTGTGAGTTTGTTCCCAGCAACTGTTTTGTCTCCTGTGGTTCACTCCTGGCCCTCCTTCAACTCCGCATCCCCTGATGAGTAGAGCCTGCTGTGCTCCAGCGCCTGAGGTCCTACAACACCTCCATGTCCTCACTGGGAACAAATCTGAGAATTGTCAGACCCTGATAAACAGATGGTCTCCAACCCTTAGAAGTCCCAAGTCTACTAAAGTATCTTTTATGGTGGAGAACAGACACTAAATGTTTCACAGGACTTGCTCAATCTTGTGACTTCTTTTTCTCTCTGCTATAAAGATATGGGGCTTAGATCAAGTTTCACATCATGGGACCTGCACCATGGAAACTTTTGTACCACAAAGAAAAGCTCACCTAATAGTTACACTAAAAGAGTAACTGTTTTAGGAACTCTGGGTACTTTTGTTGGGCCAGATACTGTGCATCTCCTGGGGACCAGGTGGTCCTCTTTGCAGTATGTGTGTTTTGCTTCCTTTTGTACCTGCAGAGGGTTTGTTCTCGAGTTTACTTGATGTTTTGACCTTTCCCGATCACCCAGTATTGCTGTAGCAAAGGACTCTTTGGGATGTTTCTTGTTCTGCTTGGGTGGCCAGTTGTTCCGCTGATCACAGCTGATTCCTTGGAGCCCCCTTTGGACTGCAAGCCCTCATCTCACCTGGAAGGGGATCGCCCCTTTCTCCCCTTCCCAGTCCCCAGTGGAGAGCCAGATTTACCTTGCACCCTGGATTGGTCCTCTGTGCCTGCCCTGTCTGCAAGCAAAAGCAGGGCATAATAGGTGCCGTTCAGGCAGATGGAGCTGGAAAGATGCTGGTGCCAGTCCTGGAGAAGCTGAGGGATACTGGTCTGAGTGGTCTTGTTCTGAGCTGCAGTTTCAGTCCCTCTGCTTTCCCCACTGCCTCTTTGCCAGTGCAAGGCAGAATGAGGGGGTGCCCTGCTGCCTGCCCCCACCATGTGGCATGGCCTGCTGCTACCAAAGAGCAGAGCCAAAGATTTTCTGCAGAATCCAACGTGGGAGAATCCAACGTGGCCTCCCCAAGCCCAGCTGCCTGCCTCCTCTTCATTGTTCGTACCAACCCACCACTCCAGGGCAAGCCTTGTGATCTCGTGCAGCCCCCAGGCTGCGTATTCCGAGGTCCCACTTGCTAGGAGAAGTAAAGGGCCTTTTAAATTATTTTTGGGGGCTGTTTTCTTTTCCTTCAGAACATACATCAGTCTCTAGATATCTAGAAACTAGGGTCACATCCAAAATCTTAAACTACTGCCCTGACCAAGCCTGTGTTCTCACCCAGTGGTCAGTCCCTTGGCTCGGCAGGTCTGGTGTTAGATGCAGCCCCCAGGTCAGGTGCCAGGTCAGGATCTTGCCTTCTGCCATCCAGAGAGCTGGTGATCCACTGCTACAAGAGACTATTAAAGGAGATAGTAATAAGCATTCTGGCTAGGGAGCGCTTGTTTACCCTGCCCTCCTGCTGTATATCCATGATCATAAGGTTCCTAAATTTTTTTAGTTTTGAAGCGTAATTGGCAGAGTAGTTCTAAGGCATCTTCTCTTCAGACAGTGCCTGAGCATCTGCAGAGGGGAATGCTGCTTGCTGTGTGGCCCTTTCATGCTTGTAGTCACTGCCATGCTATGGTGTCATTACCCGGTGTTTATTTTAAATGTCTGAAGTCCAGAGCTATGCTGGTATGTTAACCCACCACCTTTGTGTAGTCTGGAAATGTTAAAACTATAAATTATTATAAACAAAGTGCCTTTGGGGGAGCTTATATATTGTGGTTATTTAAGTAGTCCCACAGATTTTTGCCTTAGTGTAGTGCTTGTAGAATGTATATGTGATCAGAGAAATACTCCACAGTTCACTGAAGAACAAAGGTATATTTAACAGAAGATGTATTTCTACTGAATATATGCTTTTTTAATTAGGATTTAAACTTACAAAAATAATTTCAGCTTGCTTTGTCTGCTCTCCATATGTAGCTATTTCAGCTAAAACCCATCGCTAAAGGTTTAATTGAATGACTGCCATAATATATATACATAATTTATGTATATGTACATTTCTCATTCTGATGGCTTCCAAAAAATAGCTAAGTGACCATTAGAATAATTTAACAAGAAAAGTATTTTTAAGTGTTTCATGGGACGTCAATTCACCTATATAAAATACAGCACACTGGAACTAATTTTCATTGTATGTTTATGGTTAATGGTCAAAAATTTTAAGTCTGTGCAGAACCATTTCCATACCACTGACCCATCTGTTTTAAAGAGACCTTGTCTTGAATAATACGTGATATTTGGTCATTGAGGAGGAACTCCCACAGTCCAGTGTATACTCAGTGTGTCCTTGAAATATTTAGTCCTTGGGTTTGAAAGGTTCAGTGTTGCAGTCTCTGGGCATCTTTAGCCCTCAATGAATATTTTGCCAGGACAGATAAAGTACATGCCAAGTAAACTGCTATAGTTTCCAGCCACAACCATGAGGAACAAAGTGAATTAAGGCTGAAGCCTAAAATTTCTAGGCAGAAGTAATAAAGCTTCTCTTTGTTGAGGTTTTAGATGCTGCTTTGTTCTCATATGCCCTGGTGAAAAAAATGTGTGTCTTTTAAAAATATATTTTACAGACACTTAATCTTGGTTGCATCTAATGCCTTTCAATATTTTTAAAAGAAATTCCATGTGGATGAGTTATTTATGTGTTTAGCTTTTATTTTCCATTATGTGTTTTAATAGATTCCAGATCTCATCCATATTGTAATGGCTTCTGTGTTACGGAGCAACACAATTTACTGGGTTAAATATCCATTTTTCTTGCCTCTCTGACATGAAAGTGTGATAGACCTATACAATAAATTGTTAACACATTTGTGAGCTTGAAAGTCCATACCGTCACCCTCACTGTCTGCATACAGACTCCACCAGACATAAGGAGACCCCAGTGCACTTCAGCACACCTGGAAGCATCGTGTTATTCCTAGTATTCAGGTTAATGTGCTTGGAAGACGTTATGATTAAAGGCTGCAAATGAAGAAGTGTTCAGACTTGAATTCTTTGTAAACTCATTTCCCTCAACCAACATGTTGAAGCACATGTACAGTGTAATTTTATAGATTTGTCTGAGACTTTGGGGTATGGAGATGAAGTATGTGAGGTGATGGAAAAAAGAAGAGCTATCCCAAACTGTTCTGTTTGCCTTCCTCCTCCCCATCCTCTCTTCCCCAACATTTCTTTCTTTCCTTTTTTTTTTTTTTTTTACACCTCATGGCTATTTTTGAGTTTCTGGGGAAAGCACGTGTTAGGGGACAAAACAGCACAGGGAGTGGATCTTAGCTTTTCGCACCTTGGAATTGCCACCATGAATCCCTGGTTTGGTTTGGTTTTTTTTTCTTTTTTTCCCCCCTGTTCTCTGAGAGTGTAAGCTCCAGGAACTGAAATACAGCATTCTGCATTCAAGAATTATTCCATAGAAAATGTGATGGAGCCTATAATTAAGCACTTGTGCACACATAGCAGTATTGGAAGAATAAATTTGGTGCCTGTCTCTCCAAAAATGGTTGAAAACCGTAAATCATGTATAGAATAGATAATCACAGATATAACAAACTGTAGCTGCATCTGCTGATTATTTTCTCCTCAACCTCTTGTGTACAATTAAGAATTCAGATTTAACAGCTGGGAATGATTTTCAAATGTTGATCTGAAGCAGAAAGTTCTATTCAGAAACTTTCAGCAGTTCTTTTATCTTCCCCGTTCATTATTTTTTCTGGAATAGGTTAAAAAAGATAGTACTTGACCTGCTCTGCGTTGAGATAGAAAAGAGATCATTATAAACTCAGATATGGATTTATGCTTAATGATCTATCTTCTTATGTGGCTGAGTTCAGCGGCAGAAAGACTGAATATCTGTCAACAGGCTAAACTTTCTTTGGTCAAGAAACTGTCTGTTAATATTTTATTTTCCTAGTTCAGCAGGGAGACATTTTTCAAAGGTTTCTTGTTGATAGCTGTGGCAAAGAAACTGGGGTATAAAGCTCAAAGTGAGTGCCTGTCAAATTAAAATTAGAGATGATACACAAGTGAAAACTATAGAAAAATGAAGGGTAGATATTAATGCAATCACACATCATTAAATACACTGATTAGTGTAGAGTTCTATGTATAAATATACCAATATGCTGAACAGATAGATCTGTGTGGACTATGTCCACATATAAAATTCCCACAGAAAGGTCTCACATCTGTCACCATGTTCTGCATGCACGTGAACGCAAAGTATTTGGCATTTAGGATGTCAAAAGCAGCTGTTCCAGCTTTAGGACTGAGGGTTTATATGTTTATATTTTGTCTATGTTTTCGTATTCTGCCAGTAAAATGTCTTTAATTGGCCAACAAGCAGGTACTGGATCTATTATCTGAATATGTATGTATGTGCACTTAAACACTTTCTTTATGACAACAGATACTCGGACATCTTTCCTTAGTCTAATAAAGTGAATTACGCATATATTTTTTTTGATGTGGTAGAGAATTATTGTGTTGAACCTAGCTAATTAATTAGTCCTTCTAGAAATGGGAAAAAACCAAATTGCATTTTTGGTAGAGGTATGTCCTAACAGAAGGCACTTAAGGCATGGGTACTGCAGGAGCAAATACTGATAAGTTTATTCTCATTAGACACCTACAGTAGCGGTATACATTTTACCTCCAAATATTTTCTTCTCTGTTACCTGTTCTTTCAGGTTGGGCATTTCCAGTTTCTTTGCAGTGAAACAACAGATTTTATTTTTTAACAAACTCCCAAGTCTTACCATATTGTTTGTAGATTGGGTCCACGAAACATGTCTGAAGTCTGATCACACTGCACAGTCTGAGATGTGAAAATAGTTTGACTAGAAAATGTGTCATGTTTTTCATTTTTGAAAGATAACCTGCTTTATCAGCCAAAGAACCGTTATTTTTTTAGAGCCAGTATTCTAAAATTTATCTTTATTTTTTGTTGTTGTTTGGGTTGGTTTGTTGGGGTTTTTAAAATTTATTTTATTTCATTACAGCAGTATGCCCAGACCTAAGATGTTTTCATTTTTTTCCCCTCTTTTCTTCTGTTTTTAAGTGACAGAGTTATGCCTCCTTCTCAAAGTTGGTCTTGTACTTACGGTATCTGGTCTAAAGAGTTTACTTACACAGACTGCTGTTCAGGTTAGGGAGTTTTCTTCCTACAGCCTTTGTGGTTTGCGTTTATACGTAATTTTTTACACAATTTTACTAGCTGAACACTGAGAATAAAAAGACTGTTTCAATATTAATTGAAACACCCAGTATTCCATAAAATTTGCACAGAATGGAGGAGATGTGATCAACTCCACTTAGTTTTCCAGGCTGGTCACACTAGTTTTCGGTGCGTCCAGTAATTATGGAAAGTTTTGCTCATGATAGCTTGTGATATTTACTGGGGTTTCAGCTGGAAGAAAACAGTAAAATCAGCTAGTGGGGAAGGTACAAGATGGGGAAATAGTCAATGGGTAGGTTCTTAGTACAAAACGATCTGCATCAACTGATGAACTCAACATGATAATGCAGTTTTCAGTGCAGCCAGATGTCAAGACATACACCCAGAAGCAAAGAACATGGGCCATTCAGGATGCTGAGGACTCAGGCCTGCAAAGCACTGACACAAGAAGAAACTGGGAGCTGTCATTAGGTACTCAACCACTCGTGACCTCCTGATAGGACTTGGAGTGGGAGAGCCTCCCTGGCCTTGGGGTTTGTAGGAGCAGGGAGCTCTTGAGTAATGCTAGGAAGACTACACTGCTTACCCACGTGGAACTGAAGAAATTACTCCTGAAAGTTTTTTGTTTTTTTCTAGTTCTGCTTTCCCAAATTCAAAAAGAGGCCTTAATGGTGAAGGCCCAGAAAAGCTTTCTAGCTAACAGCCTGAGGAGATTATTCATCAGAGTAAGCAGGAGTTTCCCCACTTTAGTCAAGATCGAAAACATCTGGAAGTTAAAACAAGATGTGTGCTGTTTGGAGTGTTTTCACATGAGGAAAACTAGCCACTGGAATAGCTAGCTTAAAGGGGGGTGAGCAGTTCTGTAGCACTGATTTGTCTCCTTTTCTTTCTTTTTTCAAATCAAGGTAGGTTTTTTGTTTGTTGTTTTTTTGTGTGGTGGTTGTTTTTTGGTAAGATGTGCTTTATTCTAACAAATTAATTTGGGTTAGCCCCATTGCCTGGGTTCAGACTAGTGAGTTCCTCTTAATCTTGGTTTGTGTGTTTTAATTTTCAGGAGGAATGTGAGCTTTTCTAATTTTCACCTATTTAAATAATTAGGAAATTTATAATAGCAGTTTGTGGGATACTAGCTTTTCTGCTTTTCTTTCATACTTGGAGATGAAAACTTTCCAGTAATAGGGTAGCAGACTGGAGAAATAGTCTTATGAACAAAGAACTGTTGAACCCTTTGAATTAAAATAAAAGCAGCGTTAGTCTCCACCTTAATCAATAGAAGGGGCTGTTAGGGCCATAGGGGTTTTGTATTTCTTTTTTGTTTACAGATTTACAAAGAGAATTTTCAAAAGTTGTCTTCAGGTCTTCCTTCAGAGTGCAGTTGAAATGTAATTGTCAGAGATATATTGGAGAAGAAGGAGCATGGGAAAAAAGAGAGCAGTGACGATGGTTTTGAAATAATATATTTTTATACAGCAGGAAGAAAGTGATTACTGAAAGGTTAGCTCAGATTATTATTCATGAGTTTTCTGAGCTTTTAAACAAATTGTTGTGCAAATATTTGTAACCTCATCATTTTTTCTCTCTCAGAAGGTGTTCAGATCCCCACATGTGCGATAGATCAAGCGTACTTCCAAAAATAGGCACGTTGTTTGTGCTTGCAATTCCAGATGATCTTGTTATGGCAACTGAGTCTCTGTGAGGAGTTGTCTGTGGGCTGTATGGATCCTTTTCCACACAGTTCCTCTTATGGCTGGGAGCTGCTACTGTACTGCGGAACAGCCCTCTCCTTTTTGGGTGCAGTGCTTTGGTTTCAAAGCCAAATGCAATTAAGTCATCCTGATTAGATCATTAGAGCCTTCAGTGAAATCTGCTCAGTAACATGCCTGAACTTTCGCTGTGGTTCCAAATGAATAATTTTTTGGTATTTGACTTTGCTTTGAAATGTGGAGCGCTCTTTGCCTGAAGGGGTATCTGGTTTTGTATAAACATGGAAGGTTTCAGACTATTTGAGGGACACAGTGCAGAATAATTCAGCCGTGCTAAAGATCTGAAGTATTTCAGCAATATTATTAACAGAATGGTCTGTATCTGCTTCATCTTTTGAAAATTTTACAAATCAGGGGGCCTCCCTCACAAACTGTCTGGTAGAGCTTGCCAGGCAGAACTAGCTGAGATTGCTCCTTCCTGTATAACTGCTATATGTGACCCCATGTACATGCAGCACCAGGCATAAAGTTTTTAATAGCATCTCCCTCCCCAGATGCCTTGCTGCTATGGTGCGCCATATCCCATCAGAGTGGTAACTGACTGCTGCAAAGCACTGAACATTGGATGTTGAATATTCTCAGAGTGACAGCTGGCATGGGGGCATCGGTTACCAGCAAAGGTGAATCCTTAGAGAAAATACTAATTTGCGTTGAAAATTAGGGTCGCTTTCACATGCTGGGTGCCATTGAGGTACTTTCTGTGGCAAGCCTCTCCTCTTATCATCATGGTCTATGGGAATGTGACGTTTTTACTTTTCGTGTCTTCATGGTATTGTAGGGTAAGACATGGCCCTAAGAATCACCAGCTGAAGAAAATACAGTGTGAGGAGTGTGAAGGTAATAATGGATGATGAAAATATAGATATAAAACTGCGAAGACAAAATATACAGAAGAAATCCCCTAAACATTTGACACCACCAGCTGTGCTTCCACCTACTTGAAAGTATTTGGATTGTTTCTTGTGAGCACTCTGACTTTGTTTTTGTTTGTTTGTTTTCAATGCTGGAAATTCAGAGAGATTTACTGCGGGATTAATCACTACTCAACATCAGTTAGGCTAGCAGAATTTGACTGCTTGACAGTATTTGAGAACCAAAACATGTCTCTTTTTGAGTTCATGTACATTGTTATTGTTACTACCTAGGCTCTGGTTTAGTAAATAGTAATCAGGTGGTTTTTTCTTCCCTAAGATCTGAGTGATTTTTGGCAGATTGGGCGTGTCTTGTTCGGTCCTGGATAAGGCAAGCAGTTACAGCTGAAGCATAAATAGTATGATGGGATCTACATGCTTTATTTAGCAAGTAAATTAAGGTATATGAGTGTAAGACCTCTTTGTCAGAAATGATACAGCCACTGAAAATTCAAAGTAAAGGCTGGTAATAGTCCAAATTATTTCTTTCATTCCCCATGGCATCAAACTAAATAATTGATAGTTAACACCATTTTGGTGAGTCTTGTTTTAGAAGCCAGACTGTTAAAGCTACTTATTTTCAAGCTTTTGTTTAAGTTCCAAGCTTTTGTTTGCAGTTTATAGAAATACAATGTTAGTGCTTTAGATTTTACATCAGCTCTGTGCCACTGAATTCAACTGAATGAATAACTGACTACTTCCTTCCAGCAAAATGTGTGCTTCACAGCAGCATTTTTGTGTGCTTTTCTGAACCACTCCAGTTAACATAAGAAAATCAAGAAAAGAAACGATAGCCTGAAACATAGTTGGCAAACATTTTATACTTTAATACTGAAATGTGTTTCTTTTGCCAGTAAGTTTACTAAAATTCCACTTTTTTGAAACTACAGTGCCTTAAGAAAGCTATAGTACTTGCTAGGGAGGTCATATTTATTAAACAGAAAATAGCAATTGGAAAAGAGATGAAGCGTGGTCTATTGCTTTAGAAATTAGTCTTTGAATTGGCCAATTTTCAGCTGTAAGGAGGTCTAGAAGGATTTTACCCCATTTCTGCCTTCTAGCTTTTTTTTTCCCAGTAACACACTGATAAAAGATTTGTTGTGAGGCTTCTGTTTTTCCAATAGACAGAGGAAATCTAAAGCGCCTCTGGGCGTTTTCTTAGTTCTAATGAGTTAAGCCTGGTCCGGAAAGAATACACGCAAAATGGAGAGATAAAATTTGGAAACGTGTTTTGCTGCTAATACAGGATATTGTGAAATAGCAGATTCAGGCATTAGGAATGCAGCACTTTGAGGTGGTAGGTTGTGACTGTACTTGCAGCAATTTGCATAGCATTTTCTGGAGGTCTCTATCAGTTTACTTTTATTGCTATTTCATGTCCCATGATAAAGAAGCGGAAGACTCCCTTCTGGCAAAGAAAATAGTCTTTGCAAATTATGCTGCCCAAAGGAAAAGTTGCCCTCCCTGATCCCACTATTCCATACCCACCATAAAGATTTTTAAGTTTACACAGTTACTGGGTTTCCCTTCTTTGTGCTGTCATCAGTTTTGATTATGGAAGAGATGTGCTTTATCTTACCCCAAAAGAGCAGATACTTAGAAGAATTTATCAAGTGTTATAATATCTTGTGTTTGCACTTTTATAATACTACTATATTACTCCTTTTAGCCAAAAAGGCAAATACTAAAAACACTCAAATTAATTCATAGGGCATATGTGAAGGATAGGTATGATCTGTTAGACGTTCTTAGCTATGACCCATGCATGGTTTGTGGCGGGAGAGAGAGACCTGGCTCTTCAGGTTACGGACTTTTCTTCTTGCACGTGAATTAAATGAGCCTAAATCTATTCCGTATGTTGCCATATAGTATTTTCCCATATAAGCAATTGCAACATTTGATGCAGGCAGCACATGCCAGTGCAGTTGAAGAGATGCCATCACAGGAGCTATGACTGGAAGAGCTGCTGTGCTGTGGGCCAGCGGTCCTTGTTTCACTTGATGATCTGCCCTGCACCACCATGAATTCAGTAGTTTGAGAGCTAGCAAAAATTGCTGCTTGGAGATTTGCCTACAGTTTTAAACATATGCAGCTCTGTAGGTGACAGCCTGCAGGTGGAGGGTGTATAGCTGAAGCTGTGTTCCTCCACTGTTCGTAACCTCCTTCAAACTGCCCAGTGTGGGGCAATTTAGGAGAGCTCTGTAGCCACTTTAACTGATCTGAGTCATAACGTGGCTTTTATGGCCTCGGCCTCAAGGGACTGAGGATGTTCAAAGTGGGTGATAGCTACTTTCCTCATCCCTGCAGCTGAAATCAGGTGTGTCCCATCTATTAATGTGTGGTCCAGAGTTTGAGAGCTCGTCTGAAAAGCGGTTTGTTCACCTTGTGAAGGTTAATCTTTAGTAGGGTGGGTTGGTTGGTTTGTTTGTCTCTTTGCCTGCTTGGGGTATACATTTTACGAAATAACAGGAGTTTGCAAACTGTTTTACCAGTTACTTGGACCACACTGTTAACGTACCTTGTTAACATAACTCAGTCCTTGCGCAACAAATACTGTAGCTGGTGTTGCAGATCTTAATAAGCTGGTATCTATCATAGATACTCAGAGGAAAGTTTTCAAAGGGTAAGTACTGTTTCGTTTCCCCCCACTTCCCCTACCTTTAAAATGCTCTCTAATAAGGACTCATACTAGACCATACATTGTTGTTATTTGTCTAGTATTTACTAAGGCATAAAGAGAGAGTTGCCCACTTTCAGATTATTTTTTGTTCCAAGTTTCTGTTAAGTATTTTGTGTAAACAGGACATGCAGGCTCTATTAACTAGATCGAAAGGGTTCATGATGAGACAGTGTCTTTCCAAATTTGTGTTGTCTACAAAATGCTTTTAAAGACGTGTATTTTCTTGTACTCTTAGGCCACACAAACATCTCTTTTTAAAATTTTCATTTGCTTTTCAGGCAAGAAAAAAGAAGAATATCTAGCTAATTTAGAAACATATTTTTCTGGATGTTCTTCACATGTGGTTTTTTTTCTGTATTATTCGACTGTCTGCCTTTCTCTCATTACTCTTGGTAGAACAATTTCACTTTTCCTTCTACACAGAAATTATCTTTGTGATCTTCAGCGTAAGCAGTACTACTGGGGAGTTCTGTCTGTCCTTATCAGTCAAACATTTCCTAAAGAAGGGTCTGTCTTTTTAATATAACAACAATTTTTGTAGAGTTTTAAACCATTCATTTATAAATCATATAATCCAATACTGAATTAGCTCTGTGCCCTACAAACAAGTGGCGACATGCATTTAAACTTCACACCTTTGAGTTCTCAGCAAATTCTGTCCTAACAATCTTAACCATTTAGAACCTAGAATTCATCCCTGAGAATTTTCCTAAAAGCTTTAAATTTTCTGGACAGGCAGATTTAAATGAAATTCATAAAAAAGTAATAGATATTACGAAGGAATCCAAACCATTATTTATAAAATTAATGAACAGTCCCTGTCACATCCCAGAGGGGTCTGTGGAATCATACATTTCTTGAATTACACCAGTGAATCAGAAGAGACATCTAGGTATTGCTGCTACTGGGTTCTTTTGCTGTGCCCTACTTTCTTCTGTTAGAGGTCTGGCAAAAAGATATATGACATGAAATAATTTATTAATAGCTTCTGAAATAATCAAATTATTATTTCTTTTTAGAACTCAGTGTTCCTTCAGAAAAATGAAATGTAATTTTATTTCTTTCAGCAGTGTTGTACAGCTTACACCCTTGCCTTATTGGATACTATCAAAATTACTAGCCATTTATTTAGTTCCTGAGATAAGCAGAACTGAAAGCTCAGTCAATGCATGTCAGAGCTGATATGATCATCTGCTAGATTTTTTTTTTCCACTTGGCTTCTTACACTACGTAACCTTCAGTGAACTCCCTTTAACATCTGCTTTCACAGAATTCTCCTTACTCCACCTTCATTGTCAGATTGGGTTTTCTGTTTGATTTTTAGAAATAGAGAAATAATGATGCTTCTGGGAATTTCAGTAACTAGAGAAAATGACTGATGATGGGATCTCCTTTAAGAGGGTTAAAGGGATATTAGGGTAATGCAGTCAATGTGAATAGAAGTCTGGAATATTTTCATGTCTCCATAAGAACTTAGTATTCCCTCTTGAATTACTCAGATCAGAATATCTTTTCAAGTTTTGAATTACTTTTGCCCAGAACCTTCAGGATTTAAAAAAAAAAAATAAAAAAGTTCCTCAGTCTCTCTTCTGCAGCAGTCTGCTGAAAGTATGCTGTAGTATGGAATATTTGTCATACATCTGTTATCTGCAAGATAAACCATCTTTGCATCTCCTTTCTGTGTGGATGGGAATAAGAGCTATGTTTTCTAGCTAGTCAGTCTGGAGATTATGCTTGATACCGACTACACCTGTGTCATCAGTTTATGTTGTGAACAGTATGTTTAGTGTAATGCTGCTGAGTATATCTCAGGGTCATCATCTCTCTCAATCAGAACTGATGCAAGTTGCAAGGAAGAAGATAATCTTTTGAGGACACTGAAGGGAAAAATGCACTTCTACAATGCACACTAAGATTCTGTAACCTACCATGCAAAGAATTTTCCTTACA